>OX359296.1:22437608-22937608 GCA_947179395.2 Pulicaria dysenterica | reverse complement strand
CGGCTCGTGGAGTCTTCACGGGTCGTGAAGAGGTCGTGAGGGGTCGTGAAGGAGACGCCCTCACGAGTCACTCGAACGCGGCACGGGCCGTGAAGGACTATGGCCGGTCGTGGCTCATTTAGTCTTCACGGGCTCTTCACGGGCCGTGAGAGGCCGTGACGGTCTGGCTGCATGAAATCCTTTATTTTGATTAGACCATCTTGTGGTCCAATGAGATATAAGGGGATACACCGGCCAAAAGAGAGTTTCAGTGGCTGGATCAGTTTAGTTCATGCATGAGACTTACTCCTTTTCTCTTTCTCTCTTGGCATCTTGAAGGTACATACAAATTATACACTAAGATTAGTAGTTCTTGAGTGTTGAGTGTTCTTGGTGCAAGAGGAGAAGCTTCAACTTGGCTGTTCCAGAAGGTGAAGTCATTAGAGACGTTCACTCGATGGTGTACTAGCATACGGGGGTCGAGCTAGCCTTGGTGTGGACTAGCAATAGAGGAGATACATTTGGATCTCTCGGTTGTCCCGGTTTTGCATTGCTACAGCCGTTTTTGAGCCAAGGTAAAGAGGTAGTTTCTGCCCTCTTGTTGTTTCTTAAGTTGCAATTTGGTTTTGTAGAACATTATCACTTTGGAACATGTATGGACCCGTTTTTGTACGGTTTTTGAACTTTTTGTTTGTGCTTCCGCTGTGTCTTGCTCCATACCGTGTTCCAACAATTTCATGATTTATTTTCAATTTTAGTGGTTTAACGGAAACCCAAATAATCCGCCATACCCCCTTGTTGTTAGTGCGAGAACCGCGAGGACCAATTTAGTCGTTGATTTGATAATTGGAATTCATGGATGGAGAGCGTGGGGGGATCAAGTTTGGTAGGGTGTATGTGAGGAATTCATGTGTAGGCAATGACATAGAAAGAGGGAAAATTGGACGGCTCAGATTAGTTCTCGCACTAAAAATGGTTTTCAATGGAACTTCTTCATATATATATATATATATATATATATATATATATATATATATATATATATATATATATATATATATATATATAATGCATCAATAAAGAACCCCCTTTAAATAAAGAACCCAAAGAACCTTTGTTGATCGTTGATTTCGTCTGGGTAGAAAAGGGCACGATTGTTTTTTTCGCATTTCTCTCCACGTTAATAACAGAAACAGATTGTTGCCTTATTTATCGTACTCCAAGATCTTCATTGTTGTTTTGAAATGATACGTTAATTGATTACAAATTATCAATTCGGGATTCTTTGAGATTTCGCTGGATATATTATGACGAATTTGTTGTTTGATTCTGCATTTCATTCACATCAATTGTGATATTCTGATTTGATTGTGTTCAATTTCGTTTTTTTGGTTTCTACTGGATTAATGGGCAATTGTTGGTCCCTTTGTGAGAATAACAACAAGCAACACATGTGTAGAAGGGGGGTTGAACACACTTTCTGCGGAAATTGAACAAATCAAAATAAAGTGTTACACATAGTAAATCAAACCACAGTCGAATGCTTTGCTTTTCATTAATAAGAAGATGATTACAGACTCTATCAAGTAAGCAACTCTTCATATGTAAACACCTAATATAAATCTCTCAATCTTTCAAACTTAGCTATTTATAATCAACTTATGATTATAGATACTGGACGACTCTCTAAACAGAATTTAATCACATATTTGTTAGATTATGTGCAGAGATAGATAACATGTACCATCGTATCCAATGCTATGTGACACTAAAGGATCACACTGCTACATACCCAATTAGAACCATCTGGATTTTATAGTGTGTAAGAATAATTAATTAGTTAATTAATTATTAAGAGAGAAAGAAATAATAAATATTTATTATTATTTAAAGGAGAAGTTAATATTTAGTTTAAATATTAAGAGGACCAATTAATTAATAGTTATTAATTAATTAGAAAGGTCAAAGGGTATTTTCTGTAATTACTTGATAGTTAATTAAAGCCGGGCTTTAATTAAACGGGTTTGGGCTTTAATAAGGTTATGTATATAAATACCTTATTAAACCTTGGAATCATTAATTAAGAAAATTACAAGTAAAAAAAAAAGATAACCCTAATCTTCTCCTCTCCTCTCTCTCTCGATCGGCGCACAAGAGCCGAGAACCCCAAGGGGTCGGCGACGCATACACACACACACACATACGGGATCTAGTTTTGATCATCTGTGAAATCCTTGGCGGTCTAGCAGCCTGTTTGAGGTGGTGCAGTAGCGGTGTTCTACCTTTAGCAATCTAGGATTGAAGTTTCAAGGTTTGGACTGCAAAGGTATATTTTTAATCCTCTACTTCTCTTTTAGTTTCTGTACGAGTTACATGAGATCACTGGAGGGGGTATTGATTATTTCCGCTGTGTATGTTTTTATGGTATGCTTTTATGCCCTACAAAACCCTTCAGTGGTATCAGAGCCACTTCTAACCTCGTAGGGAACTTGATAGGTTTCTTTTTATTATGATGAAATAGGTTTCTTTTATTCAAAAAATAAAAACTTGTTGATTATCCAGGATAATAGGATTCAAGTTTTGATTGTTATTGGATTAATTAATTAGTTTTGGATAAAAGATTGTTAGATTAAATCTAAATTTTTTTTATTGTTCTTATTTGCGAAAACCCGATAAATCCGAACCATCACCATCATCGGCGGCGGCCTCACACGGTGGCTGCAATCGGTCGGCAGCGTCCCAGTCGTGGGCATTTGCTGGTTGGCGGCGGTCCCGAGGGGAGGCGGCAGTCGCCGGTCATAGCCGACAGGGGTCCGAGGTTGGGACTGCGGTCTTCGACGAAAGCCAGCTTCGGCGGAAGTCAGCGGCAGCGGCGGCGGCAGTTAGCGGTGCTAAAGGCAAGTGGGCCACGGCCCAGAAGCCATGGCCCAAGGGCTGGCCTGCTGCGATTTTTTTTTTGGGTCCGAGAGGGCTACGGCCTAACTTTTTGGTTCTCGGCCCGTTTCCAAGTCTTGACCCAGTTTCATGTATGTGGTCCAGTTAGCGGTTCGGGTACCCATGGTTTATGTGGAGTTAAAATATGGTTATTATTTTAATTTCAATTTTAAAATATTATTTTAAGTTTTTGATTAAAATATCAAGTATGAAACTTCAAATATATTTTTGTTGCGAATGACAGACAAAACAATATAGGGATTTTAACAGGTTGTTAAGATCAGTCTATTCATCAAGATGAATAATTAGAAATCAGTTGTTGTTTTTACTTTCATGTATAAGTTTAATACATGTTTGGGATGTCATAGCCGAGCCCTTTTTTTTCGACCTTGTGGATTTTTTGTTTTTCTGCACTTGTGGTTGTGATTGGTTTTATTATTTTATGGTGTTGGGAGGCCTGCGTGCCACTTACTACCCCTATTCTATTTTGTAAAAGTATTAGATTAGCGGGCCTGCATGCCTTTGAAAATCTTGTATTTTATATTTCTAGTTTTTAGATGAATAGAATAGATATGAAGCTGATACAAGAACCAAGAAGCAAGGAGCAGGGAGCAGGATTGGATGCTGGAGCCAGTGGAAGCTTCAGAATGTCATGCCATGTGTGTTGTGTTTTTCCATTTAGGTTTTGACCGTCGGATTTTTTTCGTGTGGCTCACGAAACCGACATTAGTTAAAGGGCAAGGCTAAGACACAGTTGTTTGTGGTTGTTTTATTTCTTTACATATTTTATATGCGTGGTTGTGATTCTCACGATGAAATAAAACAAGGGTTTTAATAATAGTTAATTATTAAACAGTCGTTTTTTTAAAGAAAACTGGCAAAAAAGTTTTTCTCGTCAAAAACTTTTAAAATCCTTTAAAAAAAAATCTTAGATCAACCACCTAATGGTACACCTTTCCTGTTAAACGGTACTCGGGTGTCGGAAGTGACCAAACCTTAGGCATTCGGGTTCAAACCATTGCGGGGGAGGGTGTGAAAAACTCTGCGATAATCGGGAGTCCCGGCCAGAGTTCACACTGTCTTAGGTGGTGTGATCTATTTTGGTGATAATCGGGAGTCCCGGCCCAAAAAGCACTAGAGGAACTAAACATGCACGGTTCCTGTAACTGATGTCCTACGGATCTAGGAGTCGTGTCCAGGTTGGATACGATTGGTATAGGTTTACCTACCAGAAATAGCATTGTCCCGGTGGGAAGTGCCCAAACCTTACATCGGGAAATGTGAAATATGGATCCTAGTCTAATAATTTATTGTTTAAAAGGTAATAATTATTGGAAGATATAATCAATACTGAATCGGTTTTTTATCTTTTCTTTTCTGTAGATGTCTTTTATATCTGTTATTCCGTTATATTCACCAAAGGAATCTCTAAGCCTCATCATCGGCAAGTGGAAGCTTTTAGGTCCAAACTTTGCTGTTTGGAAGATGCATCTAAAGAATGTTTTGGATGCACAGGGAAAGCTTCACATCATAGAGACATTACCTCCAGTGCGACCAGGGGTAGATGCCCAGGATAGTGAGTATGATGCTTACTATCAGTATCTGGCTGACAAGTCTGACGTTATGTCGATTCTCATTCTCACAGCGTCATCCGAGTTTACGGATGATCTCCGTGAGAAGTCAACTTATGAGGTTGTTCAGGGACTGGAGCGTAAGTTCAAGTATAGTGAACGGATATGTCGCATCCTGCTGATGAAGGAAATTCTTTCAGCAAAAATGAAAGAAAACCAGCTGATTAGCAATCATCTCATTAATATGAGAAGGCTCTTAGATTGCTATGAAAGTCTTGGGTCAAAATCAAAACCACATGAGCTAGTTATGCTCTTGTTCGGTTCTTTATCGGACTATTACCAGAGGGTAATGTATGTCCTCGGTGATTTTGAGATGACTGTCGCAGGGTTGCACGAAATCCTTATGTGCATCAGCGATGAGTTGAATACAAAGCAGCTAGAGTCAACAGTTGTGGACCCTATGCAGGAAGATGACTGGCTGGAAGAGCTTGGAGAAATTTGTTGCCCAGACTGTGGCAGCAAGGATTCATGCGAGCACTCACTCGACATAGATCAGCTGGACATTGGTTCGCCCAATGAGTCAGGTATCTTTATGATAGATTGTCTTCTTACTTCTTATGAATCATGGGTATTGGATACCGGATGTGGTCATCACATATGCAATCATTTGCAGGGATTCAAGAGAAGTAAGAAGCTAACACAAGGAGATATGGACCTGCGGGTAGGCGAAGGCTCCATGGTTGGTGCTGAAGCTGTAGGAACATATTGTCTTAGTTTGCCCTCGGGCATGGTCTTAGAACTAGAACCTTGTTATTATGTTCCTAGACTTATTAAAAATGTTATCTCGTTTGATATTCTTATAGACTATCGATTTAATTATGTTTTGAATGAAAAGGTTATTTCATGTTTCAAAAATGATATTTTCTTTTTAGAGCTATTCCAGAAAATGGTCTATACACGCTAAATCTAGATAACAATGACATCTATCATATAAGTAAGGGATCCAAGAGTAACTTGAATCAAACTTAACTATGGCATTGTCGTTTAGGACATATAAACGAGAAACGCATAGAGAAACTCCGAGATGACGGAATTCTTGAACCATTTGACTTAGAGTCATATGATATTTGCGAATCTTATTTGTCTGGTAAAATGACAAAGCAACCTTGCAACAGTGAAAATGAAAGGGCTAGTGAGTTATTAGGGATTATACACACAGATGTGTGTGGACCCTTTACTCCAGAAGCTAGAGGAGGATACCGGTATTTCATAACCTTTACTGACAACTTCAGTAGGTTCGGTTATGTCTACCTCATGAGACTCAAATCTGAAAGTTTTGAGAAGTTCAAACAGTTTCAGAATGAGGTACAAAATCAACTGCACAAGAAGATAAAGTCGCTTCGGTCAGATCGAGGTGGCGAATATCTAAGTCAGGAATTCGATGATCATTCGAAGGAATGTGTGATTGTTTCACAACTCACACCTCCGTATACACCTCAGATGAATGGTGTATCAAAAAGGAGGAATCGTACACTGCTTGACATGGTACGATCAATGATGAGTCGAAGTTCACTACCATTGTCGTTTTGGGGGCACGCACTCGAGATAGCAGCGTTCATGCTGAACCGGGTTCCGACCAAATCGGTTGAAAAGACACCGTTCGAGGTGTGGTTGATTCAGCCATAAAATCATGATCAGTAGAGGAAGAGGAGGTGTCAGTTTTGTCAGAACCGTCGTGAGGATCGGTTACTGATTTGGCAGATAGTACGTGTGTGAGAGAAGGAAACTGAACATTATATTCAGTTGAGATTTCCTTCCCATAAGCCATCAGTTGATCAAGATGAGTTTGATTGGCAGTGGGAGGAAGAAGATTGACAGAGTACTCAAAACCAGAAACAGGATCCCAAATGAGACCTTGTTCTTTGTTTAAATTTTTAAAATTAATGGGTGGAGATGGGGCAGAGGTAGCCATAGAAACATTTGGGTATAATGAATCATCAGGGGCTAAAATGGTATGTGCTTCAGTAGTAGTTTTGTGTATAACTATATCTTCATGAGCAAAAGAAATAGCCGTAGGTTCAGTTGTGTTAGCTGAACCATCAGTGGCTAAGGTGGTAGAGAAAGGAGTGACTTCAGTGTCAGGGATAGCTGAAACGTCATGAGTCAAGGGTCTCTCAGAAGCAGATGGTTTGGCTGATTCATCAGGGAGGGAAAATACATCAGGCTCAGATTGTTGTGGTTCTGAGACATCATATGTATTGGCAAAATCCATAGGATCAGTTCGGACTACTGATCCATCAAGGGATTGTGGCTGAACTGCGATTTCAGTTGGTGATACTGAAACATTAACAGTAGTGGTAGCATCTGAAGCAGGGGGATTAACTGCAACTGAAGTGGCGAGAACCTTAGTTGAGGTTGTGATTGTCTCAACATTACTGGTCCTTAGAGCCTCAGAGTGTGAGGGAGATTTACACTCGTCATTGGTAGTGAGTGATTTAGCAACTTTAACAAATGGGTTGACAAATGCATCATGAGTTGCAAACGCAAACCCAAGTTCAGTTGGTATAGCTGAACTCTGTGCGAGCTGAGATGGTTGTGCTTCAGATTCGGTCTGGTGTTGAGCCGATACATCATGAGCAATTTTGTGGACCAGTAAACTAGTTGGGACGACTAGATTACTAAGGGTCTGTGATGCCAGTGAACTAATTTGAGCAGAGGGGAGAGGACTTACAGTGGAGATCGGATTAAGAATGATCATCGTGGCTTTTGTTGTAGGTGCTGAATGCTCAGTGGAGGAGCCTTGTATTTGTGGTTCAGTAGCAGTTGTATCAGCAGGTGTTGAGGCAGAGGAAGCAGGAGTAGAAAATGGAGTATTACGTTTCAGTTTCTTTGATTTAGTAGCATGACTTGCATCAGATGTTCCTTGGAGCAGGTGCTTCCTCTTCTTTGAAGCAGGTATTTGTGCAATGGAAGGAGCAGCAGGCTGTTCAGTTGCCTCTGAATCTGAAGGCAGTGCAGTGGTTTCAGCAGAAGGTGAAGGGCGGACTGAAATAGCAGGAGAACCGTGCATGCGTGCATAGTCCAGAATGGCTTCAGTGAGTGGTATGGGATCAGCAGAGTTAGTGCTGGTCCAGACAGAGGTAGGGAGAGAAGACAACTCAACTGAATGCGTAGCTGAATAATAATGTGATCGTTGGAGCAGTTGACGAAACATCAAAGATAGAAATCGAGGAAAAGGAATGTGGGAATTTCTGTTTTTCATCTTGACAAGGGAGAGAAGCAGATTGAAGACAAAAGCAACATAGTCGACCTTTGTGTCATACATCAGTGCATGACCTAGACTCAGCACATTCTCAGCCACTTGATCCATTCCTCCTGTTTTGGCAGTCATACAAAAGGAAAGGATACTGAAGAAACTGCACCAGACGGTTGGGAGCTTGTTCCTGACTAGGGTTTTTCCTTTGATGTAGGAAGTAGCAGGAAGCTTCAGGTATTCAGTAATAAGATCCTTTGCTGATTTTGTGAAAGGAACACAGGGAGAGTCATCATCAGTGGGTAGATGAAGTGCCTTAGCAAGAAGGTATTTATCAATACGACATTTTTGCTTGCCGTTTAGTAGAGTGAAAGAGATTTTGGGGTTGGCAGATGTCTCATCGATGACATTAGCAGTCATCCAAAATTCACAAAGATGCTCTTCAAACGTGGGGATTTGGGTGGTTAAAGCATAGTTGATAGGGCAATGGCAGAGAAAGTTGATAAGATTGAAGAATTTTGATTTTGCAGGAACAGGAGAGAGGGACACAGAGATATTGTTCGATTTGTGAATGATTTCATCATTGGAGATGATTGGGACAACTGAAGCAGGGAGACGAACACACAAGGTTGCTGGGCGAGACATGATGAGGGAGAGAAGAAAAAGTATGTCGAAGGAAAATTAGAAATAGTAGAGAGAAGAAAGAAGAAGATGATGGAGCGTTATATAGGTGTGGAGAGCGGTTAACAGAGAAAAGAGAAAAGAACGGTGAGTTCAAAATTAGTTCCAATTTAATTGATATTCAACCGTTGGATGAAACCGCAGAAACTAACCATAGTTAAAATGAAAAAGCATTAACCGATGTAAATTGCAGATGTTTATAATTGTTATTTATTAACAGTTAATAATTGTTAACTGAAAGGCTGTTAATCAGGGTATTTCAGGGAAACAACATTAAGTGAAAATAACTAAGAATTACATTGACTTATTGAAAAAAAAACACAGAACACAACGTATGAACTTCATCCATTAATATGATAGATTTAGACAATACATTTACAATGGAGCATACAAACAAAAATGAGCTAAATCAAATAGCCAAAAGAGGATGATTGAATAGTGTGTCCATGCCAAAAGAAGATCGCCAATGATGATTAATCAAGAAGATTAACAGCGATTTTCCCCGTTGCTCCAAGCCCTATGTTGTTGAACCGAATGGTGATGGTATACATAAATGGATGATGGAAAACTACGAACACGATCTCCATGAAGAAAGTGAAAGTAAAGAAAGAAAGAAAGAAAGGGAGGGAAAATGATGAAGGAAGGTGTGAATGAAGCTGATGAGATTAACAAGGAGATAAGCAAGGATAAATAAAGAAAAGAAGTAATCATTATTTGGTATGAAAACTGAACATGAAAATACGGCTGTAATAAATGCTACCCCAAATAAAGATAAATCGAGTTAACAAAATGTACATAAATCCAGCCAATATTTTATTAACATAAGGAAAAGGAAGACTCACCTGTCAGCTGAAATTCAGTCAGCTGAAGACTTTCAGTGGAGAAGTTAAGTCGATCATATTTCAGTGGAGAAGTTCAGCATACCGAGTTCAGAAACAAGATAATTGAATCGTGCTTCATCCAGAGCTTTTGTGAATATATCAGCTAATTGATGTTCAGTTGGGACAAAATATAGCTCAATATCTTTTTTAGCAATGTGATCTCGGATGAAGTGATGACGAACATCGATATGTTTTGTTCGCATATGAAGCACATGATTGTTTGAAATGGCTATGGCACTGGTGTTGTCACAGTAGATGGGAGTCTTGACAAAAGTAACACCATAGTCAGCAAGCTGATGCCGAATCCACAAGATTTGAGCACAACAACTCCCAGCTGAAATATATTCAGCTTCAGCGGTAGATAAAGAAATGGAGTTTTGTTTCTTGCTTTGCCAGCTGACTAATTTGTGTCCAAGCAATTGACATCCACCAGTAGTACTTTTTCTGTCCAAATGACAACCTGCATAATCTGAATCTGAAAAACCCATTAGATCAAAACCTGAGTCTCTGGGGTACCAAAGACCCAGATGAGGAGTACCCTTCAGATATCTGAAGATCCTCGACACAACAAACATATGAGACTCTTTTGGATTTACTTGAAATCGGGCACATAAACATGTAGAAAACATGATATCAGGTCTGCTAGCAGTAAAATAAAGCAAAGAACCAATCATCCCTCTAAAAGTAGGCAAGTCAACAGCTTTTCCATCAAGATCAGCAGTTAACTTGGTTTTGGGAGCTATGGGTGTTTTCATTACTAAAAATTCAGTAAATTTGAACTTGGTCAGTAATTCAGAAATATACTTACCTTGATTGATAAAAATATCAGTTTCAGTTTGCTTAATCTGAAGACCTTAAAAGTAAGTTAGCTCACCTATCATACTCATTTGAAACTTTTTAGTCATGATTCTTTCAAATTCCTTACACAAATTTTCATTAGTAGACCCAAATATTATGTCATCAACATAAATTTGAACAAGAAGCAAATCACCTATTTCCCGACCAAGAAAGAGATTTTATCGATTGTACCTCGTTGGAAGCCCTTTTTGAGAAGATATGCTGAGAGAGTATCATACCAGGCTCGAGGTGCTTGTTTCAATCCATACAGTGCTTTGTCTACCTTGTATACATGATTTGGATATTTAGTATTTTCAAAACCGGGAGGTTGCTGAACATATACCTCTTCTTTCAGTTCTCCATTGAGAAAAACACATTTCACATTCATTTGATAAACTTTGAATCCTTTATGAGTAGCAAAAGCAAGAAATATGCGAATTGCTTCCATTCGTGCAACGGGAGAAAATGTCTCATCATAGTCTATTCCTTCTTCCTGACAATATCCCTTGGCAACTAGTTTTGCTTTGTTCCGAATTACTACCCCTGATTCATCCTTCTTGTTCCTGAAAACCCATTTGGTTCCTATCACAGACTGATTCGAAGGGGGTGGTACGAGATTCCAGACTTTATTCCTTGTAAATTCATTCAGTTCCTCTTGCATTGCTGAAACCCAGTGTGAATATTTTAAAGCATCATTAACTTTCTTTGGTTCAGTTTGAGAAATGACCTCAGCAAACATACAAAAGGCAGTTGTAACAGATCTTCTACTACGAACCCCTTCATTTAAATCTCCAATTACTTGATCAATGGGATGAGATTTAGTCCATTTAGTGTTAGGAGGTATTGGATTTTGAACTTGAAGTGATTCAGTTAGGGATTCAGGAATGGGAGAGTTTACTTCAATAAAAGGATCAGCGGGAACTTCAGTTGAAGATGGAGACTGAGAATCAAATTCAATCAGTGGTACTTGGTGGTTAATGGGTTCAGGAATGGGTGTTTTACACGATGTGTCCACTGAAATGGGTGTTGGAGTAACAGAAGGTATGCCATTATCATCATAATCATCAAAAGCTGTTTCGGGTGGCTGAGCAGCTGAAGTGTCTTCAAATGGAGAGGAAAGCAGTGCATCCCAGTCATCTAAAATTGCAATGTTTTGATCTGAGTATCTTGATTGAAGATCTAATTCATCAAATGTGACATCCATTGTTTCAAAGATTGTATTGCTTTTGTAGTTGAACACTCTATATGCCTTTGAGATGCTAGAATACCCAAGAAATATCCCTTCATCAACTTTGGGTGCAAACTTGCTCGGGTGATCCTTACTATTCAGAATAAAGCATGTACTGCCAAAGATTCTCAAATGACCAACATTTGGAATCTTGTTGTGCAACAATTCATAAGGAGTTTTCGAGTGTCGTTTGACAACCAATGATCTGTTCTGTGTGTAACATGCGGTGTTGATGGCCTCAGCCCAGAAACATAATGATATCTTTGCTTCAGCAAGCATGGTGCGTGCAACTTCGATTAGTGTGCGATTCTTTCTTTCAGCAACTCCATTCAGTTGCGGTGTGTATACAGCTGAAAAATTCTGAACAATCCCATTCTCTTCACATAAGTCCTCAAGAGTTCTGTTTCTGAATTCAGTACCATGATCACTTCTTAGCTGTTTGATATGAATATCGTACTGACGATTCATTCTTGTGATAAAGCTAATTATGATCTCAGCAGTTTCACTCTTTTTAGACAGAAAGAATACCCAAGTGAAACGTGTATATTCATCCACAATTACAAGAGTGTATTTCTTACCACTGAGACTTGGAGTGCTGACTGGACCAAAGAGATCCATATGAAGCAACTGAAATGTTTTGTTGACCTGATCACAGTGCTTTGATTTGTGAACATACTTCTTTTGTTTTCCTTTCTCGCAAGCATGACAAACTTTGTCTTTTACATAACTAATCTTAGGCAACCCTTTTGCTAGTTTCCCTTGTGCAAGTTTACTCATATTTTTGAAATTCAGACGAGACAACCTTTTGTGCCACAACCAATGTAGTTCTTTGACTGACTGTGAGATAAAGCATACATCTGAGGGAGAAGTAACTGAATTGAAATCGAGAACATACATGTTATCTATTGTCTTGGCTTGAAGGACTTCAGTGCCTTCTTTGTTTCTGATAGAACACTTGTATTTCTTGAAATGAATGGAATAATCTGCATCGCACATCTGACTTATGCTTATCAGATTATGCTCAAGTCCGGTGACATGAGCGATATTCTTGATATGAATAACACCTTTCTTCAATTGACCGTAGGCATCTGTTTTTCCACATTTACCTCCACCAAACATAACTTGTGGACCATCGACTGGAGTAACTTTTGTTAGTAACGATTTTCATCAAGTCATGTGACGGGAGCATCCACTGTCAAGGTACCAGGTTTTATTTCCTTGACCTCCCTGCACAAGTTAGCAAAGAATTAGACCATTTTGTGAACCCACCTGCTGATGGGCTCAGAATAAGTGCAACAGGAGACTCACATGTTTTGGCTTCATGACCTCTAATACCACATTTATAACACTTTCGTGTGGATATGGTATCCTTTTGATGTTTGGTGCTATCTTTTTTAGAATTGGATCTAGTTAACTCTTTTAACTGAATCATCATTATCTTCAGTGTTGATTCAAATTTTTGAAATTTGCTCAACCTTTTTGATTTTGGCTTTTCATACTGAGCACTTTGTGTTTTTGATCTTTTTAACTTCTGACTATGTTTTGAAGAATTGGGATCAAGTGAAGCTTTAGCTAGCAGAGGTTCAGTGATGATGTGAACTGAAGGGGATTCAGTTTTGATGAAGGCTATGGGTTTAGGTTCATTTGAAGTAATCAATTCAGGTTCATTGATCACTGTAAGTTCAGATTCAGTGGGATTGGAAAAATTTTGCTGAGAATTATTCTGATTTTCATACAAGTTATTGGAAGACAACTGTATGTTTCTAATTTCAGAATTTGTTTCCTCATTGAACTCAGGAACTTCACTGGCTGCCTTAGTAAACCTTTTATATAGCATATCTGAGTTTCCTATGTTTTCACGTGTGAACTCACTGAAAAACATTTCATCGACAGTTTTACACTTTTTGCTAAACGAGGCAGCTTCTTTGATTTTTTCTAACCCAACTCTTTCTCTCTGAATGATCATTTGATGATTGATACTCTCAAAAGCAAGTTTATTAGGACTGAGCCAGAGATCAATGATAGACTGACGATCTTGGAGTTTATCGTTTGTTAAAGAGAGCTCAGCTTTAGTCATTTTAGTTCATTTGCTAACAACTCTAGATGACATTTCAAGGCACAGGACTCTTGAACAAGAATATCATTCTCAGTTTCAGTTTTCTAAATTAGGTTCTGTTGATCAGAAAAGATTTTCTTGGTTTTGTTTTGTTCATCATGTGCAGAAATTAAATCAGACACCAAATAAGCAAACATATCATTTTTCTCATTAGACTCATAGTTCTGAAAGTTTGATACCTTATACATCATAGAGGAATTCCATCCTTCAGTTGAATTCAACCGTTCAGCAGTGTCTAGGTCTTTCTTGAACTGGCTCTCAGTAGCCATCAGACACATGTAGGGCTTAGCACACCCTGAGAATTCTTCAGCAAACATCGCTTTTTCAGACTCTTGATCATCATCAGATGTTTCAGAGTCAGTCCAATTCAATTCTCCAGCTATCATTGCCTTCTCTTTCTTCTTTTCAGTTGAACTTTGATTTTTCAGCTTCAGTGCCTTGTACTTAGACTTGTACTTGTCAGCCTTTGATGGATAACCCTTTGATGAGGTTTTCACAACACAATTAGCAACAAAGTGACCAAGTCTACCACATTTGTAACATTCCAGCTTTGATCTATCAGCAGTGGATTTGAAGCTTCCTGACCCTTGATAATTAGTTTTAGCCTTGAATTTCAAGAACTTGCTGAAGTTCTTCATTATGAAGGCTCGTTCAACCTTGAAATCTGGATGACCCTCTTCACTTTCAGCTTCCCAGTCATTCTCTGTCTCTGTGTCAGAATCATCAGAGAATTGTTGAGCTGGTACTTCAGTTTCTGCCACAAGAGCTAAGCTCTTCTTAGTTGATCTCTTAAGCTCCAGTTTCTGAACTCTAGTTTGCTCATCATTCAGTAGTATGCCATACAGCTTTCTCATATCCAATTTTTTCAGCTTGTTGGTCCTGAGAACTAGACACACAGTGTCCCACTCACTGGGAAGAGCATCCAGGAATCTGTTGAGAATCTGAATCTTCTCTCTCTAAACACTAGCCTCTAGCATATCATTCAACAAACAGGTAAACCTGGTATAAACTTCAGTGAGAGTCTCAGATTCTTTAGCATAAAAACTTTCGTACTTCCTGATGACATTCTTCCTTTTGTTCTCCTTCACCTCTTCAGTTCCTTCGTATGCTATGCACAAGGTTTCCCACATATCCTTTGCAGTTTTCAGATTGGAGATGGTATGATAGATATCATTGGGAATTGATATTGCAATGTTGTTTCGAATCTTAGCATCCAAGTTTACCAGTCTTCTGTCTTCATCAGTCCACAGGTTTCTTGGTTTTGGAAGAGATTCCAGTAGTTCACCTTCTTCACTCATAAGTGAAATGGTTTTTGGAATGATAGGACCATTTTCTAGAACAGACAGAGACATGGTATCCAGTTTCTCGAGATAAAGAAGCATTCTTCCTTTCTAGCTGGAAAAGTTTTCGGAAGAAAACTTTGGTGGTTTACCAGAAGACCTATTGTCATTATAATCAACTTTAGACATCTCGGCAGATCTCAAATTATAGAATAATTTGAACCTGCTCTGATACCAATTGTTGTTCCCAAATTGTGAATAATACTAACTTAAAGAAATATTAAGTTCGGAAATAGTAATTATAAGAACAGATAGAAATGTCTAAGGTTGTTAATATTGATATAACAAACTTACAGACTAGAATTTAAGAAGAACAGACTTCTTAAATTCAAAGAAAAACTCAAGGACAAACTTGAGAGAAAACAGACGCACAAAGCTCTTACTATCTGAACATACATAATAAGCAAGCCCACTCTTCTCAACAAAGATAAGAGTATTTATACATTTCCCTTATCAATCCTAGCCGTTGAAATAGTGACACTCGTCACAATCTTGTAGACTGATAAGTAACATATTTCCTCATGCAAAACCATCTTGAAAGAGACAGTTGATGTCGTCACCGAGGGGACCATTTGCTGAAGACAAACTTCAGTAAACCTTGACTGAAAGTTTCAGTGATGAAACTTTCAGCCCTACAGATGATCATTATTAAAGTTGATGAGGCAAATTTTCAGATAGCTTCTTGTGCTGAAATCTTCTTTGAAAACTTCGACGCTAATGGAATGTAAACAAATCAAGACTAACACATACTATTAATAGGAAACTGTATACCAGTGTTACAAGGAGTAAAATCCTAGTTAGGTAAATGTTTCCAGATGAAAGACTTGGGAGAAGCTGCTTATATACTGGGTATAAAGATCTATAGGAATAGATCTAAGCGGTTTATCGGACTTAGTCAAAGTTCATATATTGACAAAGTCGTGAAAAGATTCAAGATGGATGAATCCAAGAAAGGATTTATTCCTATGCAATCTGGCGCGATTTTGAGCAAGGCTTAGTGTCCTGTGTCTAGTCAAGATCAGGACAAGATGAAATTGATACCATATGCCTCGGCAGTTGGTTCAATCATGTATGCCATGCTATGTACTAGGCCAGATGTTGCCTATTCTATCAGTGTCACGAGTAAATTTTAGCAAAATCCTGGTGAGGCACATTGGGTAACCGTCAAGAATATTCTCAAGTATGTGATGAAGGGTTTTGAACCTGACCAAACCACTTATGACACAAACTGGTCAATCCTGGGTTTGATTCCACTGGTTCAATCCTAAAAGCGGAACTGGATTGAACACAACCCTCTAAACCCCAAAAGGGTTAGGATCTTTAAACTTTAATTTGATCAACATAGTTTCTTAACAAACAATCCATAGAAAAGGTTACAATATTATACCTGAACAAAACCTTTAGGATTGCTAAAGATAGTCCACCACTACTGCACCTCCGATTGAACTGGCTGCTAGTCCGCTCCTGGATCACCAAGGCTTCAAGCAATCGAAAACCTTGTGTGTGTGTGCTTGCTTGCGTCGACCTCGAAACCGAGAAACACCCTTGGTGTTTCTTCTTGATCGTCGAAGTGAGAGAGAGAGCCGAGAGAGAGTGTGTCGACCGAGAGAGAGAGCGAGATCGAGAGAGAGAAGGAGAGTGGTGATTAGGGTTAAACCCTTGTGTCACTTATCTTAATCCTTAATCCTTTAAGGATATATTTATAAGGATTAGATTGGACCTAAGCCCGTTTAATTAAAACCCACTGGTTTTAATTAAACTTTCATCTATTCTCACTTTGACCCCCTGGACTTTGCTAGTCAAATAATTAACTATTAATTAACTGGTCCGTTAAATATTAAAACTTAATATTTAATTCTCCTTAAATAATAAGTAACTATTTATTATTTATTTCCTTTCTAATAATTAATACAAACTGATTAATTATTTATTTCTCTCTTTTCAATAATTAATTCTACTGATTAATTATTTACTTTTCTCTTTAATAATTAATCCAACTGATTAATTATTTCGTTTATCTCTTTAATAATTAATCTAACTGATTAATTATTTTCACACAGATTTATGGTGAAATCCAACTGTTCTGAATTGGGTGTGTAGCAGTGTGACCCTTTAGTTTCTTATAACACTGGATTCAATGTGCCCATTAATTATCTCTGCACATAATCTAACACGTGAGAAGGACGAAAGACATATTCCTAGTTTATGGAGGTTCGATGGATGAGCTCAGTGTAACTGGTTACACTGATGCTAGTTTCCAGACCGACAGGGCTGACTTTAGGTCGCAGTCAGGATTTGTCTTTACCCTAAACGGAGGAGCCATATCTTTGAAAAGTCAGAAACAAGATACAATAGTATATTCTACTACAGAAGCAGAGTATATTGCGGCAAGTGATGCGGCAAAGGAAGCTGTCTGGCTGAAGAATTTTATCTCAGATCTTAGAGTTGTTGCCAGTATCTCTAGACCGATCGATATATTATGTGACAACTCAGGGGTTGTGGCGCAAGCTAAAGAGCCTAGAGATCATCGGCGGACTAGGCATGTACTCAGGAAATATCACCTCATCCGAGAGATCATTGGAAGAGATGGATTGCAAAAGATACAGACGGACGACAACCTTGCTGACCCGTTGATGAAGCCGCTAGTTAGAGCTAAGCATGAGAGGCATGCGAGTTCTATAGGAATGCAGTACTTAGAACATAGCAGCTATTTCATGTTTTTTGATTATTAATATAGATGTAACTTGAAACTCTGTTATTATGTATTTACATTTCATGGGATTGAAATAGGAAGTATTTGCATAATTGTTTCTAGTTGTCTATTTTTAGCATGTTTAAACCTATCCATGACAACTCAAGTGATGAATTGTCTAAATACCCGTAGCTACTTAATGTAGTGGGAGCTACATTAGGGAGGTAATACTATTATGGATATTTGATGATTTATTCGGGGTTGAATAAAAGCACAAGGTTGGGACCAAATATTCATAGATATTTATCAGGGGATAAATATTGGGGTGATCCGCATCGAGTCTACTTCATGGAGCATCAACATAAGTAAACTTGATAGGTTGTCCTTAGACCTGAGATATTTGGTTTGGCGCATGGTAACTTCTGTACTTTAGCGTGTTCTAATGTCACGCCGTAACAGGGTGATCATAAGGGGCATGTCTAGGTGCAGCGGAAGCCATGTGCTCAAATTGCAAATAGTCAAGATGGGATTTGCACCTCCTTTTTAGAAGAGATATTTTCTGAGCTCCTCGACGATTAAGACTACTGAAAATACGTGGCCGCGCTCGGTTAGAATGATAGGTTTTATTCGGCAAACCTTAACTGTAGAGTGTCGAGATCAGAGTCGAGAAAATCTAAGTATTTAGAATAAGATCCCTGCTCCATGTCTAATAATTACATTACGGAATATCGCGATGCAAAAGAAAAAGCCTAGATAATCCAAGGGGTGGATTATGTCTCTAGATATAAGAGATCTCATAGTCTGGTTAACCTAAGCGTGTGGCTAGGGACCTCCTTAGGCCAACGATGTACAAGAAATGTTACTTATCTTGCACAAGTGGGAGTCTGTTAGATTATGTGCAGAGACAGATAACATGTACCATCGTATCCAATGCTATGTGACACTAAAGGATCACACTGCTACACACCCTATTAGAACCATCTGGATTTTATAATGTGTAAGAATAATTAATTAGTTAATTAATTATTAAGAGAGAAAGAAATAATAAATATTTATTATTATTTAAAGGAGAAGTTAATATTTAGTTTAAATATTAACAGGACCAATTAATTAATAGTTATTAATTAATTAGAAAGGTCAAAGGGTATTTTCTATAATTACTTGATAGTTAATTAAAGCTGGGCTTTAATTAAACGGGCTTGGGTTTTAATAAGGTTATGTATATAAATACCTTATTAAACCTTGGAATCATCAATTTAGAAAATTACAAGTCAAAAAAAAAGATAACCCTAATCTTCTCTTCTCCTCTCTCTCTCGATCGGCGCAAAAGAGCCGAGAATTCCCAAGGGGTCGGCGACGCACACACACACATACGGGATCTAGTTTTGATCATCGGTGAAATCCTTGGCAGTCTAGCAGCCTGTTTGAGGTGGTGCAGTAGCAGTGTTCTACCTTTAGCAATCTAGGATTGAAGTTTCAAGGTGTTGGGAAATTTGCTAAGTAATTGAAACTGTTGGACATGTAAAGTAAAACTGTTAGAGTAATCGGTGAAAACAGTTGCAGCTAACAGTTGTTGCAAGCTTTACAACTGTTAGTACAAAAGATCAGAACTGTTAGTTCAGTTATACACAACTGTTAGAAGACCTTAAAGTGAAGACTGTTAGAAGAAATTCAGAACTGATTATTCAACAAACAGTTGCTGTTGAGCTATTAATGGAAAATGCTATCTTTGTGGATTTGAAGTATATCTCTATCAAGTTTGAAGATTATGAAGATTATCTCGGAAGATAGAAGATCGCCTAACTGTCAACTATTCAAGGAGGATCAAGAGCCTATATATACTAGAACTAGAATATTGTTTTAGACGGCAATTCTACGCATTCATATTTTATTGTTAATTTGTTTTTCTAAAAGTGTGTTAACCTCTAAGTTTCATAGAAACCTAAGAACAAGTTGTGTTCTTCGTCTAACAAAAAAGGTTAGATTAGAGGTGTTGGTGAATATTGTAATCATCATTGGTTATTAATAAACATCTTGAGTTTGAAAGTATTTTCTTGTGTTGATTGTTGAATTGTTCTTGTGATGAAACCTTAAACATCAATTAAGTGTGATTCCACAACTTCTTAGTTGATTGTGATCAAACTGAAAGATTATCTTTAAGCAACTCTGATTTAATTCTAAAGGTAATTCTTGTTATTGATATTTGGTAATATCTGATCCTGACAAGTGGTATCAGAGCCTTTTTCATTAAGGCTCCTTTGATCACTATTTGAAGGTTTTTCAAAGATCTGCTGTGTTTTGTTATTTAAAGTGTGTCTAAATCTTCTCGTGTGTTTTTCATTCATATTACTGCAATGGAGTCTGTTGGATCTTCTGATAACATTGGATCTAGGTCAAACATTAGAGTTCCCATGCTCAAACCAACTGAGTTTGAGATGTGGAAGATAAGAATCAAGCTGCATGTCCAATTAATGGACTATATTGTTTGGGATGTCATAGAAAAGGACCCCATTACTGCTGTTGATTTAGATGAAATAGGAAAACCAAAGAAGAAATCACCACCAAGAACAGATGCTGAGAAGAAAGAAAGGATGATTGAAATGAAAGCCCTTAGCATCATTCAGATTGCTAATCCCAACGAATATCAGCATCAGTTCAAGAAGTTTGAAGATGCACACGAACTTTGGGTTGCCTTAGAAAAGAGATTTGCAGGGAATGCTAGTTCCAAAAGGAACCAAAGGGACCTTCTTAAACAGGCTTATGAAAACTTTTCAAGTGGGACGAATGAAAGTTTAACCCAACTTTTTGATAGGTTTTATAAGCTGGTTAGTCAACTTGAGAGTGCAAAAGTTAGACTAGAGCAAGATGAGATCAATAGAAAGTTCCTTAGGTCCTTGGGTGAAGAATGGACTGTCTATGATGCACAATGGAGGACTAAAGACTCGTTGGAAGATATAGAATTAGATGATCTATACAACAGTTTGGTTGTGTTTGAGGGAGAGATAGAGGGAAAAAGATAGTCTATAATCCCTAGTCACAATGCTGCTCTCCTTTCATCCTCAGGTATGGACTCAAACCATTCTTTATCTAATTCTGTAGATGTATGTGCAGGTACAAGTTCTGCTGTTGGATTAGATTTGAACACCCCTGATGCAGTGCTTGAAGCATTTCTTGCTAGCCATGCTAATTCAACCCTCACCAATGAGGATCTTGAACAAGTGCATCCTGATGATCTTGAGGAGATGGACCTCAAGTGGCAAATGGCCATGTTAACTGTCAGAGCAAAAAGATTCATTAAAAGAACTGGCAGACAAAACATGAACTTCAGGGCAAATGGTCAGGCTGGATTTGACAAATCCAAAGTTAAATGCTTCAAATGTCAACAGCCTGGTTACTTTGCCAGGGAATGCAGATCTGGTGGACAAGTTCAGAGTCAAGGACAAAGACCCAATCAAACCTCATCAGCATTGGTCTCACAAGATGGCTATGGGTATGATTGGAGTGATCAAGCAGAGGAAGCTACTCACAACAAGGCACTGATGGCCTTGACTGACTCCTCCATCAAGCTGAATTCACCAGAATCAGAAGACACACAGGTATCTTCTAAACTATGCCCTGGTGAATGTAGAGCTGTAGTAAAAAGGTTCAGGGAGCACAACAAAAAGGTGTGTGCTGCTCTGAGCTGAATGGAGGAGAGAAGATATGAATCTAGTGCTGTCATTGAAAGCTTTGAAAAGAAAATTAAAGATTATCAGGCAAATGAACTGCAAATGGACTACGATAGGAAGTATCATAAGTGGGAGAAGGAGCAACTTCAGGAAGAAATTGATAATCTTAAGAAAAAGCAGAGTGAGAAAGAGAGTAGGATTGATGAGTTAACAAAGAAGTTAGAAGGTGTGGATATGGATTTGAGTATGTTCAAAGCAACAAATCTTAAGCTTGAAACCTTGTTACACTCACAAATCAGAGATAAGGTTAAAATAAGTTTAGGATACAAACAAACCCCACCTCCATACAATCACAACTACATAACTCCCATGTCTGATGTAGCTGATAGGTATGTTAATGTACCATTAGAAGAAGACTTAAAGTCAGCTGAATCAAAATTAGAGAGTGAAAATGAAGGAGTTGTGCATGAAGTGAGTGATGATGAGGAGGAAGTAGTGAAGAAAGAAGAGGATATTCCTATTGAAAACCACATCTGTTGTGAACCTACAGCACCAATATCATCTTTAAAACCTGTGGTGTTTGTAAAAGCCACCTCTGAACCCTCCACCAGTGAAACAAAACCTTTCAAACCTGTTTATTCTATAAACAGCTACACTACTACTGCAAACAGTCCCGAAAATTACACAAACAGTTCTAAACAGAACCCAAACAGTTCTAACCCAAAAACCTCAGCTGTTAGTGTTAAGACCAAGGAAAAGGAGAAGGTTAGTGAAGTTGGAATTGAGAAGCCAAAGAAGGAAGCTTCAAAGACAAAGTTTCAGCTCAAATCTGTGAAAAGGCATACTGAAGTGCCTGTCTGCACATGCAAACAGCATGGTGTGCAGAAATTTCCTCCTTCAGCACCTGTGAGAGGAAATCAAAGAAATAGGAACTAGTTTTGGGAACAAAGAACTGGTTTGCCTATAGTCAAAACCAAAAGGTGCTATATATGTGGGAGAGCAAATCACTTAGCTCACAACTGTTATTATAACCCACAGATCTATAGCACCCAGAGGCCAAGTAACAGAAAACAGGCTAACAGTTCCACAACTGTTAGGCCAAAACCAAAAACTGTTGGCGTTGCTTGGATGAAATTGCAGAAACACACAGTTTCTGAAAGGGCCAAAACTGTTAATTAAACCGACAATTAAACTGAGTCACAAATTGACTCAACTGTTTTGCCAAAATCAAAAACTGTTTGTTCAAAAGGCTCAACTGTTAATCATAACAGTTGGAAACCACATGTTGTCACTAAATACTCTTCAAACAGGATAGAGAAGTCTAACTGGGATGAAATCAAGAAGACTCAAACTTTGTTTAAGTATTATGATTTAAATGGTGTGCCCAAGACCTGCATGGTCTGGGTACTTCCTGCTACTAACTAAGTTTTTATTTGTGCAGAGCATTCATAGGGCCAATCAAGGAGAAATTTGGCATGTGGATAGTGGATGCTCAAGGCACATGACTGGAAATCCGCACTGCTTGAAGGATTTCAGAAGAATTAATGGAGGACATGTAGCATTCGGAGGAAATGCTAAGGGAGGAAGAATCACTGGTAAGGGAGCTGTAGAGGCAGGTACACTTACTTTCAATGATGTTTTCTTTGTTGAACAATTCAAATACAATCTGTTAAGTGTGTCTCAAATCTGTGACCATGGAAACAAAGTCCTGTTCACAGACACAGAGTGCATTATCCTTTCAAAAGATTGTAAAGTGGATGAAAATAATGTTATTTTAAGAAAACCTAGAAAGGATAATGTATACTGTTTGGACACACAAAAGGTTTCTAAACAGAATGTATTAAGTTGTTTACTATCTAAGGCATCTCATAATGAGTCTGCCATTTGGCATAGAAGGATGTGTCACGTGAATTTTAAAACCATGAATCTGTTAGCTAAAAACAATCTGGTAAGAGGTTTGCCCCAAAAAGAATTCTCATGTGATGATCATTGTGTGGCTTGCCTCAAAGGCAAGCAACACAAAACTTCTTATAAGTCCAAAGAAGTTTCTTCCATTGTTGCACCCTTACAACTGTTGCATATGGATCTTTTTGGTCCTACTTCAGTGGTCAGTATAGGGAAGAAGCTTATTGTCTAGTCATAGTTGATGACTTCACCAGATTTACATGGGTTCAATTTCTTAGAACTAAGGATGAAACTGCTGAATTAGTTAAGTCTCTTATTCTTAGGATAGAGAATCAGTGTTATTTGAGACTGAAAGTCATTAGATCTGACAATGGTTCTGAGTTTAAGAACTATGAGTTAAGCAGTTTTTGTGAGGAAAAAGGGATTGAAAGGCAGTTTAGTGCTCCTAGGGCTCCACAACAGAATGGAGTGGCTGAGAGAAGGAATAGGACTTTGATAGAGGCTGCTAGTTCTATGTTAGTTGATTCTAGGCTCCCAATAACCTTCTGGGCAGAAGCTGTGAACACTGCCTGCTATGTTCAGAATAGAGTACAAGTAGTCAAGTCCAAAGGGAAAACTCCTTATGAGTTGTTCCTTAAAAGAAAACCTTTGATCAACTTCTTCAAACCATTTGGATGTCACTGCACTATCCTTAATACCAAGTTACAATTAGGCAAATTTGAGAGTAAAGCAGAAGAAGGATTCTTTGTAGGATATTCCACTCAGAGTAAAGCATATAGAGTTTTTAATAGTGTCACTAGGATCATAGAAGAGAGTATGAATGTCTCCTTTAATGAAAATAGGATCAATATTGCAGGTAATGGTCCTGATTGGTTATTTGATATTGATGCACTGTCTAACTCTCTTTCTTTTGAGTTTTCTACAGAAACAGTTGCAGGTTTTCCTACAGCTGTTAGTGCAAATCCACAAACTGTCTCAAACAGTTCTGAAACTGTTAGCTCAAGTCCAACAACTGTTGGTAGAAACAAAGCCACTGAAGACTTTGTAGTGATTCCTTTGGTTCAAAATGTCTCTTCCAATGCTGTTAGTCCAATGAATGATGATGCTGAACCTTCAAAGGATATGGAATCTCCCGTTCTCCAACAAAACAATGAATCAGACAATCAAACAGTTGCAGATCAGGTATGTAATTCTTCTGGGAATGAGAGTGGATCTGAGGTTGATCTGTCTAATTTAGGGAATGTACTGACTGAAGAAAACATCCCTACCTTAAGAATTCACAAAGACCATCCCATAGAGCAGATTATAGGTGATCCCATCACTCCTGTCAGAACTAGGGGTATGCTGCAAGGTGAACATAGTGGTTTGGATCTAGGACAGTTTGATGTGAATGCCTGCTTTCTATCACAGATAGAACCTAAGAAAGCAGTAGAGGCATTAAAAGACCCTTCATGGTTGGAAGCAATGCAGGAGGAACTCTTACAGTTCCAGATTCAGCAAGTTTGGAAGTTAGTTGACCTTCCAAGAGGCAAGAGGGCTATTGGCACCAAGTGGGTGTTTAGGAATAAAAAGGATGAGAGAGGCATTGTAATCAAGAATAAGGCTAGGTTAGTTGCACAGGGTTATACACAGGAGGAAGGAATAGACTATGATGATGTCTTTGTACCAGTTGCAAGGATAGAAGCAATTAGACTGTTCCTTACCTTTGCAAGATTTAAAGGGTTCAAGGTGTATCAAATGGATGTCAAATCAGCATTTCTCTATGATACTATTGATGAGGAGGTATATGTGTGTCAACAACCTGGTTTTGAAGACCCAAAATATCCTGATAAGGTATATAGGTTGGATAAGGCTTTGTATGGATTACATCAGGCTCCTAGAGCTTGGTATGAGACATTAACATCATATATACTTGAGAATGGTTTCAAGAGAGGTACTATAGATAAGACACTATTTACAAAGATTGTTAAAACAAAGATTTTGCTTGTACAAATCTATGTTGATGATATAATCTTTGGATCCACTGATGACAGTGTGTGCAAGGAGTTTGAAGGCATAATGCATAAGAGATTCCAGATGAGTTCCATGGGAGAACTTACAATTTTTTTGGGATTACAAGAAAAGCAGAAGCCATCAGGTATATTTCTTAGTCAGTCAAAGTATGTAAAGTATATTTTGTATAAATTTGGTTATCAAGATGTAAAGCTGGCCAGTACTCCAATGGAAACACACAAATAGTTGGGAGCAGATCCTGAGGGGGAGGATGTAGACTTACACCTGTATAGGTCTATGATAGGTTCTTTAATGTACTTAACTGCTTCTCGACCAGATATCATGTTTGCTGTGTGTGTTTGTGCCAGGTTTCAATGCAGCCCAAAGATGTCACACCTATTTGCTGTAAAGAGGATCTTTAGGTATCTCAAAGGCCAACAAAAACTGGGTCTTTGGTATTCTAAGGATTCACCTTTTGAATTGGTGGCATACTCTGACAGTGACTATGGAGGAGCTAATGTAGACAGGAAATCAACTTCCGGAGGATGTCAATTCTTTGGCTCCAGGTTAGTATCATGGCAGTGCAAGAAACAAACAACAGTTTCCACTTCAACAGCAGAGGCTGAATAAGTTGCTGCATCAAGTTGCTGTTCACAAGTTTTATGGATCCAGAATCAGCTTCTGGATTATGGTATGACTTTCTTGAATACCCCCATCTATGTTGATAACACAAGTGCTATTAGTATTGTTAACAATCCTGTCAAGCATTCTAAAACAAAGCACATAGAGATAAGCTTTCATTTTATAAGAGATTGCAATGAGAAACGGTTAATCCAGGTTATGAAAGTCCACATTGATGATCAGTTAGCTGATCTGTTCACCAAAGCAATTGATGTAAGCAGATTCAACTTTCTGATCTTAAATATTGGAATGATTAACTTAGAATAAGTTAGAACCACATGTTTGATTGTGTTTTCTTATGTTTTGGTGTTTTCTCTCTCTAACAGTTTGAAACTGTTAGTATTCAGGCTAACAACTGTTTATGTAAGTGTTCAAGAGAAAGCTATACATAATGCAACTAACAGTTTTCAATTGTTAGTACATGGAGTCCACAGCTGTTAGGCAAACTGCATGGTCATTCAAGGGGGAGTCTTTCTTTTTAGTAACAGTTGTAGTTTATTAAGAAAACAGTTCTCAACTGTTAGTTTTTTTTTGTTTAACTGTTAGTTTCTTTCAGGGTATTTTATCTTTGCAGTGACTCTGAGGGAATTTGAATTGCATTGAATATGCGTAACATATATAAGCCATTCCCTCCTCACAGTTTTCTTTACGCTTTCTGAAATCCTTAAAAACGCTAAAACCCTAGAAATTCACTCGCAAATCTCCATGGCTCCCCTTCCATTCGTTAAGGAACACAACATGCTTGCTTTTCTGTTGAAACCCGATGATCTCAGTGTTTTTCACGATGTGATTGACTATGTTTCACTTTCCAACCTACGTCATGCTCTGACCATCAATCCCACCATTTATACTGCGCATATCGATCAGTTCTGGAAGAATGCTTCTCTGAGAGAGGAAGATGGAGTAAAATGGATTGACTCCAAGGTTGATGCTAATGATGTTTCTATCTCTGAGAGTATCATCAGACAATACATTCAACTTGATGATCTCGAAGGTGAGTATTCTGATTCTGTTTCTTTGGAATATCTGCATGCTGAGCTTGTTAAGCTGGGATATGAGGGCCCTAGGGGAAAGGGTACCTTTTATAAAGGGCAATTCTGTTCGCACTGGAAGTATTTGATTCACACTCTCCAACAATGCATAAGCCCTAAAAGAACTGGATGGAATGAATTTGGAAGCAACATTGCTTTGGCCTTAATCTGTTTGGCCAATACCCGTTCTTTTAACTTTTCTAAAATGATATTTGATGGTATGGTAAAACATCTTGGGACTAAATACGGTCTCTATTTGATGTATCCACGATTTGTGCAGTTTTTACTAAATTCTTTATTGCCAAATCTCAAAATGCACAAGAGGGTACTGATTCCCTCTGCTCATGTGGCCTCCACATTGAGCAAACTGTTGATAAATGGCAAGAATTTTTCTGGTGCCATAACTCAACCACTCTCTGCAATGGTGGAGTTTCTGTCAAGAAACAGAGCTGCCAGAGTTGAGCAAGAGGCCCAAATCATTGCTAAATCCCCAAATCTGGAACCCCCAGTTCACGATACTCAAACAACTCAATCTGCTACTTTGCTTCAAGCTACAACAAAAGCCCCCACTCTAATAACTTTCAGAAAAAGAAAGAGAACTGTTGGTGCTCCTTCCACCACAGTACCTAATGTCCAAGCTGTAAGCCCTGCACAAGAGCATTCTCCTGTGCAGAATATCCAAAGGGAACCCATTGTGTTGTCTCCCAGGCACACTGAGGAGGTGATCACCCCAGGGGAGAGTGATCATGTGGTGTTTGAGGCTGACACTACTGTTTCATCCGCATGGGGTGAGCAGGAAAGTGTCAACATCTTTAAGACCTCAGCCACGGCAACAAAAGCTGTTCCAACATCTTCTGGAAATCCCCAGTACCAAGAACAGAGGGGTACTGGTGTGGAATCTTCTAGGAGTGAACCACCAGTTATTTCTGCCAGTGATATGTTCACAGTGGCAACACTCCCTGACATTGAGGCTAGTATGAAACAAAAGGCTTTGACGGATACCAATTTTGTACCATTCTTCGGGGCATACATGCATTTAAAGAAGAGAAATTCTTTGCAAGATAAGCTTTTGGCAAAACATAATGAGCTTATCATTAAGCAAGACAAGCAAATAAGATTTTTGACAGAGAGTTTGAAAAAGGCTAATGTTGTGATACAGTTTCATGATCAAGTGTTGAAACAGTTAACTACTAGTGCTAGACCCCCTCCAACTGTTCCAATCAAAAAGGGGGAGAAAACAGTTTTGTCACAAACAGTTTTGCCAAATCATCCAACAGTTGAAGAGAGTGTACAAACAGTTGCTGAGATTACAGAGAAAACAGTTGCACCAAGTGAGAAAACAGTTGCACCAAGTTTTACAACAGTTGCACCAAGTGCTGAAACAGTTGTAGAAAAATTGTCAGCAGTCGATAGAGTTTTGATTAATCAAATGATTATGTCTGGGGACTACCCAACTACTGAAGTATTCGGATCTTGGTCAAAAGTGAAGCAAGATCATTTGATTGCTGTGTGTGCTCAAATTCTAAACTGCAGTGCTTTTCAAATGAAACAAAAGATTGAAGATGGATGGTTGGATGGTAAATCTTCAAAATTGAAACCTATTGCACCAAAGCCCGGATTCAAAGGAATCAATATTACTGAAAAATCAGTGGAAAAGAAGATGCCTTCTGTGAAAGGTAAGGGTAAGTAGATTGTTGTGGAACTTCCCAAGCTAAAACTTTCAAAAGAGCAGCAAGAGGAGCATGACCATGAGATAGCTCAAAGGATGGTTGTTGAGTTTTAACAGCAAGAGAAGAAAGATCTTGAATTAGCTCAAAAGCTAGCTGCTGATTTTACTAAGGAGATTGAGGAAGAAGAAAGTGCTAAGAAACTTGGTAAGGGAGTAAAAAGAAAGAGAGTTGAAAGGAAGAAAACGGTTCCACCTCCCAAACCAACTGTTGAGAAAATAAAACAAGCAACCAAGCCACAACAACCTGAAAAATCCAAATCAGTTCAAACATCTGAAGATGCTGCAATAGCAGGTATGGTACAAACCATTCTTCATGATAGACTCAGGGTAGAGGTTGAAGAAAGAATTGACAAATTAGTGGCAGAGCAGCTAGGCCAGAAATCCCACATCACTGAGTGGAGATTTGAAGTGTTAAGATGGGAAACTGGAAAGAAAGGAGTTACTATTGTCAGAGAAGTGGAACCAATTGAAAGTTATTCCAGCTTCTTAAATCTGATGGGTAGCATAACAAGAAGGGATGTTCAAGAGATGTATGATTATGGAGTAAGCAAGTATGAAGATGCGACACAGATTGAGGTGAGAGTGTTGATGAGGCATCTAAATAGTATTTGCAATCCACTGGAGATAATGCCCATTTTGATAAGTGATGAAGCCTTCCCAATAAGTTCTGTGAAAGTATAAGATAAGGCAAGAGTTTATCATATGGTGTTGGGAAAGGGACAAACTCAGTGGTTTGATTTTGAATTTGTTGATCATGGTAAAGCAAAGCTGCTGAATATGTTAAGTGCAAAGTTCTTTGGTCCTGCTGATTTGAAGGATGATCTGATAAAGAGGATAAAGAAAAGGCTGGAGTTCTTACAGTCAAATCAAAAGTAATTTTCTTATTATGTTTTGATTGTAACAGTTTGACTTTGCATATTTAATGTAAATATTTTCTTTGATTATTTTAATTTTTCTGTGGTTGAACCCTATAAAACAAACAACTTAAGTGTATTGTTCAATACTTTAAGTTAGGGGGAGATTGTTGGGATATTTGCTAAGTCATTGAAACTGTTGGACATGCAAAGTAAAACGGTTAGAGTAATCGGTGAAAACAGTTGCAGCTAACAGTTGTTGCAAGCTTTACAACTGTTAGTACAAAAGATCAGAACTGTTAGTTCAGTTATACACAACTGGTAGAAGACCTTAAAGTGAAGACTGTTAGAAGAAATTCAGAACTGTTTATTCAACAAACAGTTGCTGTTGAGCTATTAATGGAAAATGCTATCTTTGTGGATTTGAAGTATATCTCTATCATGTTTGAAGATTATCAAGATTATCTCGGAAGATAGAAGATTGCCTAACTATCAACTATTCAAGGAGGATCAAGAGTCTATATATACTAGAACTAGAATATTGTTTTAGACGGCAATTCTACGCATTCATATTTTATTGTTAATTTGTTTTTCTAAAAGTGTGTTAACCTCTAAGTTTCATAGAAACCTAAGAACAAGTTGTGTTCTTCGTCTAACAAAAAAGGTTAGATTAGAGGTGTTGGTGATTATTGTAATCATCATTGGTTATTAATAAACATCTTAAGTTTGAAAGTATTTTCTTGTGTTGATTGTTGAATTGTTCTTGTGATAAAACCTTAAACATCAATTAAGTGTGACTCCGCAACTTCTTAGTTGATTGTGATCAAACTGAAAGATTATCTTTAAACAACTCTGATTTAATTCTAAAGGTAATTCTTGTTATTGATATTTGGTAATATCCGATCCTGACACAAGGTTTGGACTGCAAAGGTATATTTTTAATCCTCTACTTCTCTTTTAGTTTCTATACGAGTTAGATGAGATCACTGGAGGGGGTTTTGATTATTTCAGCTGTGCATGTTTTTATGATATGTTTTTATGCCCTACAAAACCCTTCAAGATTGAATACTAACCAATTTCACAACTAATGTGAATATTCGAACACACGAATAGCTTGGCAATCTGTGAATATCTTGATCACGTTGAACTGACAAATAGTGATTCATGAATCGTAACACATACGGTTGAGGTGAGGTATTTGGCTCTGCAACAATTAGTTTTAATCGTAGTCGTAGTCATCGTACCTCTAAACTTATCAGGATGATAAGTATTTATAATCCTGTTCCTACGGATCTTAACAAACTGGAGTAATCCTAATTTGCTAACTAACTAACGGATAACTCGGAATCTTGAATCTTGAATCTTCTTATCTTGAGTCTTCAATCTTCAATCTTGATTCTGGAATCTTCTTATCCTTGCCGTAGATATAGAGAGTTAAAAGATAAATTTAAAACAAATTTAAATTATCTCAAACTGACTTCTTGCTCGGACTGAGTTACTCAGCATGAAACTCATCAAGCTGAGTTCTTGGAGAACAAACTCAAAAACAAACATGAACTAACACGTATATTAATAAACTCATCCTTAGAAGTCCCAAGAGTTAGCTAGAACTTATTTAGCAATTCTGTGGAGCTGACTCAGTCTATACGCTGAGTCACTCAGCTTGAAACACATCAGGCTGAAAGATCAATATATATCTTAGGTGACATACACAGTTTATCACACTTAGTGATAATCCTACTAAGATATAGTATAAGCTGATCGAACATATGCTCCACTTATATTCAGCTTATTCTCAGTATGAAACACTATAAGTGTTCAGTCTGATAAAGCCTCATAATTCTGTTTAAGTTATATCTAGAACACATATAACAAACTTAACTTTGTCTCATAAAATCTCAACTAATGAGATCATTTTCCCAACAAACTCCCTCTATTTGATGATGACAAAACCATCAAACAGTTCTTATATTTGTTTAACAGAATTATGTTTTAAACCTTAAACTTATTAAGATTTTATTTTTGAACTAATAAAATATCAATTGAACACATCAATTTTAATTGAACTTATCAATTATAAGTGGAACATACCAACTTTAAGTTGAACACACCAACTAAACACATTAATGAATAAGAACTAATCAATTATTCATTCAAGCTAAACTTATCATACTTATAATTATGAACATATCATAACACAGTTGAACATATCAAACTCATACTTGTATTATTTGAACATGTCATAATACAAAATTTTTGATCAGTTAGATCATGCACACTTAGTGCTTACAAAATTAGAACTAATCTAATTTATACAATAGAACTAACTATTCAGGATGCAGCTCTTCAAACTCCTCGATCTCCTTGTTGATTTCTTCAAGGATTTCTTGCAAATTAGGCAAGTGTTGAAGCTGATCCTTTTGTGATCTAATAGCTCTGTTTATTCTGTATCTGAACTTGGTAGTTTGTTCAGTCTTTTCCACAAGTAATCTCAGAGCAAACACTTGTGTTACCCCACGTATATATACCAGCATCAGACTGGAAGCATTGTTCACCATCTTTATCTATGTACATGAATCCCTTCTAAGGCTTTTCAACATAAGTGTTTTCTTTGAACTCCAAGCCCTCAGGAAGATCAAGACTGTACTTGTTTGCTTTTGCTAATCCAGCTGGATTTGAAGACTTTTTCTTCCCCATCTTATGAAAGGAAGTCAGTAGGGTTAACAACTCAGTCCTGGGAATGATTTTCATTTCATCAGCTCTTGCAAACACTCTTAGTATCTCATCTTTAACTTGATTTCTTGCAGAGGACTTTTCCATCTGCTTGATAAGGATAGCCACTTGCTTCCATTCTTCGTATCCAAGCTTATAAAGTTGATTCAGCTCCAGAGAATTTGTTTCACCATTTCTTAAGACAAACTCCATGATGATGATCCCTTGAACTGATCTCAACTTGAGTGAATCAATCTGAGAAGAGAAGTAGGCTCTTGTATAACACTAAGTTATGTTCTCCTCCTCTTGTTGATCTTGAACAGGAGGTTCTTCTACCTCTTCCTCCTTGGGCATAATAGGCAGTTTAAGTTTAGCTAATTCCTCATTCTGCTTTCTGATTTGCTCAGCCCAGGCTTGTTCTCTTGCTTCTTTCTCATTTGCTAACACAACTTGAACATCCATTTGTCTTCTTCTTAGTTCGTTGATTGATATCCCAAGCTGGTCAGCATCTTCTAGTTCCACCCTCCTTGCTGCCAACAGAGAAGCTCTTTCTTGTAGTGTCATTTTGTCTGCATAGTCTTCATCTGAGGCTGATTCACTAAGAACCATCTTTCGTCTTTTCTGCTGAGGGGTTTCTGACTCATCTGAGCTAACCACTACTGGTCTTTTGCCTTTTTCTTTTTCAGTCGGCTCAACTTCTATTTTCATTTCTTTCTCCCCCTCAATCTGATCTGCTTCTTTTGCCAATAGTAATAAAGCTTCAGCTTGGACAGACTCAGCTTCAGCCTTTTGAACATTCTCCCCCTTTTTGTCATCATCAACAGGGGTCGAAGTCTTTTGTTGTTGAAGGACAGCGATAACAGATTTCAAACGCAGCACCTTCTCATCCAGAGAATCCAAAATCATCAGTATATCCTTCTTAGTCTTCTTTCTCTTGAGATGCAAGGTATCAAACTGACTTGTAAAGAATTTCATTAAATCGTCCAAGTCAGCTTGAAAGGGTTGGAACTTGGGTGCATCATCTAAGGGTTGGTGTATACCCTCAAACTCATTTTCACCAGAGTTTGGACCCTATGAGTCATCTTGGTATTGAGATGACACATTGACAGGTCATGCAGGTGGGTGTGAGAAGTGAAGAGATGTAATTGGGCTAGAAACGTGAAGGGTATGGGTAGGTGACTAGGTTATTGGTTTGGAGGGGGGTGATTGACCCTGGGGATTGGTCAGTTTTTCAATGTTACCTAAGCGTGTCTGCTTAGGCACAGTAACAGGCTCTCCCATGGCTCTGGAGAGTGTGGGCTTAGTAGACATCACACCCAGCTTAGGCTTGATGGTTGAAATGAGCCTCGAGGTTGACACCTAAAGAGTAGGTGTCTCCCCCTCAACTCCTGCCTGGGGAGGGATCAGTGTGATCTCAGCTCCAGTGATACCTTTAGGGGTGGTATCATTCTTGGTAGTTTTTCTATTGTAGGTTTGGATATTCTCCCTAGCAGCAATGGGCATACTAGAGGTGGTTTCAGATTGGAGTTGAATGGAAGGTGGAGGAGATGGGTTAGACTGAGTTTGATTTACTGCAGTCATGTCTCCAAAAGTAGATGAAGAGTAGTGAGAAGAAGAAGAAAGTGGAGAGACCTTACCAGAAGCAGCTTCAATATTTGTTGGTTCAGCCTGAGCAGTGGGCTCAACTTGAACCTCTGGATCAGCTTGGGAAGCTCCCCCTTGATTTGATCCCTCTGCTTCACTTTCTGATGAAGCTGCCTCAGCTATCAGCAGCATGGGATCACTCAGACCCTCTTGCTCTCAGAAGATGTCATTATTAAACATCTTAGAGCTGAGTGTTGGAAACAGGAACACATCCTGATCAGCTTTATATAGTGTTATCCCCAGCTCGGCTTCAAATGCCAAGGACAGGTACCTTATGAATGGTACATGAAGATACCTTGTGGTCTTCATCACTTGGACCCTATGTTTGTTGAAGATGAACTGAGCATAATATAAGTTTCTCGCGAAGTACATGTTGTACAACAGCTGCATCTCGAACTCGTTTAGTTGGTCCAGTCCTCCAACCTTGGTTCCAAGTGAACGAATCACTGTGGAAACCATGAAACCCCAACTGGTTGGAAAGGTAGCCTTTTTAATAACACCCTTTGTCTACGGGTGACCCATTCTAGGTAGGACAGACCTAGCCACCTGCTTCGTGACAGCAGGCTCGAACGCATCATGAACAGGGAGTTGAAGAACTTCCCTTAGCCGCTGCACAGAAAGGACAACTGTTCAATTCCCATTTAGAACAGTCCCTGTAATATCTCCCTTGTTTTGGTCGTAAGTACATGTGTACCAGAACTCCAAAATGTGTTGAGGAACAATGTGGAGTGGTGCGCCATAGAAGGCGAATGCCAGGGGGCATTTACGGATGTAATCCACCCATATTTCATATCCTTTGCCTTGTTTCCTTGGAGGAATTGCAAGACAGGCCCGTTGATTGTTGATTTTGATCAACGGCGCTCCATTGTTCTTAAACTGAGCACCTCGAACCATTCGATCACCGAGAACTAATGTGATTCCGTCTATTGTTTAATTACATTGAGTAATTTGTTGAATAAGCACTGAGCAACTTAATATTCGCACTGAGCGTTTTGAAAACTGTATTTAGCAATTTAGGGTTTTAAAAATGAATGGAACAATCCACTAAGCAATAGAGGTGTTTGCGAAAGGTATTTGAGAAGGTGAGAAGATAGATTTTTAGGCGTAAACTTCTCTAAACCTGTTATGATCGGTAGATATACCTTTATGAGGTGAGAGAAAAGTTACCGTTAGAATCCTTTTTTATCCGTTACGCCGGAGAAATTACGGCTTGATGTAACAGTGATAGGGTAGAAACACATCATCTTCCAACGGATACAAGTGTAAAATAATATTATTGACTCACAAAAATATTATAAACACTGTTGTATTATACCAATACACAATTGGTATACGATGCGATTTGAGACTGACTCAAATACACATTGATATATGAATTAATGACACTTAGTAATTAAATCATAGGTTGGACACACCAAATCTAAGTAAACTTATTACTCAGTTTAAGTCAAGCACTCAGCTTGATTTGAGCACTCAGCTTGAGATTGATACTCATCTTGAGGAGAGCATACAACTCAGGCTCAATGACACTTAGTCATTTATGTTTGAGACTGACTCAGACATGTGATTTAGCTACACTAAGTAGTTAAAATATGTTTGGAACTTACCAAACATGTGAACCAATCACACAGCTTGAGTTAAGCACATAGCCCAGACTCAATGACACTTAGTCATTTATGTTTAAGACTAACTCAAACATGTGAACTCATTATTCAGCTTGACAGGTTATTCAGTTTATGAAAAGTTATTTATAAACTGTGCACTCAGCTTAAGACACTTAGTCTTTGTCAAACTGAAAACTCAGATTCTAGACACTTAGCTAGGGGTTGAGCATACCCAATTCACTTAGCAGATACATAAACCTCTTTTCATCAAGTGGTTTAGTAAAGATATCTGCTAATTGGTTATCTCTGGAGATAAATTTGATGTCAACTTTACCTTTTTCCACGATGTCCCTGATAAAGTGATGTCGAATTTCAATGTGCTTGGTTCTTGAGTGGAAGACTGGATTGTAAGTGATGGCTATAGCACTTTGGTTATCACAAAAGATAGGAGTTTTCTTGAAACTCATACCAAAGTGTTGAAGCTGATGATGCATCCACATGATTTGAGCACAACAGCTTCCTGCTGCAACATATTCAGCTTCATCAGTTGAAGTAGCCACTGAGTTCTATTTCTTACTAGTCCAGCTAAACTTCCCTCCAAGCATTTGACATCCTCCAGTTGTTTATTTTATATCTAACTTGCACCCAGCATAGTCAGCATCTGAAAAACGAACTAACTCAAATCCAGAGTCCTTTGGATACCAAAGACCTAGATTTGGAGTACCTTTAAGGTACCTAAAGATCCTTTTCACAGCTTGAAGATGTGATTTTTTAGGATCTGACTGATATCTTGCACAAACACATGTAGCAAACATGATATCAGGTCTACTAGCTATCAAATAGAGTAATGAACCAATCATTTCTCTATAGGTAGACTGACACACAGACTTACCATCTGAGTCTTTACTCAGCTTGACAGCTGGTGACATGGGTGTTTTCATGGTTGAACTTGAATCAATACCATATTTCTTTATCAAATCAAGAACATACTTGCTTTGATTGATGAATATTCCATCAGGCTTTTGTTGTATTTGTAAGCCAAGGAAGTATGTCATCTCACCCATCATGCTCATCTTGTACTTTTGTGACATAATTTTGGGGAACCATTCACACATAGATTCATTTGTTGAACCAAAAATAATGTCATCCACATAGATTTGTACAAGAATCACCTGTCCTTTACTCTTTTAAATAAAGATTGTCTTATCTATGCTACCTCTGGTGAAATCCATTGATAGTAGATAGTTGGACAGTGTATCATACCAAGCTCTTGGAGCTTGTTTAAGACCATACAAAGCCTTGTCTAACTTATAGACATGATGTGTAAAATTTAAACTAACAAAGCCAGGAGGTTGTTTCACAGAGACTTCCTCCTGAAGTTTTCCATTTAGAAAGCACTGTTCACATCCATTTGATAGACTTTGATGAAGGGTTTTGATCCTGACCAAACCACCTATGACACAAACTGGTCAATCCTGGGTTTGATTCCACTACTTTAATCCTAAAAGTGGAACTGGATTGAACACAACCCTCTAAACCCCAAAAGGGTTAGGATCTTTAAAACTTTTACATGATCAACATAGTTTCTTACAAACAACCCATAGATAAGGTTATAGAATTATACCTGAACAAAAACTTTAGGATTGCTAAAGATATTCCACCACTACTGCACCTCACTGGAACTGGCTGCTAGACCGCTCCTGGATCACCAATCAACAATACTCCCGCTCCTGGATCACCAATCAACAATACTCGAGATCGAGAATGTATGTGTGTATGCGAGATCCACCTAAAACCGAAAACACACTCCTTGTGTTTCTCGGTTTTGTGTTCGACGCCAAGAGAGAAAAACAAGAGAGAGTTGCGAGAGTGAGGTCGAGATCGAAAGAGAGAGAGGTGGTGGTGGCTAGGGTTAATCCCTTGTGTCTCACATATCTCTAATCCTTAAGGCTTAAGGATCTTATATAAGGATTAAGTTGGACCTAAGCCCCGTTTAATTAAAAGCCCACTGATTTTAATTAAACTTTCAACTCTTCTTATTTTCACCCCTTAGACTTTACTAGTTAATTAATTAACTATTAATTAACTGTCCGTTAAATATTAAAACTTAATATTTAATTCTCTTTAAATAATAAATAACTATTTATTATTTATTCCTTTCTAATAATTAATACAAACTGGTTAATTATTTATTTCTCTCTTCTTGATAATTAATCCAACTGATTAATTATCCTTAATAATTAATCTAACTGATTAATTATTTCCACACAGATTAAAGGTGAAATCCAACTGTTCCAAATTGGGTGTGTAGCAGTGTGACCCTTTAGTCTCTTATAACATTGGATACAATATGCCCGTTAATTATCTCTGCACATAATCCAACAGACTCCCACTTGTGCAAGATAAGTAACAGTTACTGCACATTGTTAGCCTAAGGAGGTCCCTAGCCAGACACTTAGGATAACCAAGTTATAAGAACTCTTATACCCCAAAGTAACTTGTGATAAAAATTCATAAGCAACCTGCTTAGAAGTAACCTGTTATAAACTAACTGTTTATAAACTAAACTATCATAAACTCCCTGTTTATGAATGGGTACGTCTTTATATATACAAGCTTGCATATATATAAGTTTGTCCCTTGAGCATGAGCATGGAAAAAGGTCAACTCAGAGACTCAAGAATTATGTTCATGACATACTTGATTTCAAAACTGCGTGATAAACGACAAAGAACATATCAGTTCGTTTGGGCACGGCCGTGCACTTACCAGTTTCTCTAATCAGTCAAGGGGCCCGGAAATATCTCTCCTAAAAAAGGTGCAATTACCATCTTGCATATTTGCATTTGGCAACACGGCTCCCACTGAATCTAGACACGCCCCTTATGACCACCCTGTTACGGCGTGGCGTTAGAACGCGCTAAGAAGACAACAGTTACCGCATCCCAAACCAAATACCTCAGGCTTAAGGATAACCTATGTGATAAATACTTTTGACACGAATCCACGAAGTACTTTTCACGGTGGGTCAATCCAATATTCGTAACCTTAACGAATATCCGTAAATTTTAGTCCGCCAAAACCGTTCGCAGCTATATTCGATATACTTTCGATTCTACCCCAAAATTACGATGACTTTATATCCCTATCATAGTTCCCACCACGATAAGTAGTCACGGATAATATTTTGAATAAACCTAGTTTATTCCTGGATAAACCAAAACATACAAAATTGTGAAAAACAATGAAACTAATTTCTACACCCTTTCATATTCCTCCCTGGAATAAAGATGTATAATTTCTACCATTTCACTGACTCGATTCACGGTGTTTATCTGAATTACTTATTATTTTTACATTGTAATTTATCACGGATTACAAAGAAAATAATATGGTTATAAACCTTAAAACACAAGACTAGTACTTTGGAGTACTCTTTCTTGGTTTTGCTAGAAATCGTTCTTGCAACCTAAGAACAATTCTAGGCTTACTTATTTTATAAATTCCTTAAACTTGGAGAACTGGAAATAACTCCTTGTTTCTGATTTATAAAACAAACTCCCTGTAATTAAAACTTTAATTACATTTGTAGACGTATTAAATCTTACTAGATTTATATCCTTTTGAAATGATAGAACCTCATACACCTACTTGTAAGAAAACTTGAAACTAGATTCCCAGTGTATTCCAACACTTATCTAATTTCATTACTAAGAATGTTAAAGAACATCCTATTTTATCATTTCTAACGTTAACCAACCAATAACATTATTAAGCTGACTCACTGAACATTTTAGAATGTATATAATTTTAAGTCATAGCTTGACTAAAAAAAAAACTTGCAATGATAACTTTATCGAGTACTTCTCAACAAATCATGCATCCCTCGGATTAGTTCTTTCTCAAGAACTTACTGTTTTAGATAGCTTTTAAAAACATCCGATAATTATATATTCTAAAAGTTCGATCTTGTATTTATCATACTGGTTAAAAATAACCTTTTATTAACTCTGATAAATACACTAGTCAGGTGCTCCCACTATCTTTTATGAAAAAGTGCATTCTTTAAAAAAACATCCTTTTTAGGTCTTAGTCAAAACTTGACTACGATGCCTAAAACTTGTGTTCCAAACACATGTTTTAAAGAACTTAGTTTTTGTAAGAAATTTGTTTTATGAAACCAATAACTTGGATCTCCCATATATCCATCTTTCCAATTACGGAAAGTGGTTTCATTAAACTTACCATGATCACAAGTATGAAATACTCATAATGGTATTTTAAATTTCTTTTCTTAAAATATTTAGTATAAAATTCCCTTGACTATAATAACTATTATAATCTCTTTTATACTTTCTTAAACGTTTTATCAAAAACTATTTAATCCTGAAATAATGACTATTATTTCCATATGTTCAAGACTTTGAACATTCACTTTTCATAAAATCTTAAAAACTTGTTGAATTAGAAAAACTATCTAATCTTATAAACAAAACTTGTTTATTCAAGTATTTGAAAAAGTGGAGCTAGCATTTATATAACTACAACAAATCATAGCATAAGATTATTATGAATCACTAATCAAGTCAAAACTTTGACTTATTAGCACTCTTTTAGTCACAACTGGACTAATCATGATTCATATAATAAGAACACGTGCACGGGTATATAACCAAATAATTAAATTTCCATAAACTTAAAAAATATCCATAAGCAGTATAAAAATGTTCAAAAACTTAAAGAGTTTAATTAACTAGGAAATTAGGAATTATTATAATATCCGTAAGCTACACGTAGGATCTTCTCATGCTGGGCCGCATCACTTTCCATCTACTAGTGCAATAAACGATTGCAAGATGTTAGAGTACTCGTAAAACTTTACAAGTAGGAAAGTGACAGAAGCTAATCACGCAGTACCTGAGGAGCCAGACTTGCCTCCTGCCTCGTGACCTTTCGGACAATCTCGTTTCCAATGTCCGGCCTCGCCGCACCTGAAGCACCGATTCTCGGTCCTTGCGTTGTTTGGCTTTGGCTTCTTGCCCTTGCTGTCGTTACTAGCTTTGGGTGCATTCTGGCTGGGCTGGGCCTTGCCCTTTCCGTTTCCATTGCGTCCCTTCCTCTTCTTACGTCCACCATGCCCCACCATAAGAATGTCCTTAGACTTGGTCCCGATACTCTGCTCAGTAGTCTTGAGCATAGAGTGCAACTCAGCCATGGATTTCTCCATGTTGTTCATGTTGTAGTTGAATATGAAAGTATTATAGTCATCTGACAACGAGTTGAGTATCGTGTCCGTTGCTAGCTGTAACGGTACTGGGTGCCCAAGTCTCTCTAGGTGGTTCATGTAACCTTTCATTTTCATGACGTGGTCACTGACCGAGGTCCCCTTAGCCATCTTGCACGAGTTAAATGCCCTAGTGGTATCCTAACGCTCTGTGCGGGCTTGCTCCTGGAACATGTCCCTCAGCTGGCGGATCATGTCATATGCAGGAGTCTCCATCATGCTCGACTGCAACTCTGGACTCATAGTTGCGAGCATGAGGCAGCTAACATCTAGGGCGTCATTGGAGCGCTTTTGAAAAGCCTCCCTGACCTCTGCCCTTGCATTGCTGGCAGGGGGATTTCCTATGGGTTGTTATAGGACATACCACTTTCTCTCATGCCTCAGCACGATCCGGAGATTTCACTCCCAAGTGAGAAATTGGACCCGGTGAGCTTATCCTTCTCAAGGATAGAGCGGAGAGAGAGGTTATTAGTATTGGTAACGTTGGTTGCCATCTACAAATTAAAACCCGGTTTAATTAGTAATTGCAAATAAACTTTCTAATCATATATCATCAAACCCATAAATAATATATATTAGACCTAGGACCCATATTTCACATACTTGACGCAAGGTTTGGGCACTTCCCGCCAAGTCATGCTATTTCTGGTAGGTAACACCCTGTACCAATCGTACCTAACTGATACGACTCCTAGAACCTCGTAGAGCACTTAGACCCAGTCTAGTATGTTTAACTCTACTCTAGTGCTTCTTGGGCCGGGACTCCCGATTATTACCAAAATAGATCGCACCACCTAAGACAGCATGAATTATGGCCGGGACTCCCGATTATCGCAGAATCTTTCATGCCCCTTCCCGCAATGGTTTGAACCCGGATGCCCAAGGTTTGGGCACTTCCGACACCCGAGTACCGTTTAACAGTTAGGGTGTACCATTAGGTGGGTAGCACACTGATCTAAGATTTTTCTTGGGTTTTATAATTAAGTTAAAAACTTAATTTTCCAGTTTTTTGAAAAACCATTCTAAAACTAACTGTTTTAAAAATACGATTTATATGTGTACCTAAACTAGGTGCACAAAACGGCCTTTATAAGTTCCAAACTTATAACCTTGACAAAACTTTTAAATTTATAAAAATTTAATTAATACGACTACCAGACTGAAGTCATATTCTAGTTTGTCATAAAGCGTGGTTTTTCACTTTTTTAATAACAGTCTGTCATTAAACCCCTTTTTATTTACCATCACACGCATGTATATATATACCATACATATATATGAAAATCAGTAAATAAATCACAACCACGCAGATAATAATAAGCAGATAATAATAAGCAGATAAATCCCTATAGTTTTGCCAACTAATCCTAAGGTCAAACCTAAGGACAAAATGACTTGGATTCGCCTTTCTTGACATGCTGCTCCCACTAGCCTTGACACCTCCCCGAAGTATACGTGCTTCGCGTGAGAACACCATTTTCTTCATCACCCTCTTCGAGTCCAATCTTGGTTGAGGGATTAAACTACTACTAATCTATTACAAATACAATATTGAATGGGGTTGTAAGTGGCACGCAGACCTCCCCTAACCAGTACAATATTACAATTAAGAAAGGGATTGTAATTGGCACGCAGGCCTTCCCAAAACCAAAATAAAGAAGAAAAGGAAAAACGAGTCCTAAGTCGGCAAAACTATAGATATCACAACCACACAATTATATATAAGCACTATATATATAAAAGTCAACCACACAGTTATAATATATAAACAATAAACTGTGCTGCACGCAGCCTGATTTGTTTAAAAATTCTCATTTACCCTTTTGATTAATACCCATTAACCAAAAAATGAGAATTATGATCTTCTAGTTTAATTTGACCAAAATAGTTTTTTAACAAAAACTTAAAACTTGATCTCATTCAAAACTTGAATGAAATCCTCACGTCGAGTTTTATTACTAGTTTTCCAAAAACTTTAAAACCGACAACCTTGGTCAATTAAATACTATCTTATTTGTTTCTCCATTATATAAACTTTATCCCTTTTAGAATTTATTTAAAAATGGCTTAAACTAGTCATAATAAATAAAAATCTAAACTAATATATATTTTTAACTAAACTAATTAAAATATATATAACACTAGTTTATATAATACCTTATTAATTTTATAACTTAAAATTAATAATCCTTTTGTATTAATTCGGAAAAACAATCTTGGGCCAACATTTCTCATTAACCCATGAGACCCATTGGGCCAAGACCCTATTAGGCCGAGAACCCACTGGACCGTGATCCTCCTTGGGCCGAGACCCACCTTGGGCCGAAGCCCTTTGGGCAGTGAACCATCTGGGCCGAAAACTACCTTGGGTCGGGAACCGCCTTGGGCTGAAAAACACTTGGGCCGAAGCCCACCTTGCCCTTAGCGCCGCTAACCGGCACCGCTAGGCCCATTTGGCCTTCGCGCCGCTAACGGTCACCCCCGACATGGTGATGTTCTCGGTCCCCGTTTTCCGATTAATACATTTTTAAATCCTTTTAACCTATTAAAACTAACTATTTTAATATACTGATTAAAAAACTGGATTTAATTTAAAAACCAAAAACTATTAATTATTAACATTAACAAAAACTTGTTTTATTAATAATTAATTATCCTAAAACTTGATTTCAACCTTTTTAAACAAAAGTTCAAAAAATACCAGTTAGGATAAAGTATTAGATAAAAGGTTTATCCTTTTTAACCGTTTAAACACAAACCTGGTTTAAACCTAATAGGTTAAAATCAAACCTTTTATTAAAACTGGTACAAAAAACAAACTGTTTTGACACTCCTTTTGATTTTTGAAAAAGCCTAGGGCAAAAAGAAGATCAAGACTCAAACCTTAACCCAAAAACAAATAAAACTAGAAACTATGGATCATAGAGCCGAGGCTCTGATACCACAGAAGGGTTTTGATCCTGACCAAACCACCTATGACACAAACTGGTCAATCCTGGGTTTGATTCCACTGGTTCAATCCTAAAAGCGGAACTGGATTGAACACAACCCTCTAAACCCCAAAAGGGTTAGGATCTTTAAAACTTTTACATGATCAACATAGTTTCTTACAAACAACCCATAGATAAGGTTATAGAATTATACCTGAACAAAAACTTTAGGATTGCTAAAGATAGTCCACAACTACTGCACCTCACTGGAACTGGCTGCTAGACCGCTCCTGGATCACCAACCAACAATACTCGGGATCGAGAATGTATGTGTGTATGCGAGATCCACCTAAAACCGAAAACACACTCCTTGTGTTTCTCGGTTTTGTGTTCGACGCCAAGAGAGAAAAACAAGAGAGAGTTGCGAGAGTGAGGTCGAGATCGAAAGAGAGAGAGGTGGTGGTGGCTAGGGTTAATCCCTTGTGTCTCACATATCTCTAATCCTTTCAACTCTTCTCATATTCACCCCTTCGACTTTACTAGTTAATTAATTAACTATTAATTAACTGTCCGTTAAATATTAAAACTTAATATTTAATTCTCTTTAAATAATAAATAACTATTTATTATTTATTCCTTTCTAATAATTAATACAAACTGATTAATTATTTATTTCTCTCTTCTTGATAATTAATCCAACTGATTAATTATCCTTAATAATTAATCTAACTGATTAATTATTTCCACACAGATTAAAGGTGAAATCCAACTGTTCCGAATTGGGTGTGTAGCAGTGTGACCCTTTAGTCTCTTATAATATTGGATACAATATGCCCGTTAATTATCTGTGAACATAATCCAACATTTGAAGTCTTTATATGCTGAATAAGCCAAGAACAACATTATAGCTTCAATTCTAGCAACAGGGGCAAAGGTCTCATCATAATCGATACCTTCTACTTGCTTTTACCCTTGTGCTACCAGCCTGGCTTTGTTCCTAACTATCACTCCATCTTATTTTTCTCAAACTCATTTAATTCCTCTTGCATAGCTTCAATCCAATCCTCATCCTCTAAGGCTTCTTCAGTTTTCTTTGGTTCCATTTGAGATAGGAAACCAAAGTAAGCAGCGTAGTTAGCTGTAGCCTTTGATCTGGTCATGACCTTCTCTTGGACATTTCCAATGATTTGATCTTGAGGATGATCTTTGAGGAATTTAAATGTTGTAGTTGGAGAATCTGGTTCTGGGTTTGAGTGATGTTGAGAACTCTGAGGTGAACAAACATCCTCAGTCTCAATAACAGCATTGTCAACAAACTGATGATCACTGAGATCTTCAGTCTGAGTGACTTCAGGTAGAAAGTGGTTGACGAACTCATCATCCTTATCAGCTTGAGAGTCCCTTAGAGCTTGTGATAATTTCTTTGATGAACACACATCATCATCACTATCATCTCCCATGACATACATAGGACTTGACATATTGGTTTCCTCAGGCTTTTCAAGCTCACTAAGACTAACAAAGTCAGCTTGTCTTTTCTCAGCTTGATCAAGACTGTCTTCATCAAATGAGACATGAATTGATTCTTCTATAGCCTTTCTCCTACTGTTATACACTCTGTATGACTTGGAGATTGAGGAATAACCAACGAATATTCCAGGATCAGCTTTGGGTTCCAACTTATGGAGCTGATCTCTTTGATTCAGCACATAGCATTTTGAACCAAAGACATGGAAATAACCTATTTTGGGCTTTCTAGATGTATACATCTCATATGATGTTTTGCCATGTCTTTTGACAATGATTAACCTATTTTGGGTATAATAGGCTGTACTAACAACTTCATCCCAAAAATAAAGTTTCAATCCTGCCTCACATAGCATTGTTCTAGCAGCCTCAATTAAGGTTCTATTTCTCCTCTTAGCAATTCCATTTTGTTGGGGAGTTCTGATAGATGAGAAATTTTGTAATATTCCCTTTTGTTCACAAAATCTTTCAAGGGTTGAGTTTCTGAACTCAGTCCCATGATCACTTCTGAGTTGATTTACAGACTTACCTTTCTACAACTCTTCCTGTTTGATAAACCTTATTATCTCCAGGGCAGATTCACTTTTAGCTTTTAGGAATATTACCCAGGTGAATTGTGAGAACTCATCTACTATCACCAGTGTGTACTTCTTGACACTTAGGCTAGGAGTACTTATGAGTCTAAACAGATCCATAAGCAACATATGCAGTGGGTCTGTTATTGAAAAATTTTGCTTTGATTTAAAGGACCCATTATGGTGTTTCCCTTGTTCACAAGCTGAACACAATTTTTCCTTGACAAATGTGATTTTTGGTAATCCAGAGACTAACTCTTTATTGGATAGCATATTTATATTTTTGAAATTTAAATGCGATAAACGTTTATGCCACAACCAACTCAGCTTAGGAACAGATTGGAAATACAAGCAGGTTTCAGTATACGGATCAGCAAAATTAAGATCAAGTAGATACACATCTCTTTCTCTTTTAGCTATTAATACAGGCTTTCCCTTCGCATTATATATAGTTCCTTCTTTCTTCCTAAAAGTAAGAATGTTGTTTTCATCACACAATTGGCTGATGCTAATTAGATTGTGTTTAAGACCCTTGACATATGCAACCTTCTGGAAAGTCACTTTGCCAGCATGCATCTTCTCATAGCCTTTAGTTCTTCCATGGGAGTTGTCACCAAAAGTTACTTTAGGACCTTCATCTTCCTGGAAATCACTAAGAAGTCCTTTCCATCCAGTCATGTGCCTTGAACATCCACTATCCAAGTACAATTAACTTAAACCCTGCACATGATATAAAAACTAAACACATTAGTTTTGTTTGGGAACCCAGTTCTTGGTGGGTTCAGATGATGAGCACTTAGCATCTTCATCTTGTTGAACTGACTGTTCAGCTTGAGCAGGAGCTGAGTCCTGTGTAGGCTGATCAGCCTGTTCTTATTCAGGCCTTGAGATTTCAACATCACAGTCCTTAGCCTCATGACCTCTACTTCTTCCCTTGTAGCATCTCCTTCTTCCAATGATTACAAGAGGTAGAGTGTCTAATAATCCTTGTGAGAACTTGCTCTCAGTCTTGGGATTATATGTAGTGGATAACTTTTCAACTTTCTTTGGAAGTTGATTCACTTGATGCACACTAACTTTGGACTTACCTTTGTCAGATCTTTGTTTGTTATCCTTAGAAGCTTGACCAACAAACTTCTTTTCCATGACCTTGGACTTACCTTTGTCATGCTTACTGGACTCATCAGTTTCAACAAGTTTGGACTTACCACTGTTGATTTCCTTGGACTTACCAAGATCCACAACTTTGGACTTACCATTGTTGTGATTTGACCTCTAACTTATAGTGGTCTTCCTATTCTTGTAACTTCTCTCCGAGCCAAATGGAGAATGTTGTCTTTTGAAAGGATTTTGATTAAGCCTTTCTCTGACTGAAGTTCTTTGAATAGGCTGAGTGCCTAATCTATTTAGCACAGACTTACTATGCTTCTTGGATGTTGAGCACTCATTACCATGATTTTTGTCCTTTACAAACATATTGTATTTAAGGTTTTGACAATGTTTCTTCTTAAAGGCTGACTTATGAGACTCAATCAGTTGTCTATCCTCCTCAGAGTCTGTACTGGCTATCTCATCATCAGCTACATAAGTTGTAGTTTGATAGCCACCTCCAAGCACAACTTGTATCTGTTTAGGAATTTGTTGGTTTATGCACTTTTCAGCAAGCTTTGATGACTTACACCAAGACTCAGTGACCTTTAAAAGTTGGTCAACTTTGACTTTAGCTTCGTGAAGTTCTTCACTTAGTAGTTTATTGATATGTCTTTGACATTCAAGATCACACTGTGATTTCTTACCAACATCAATGAGAGATTGATTTTCCTTAATCTCATTTTTCAGTTTAGCTATCTCAGCTTTGAGGTCCTTTTGAGACTTAAGGATGGTCTTGAAATCATTTAACAAATAATTGAAGGCAAGACCCTTTTCTTCATCGGTGTAAGAGTTGAAATTACTAACCTTGTACATGGAAGCAGGATCCCAATCACTAAGCTTGCTGTTTTCCTCAGCTTCCTTCATGTCAGCTTCAAAAGTTGACTCGGACAAACCATAATCAACTTCGTCAATTGCAAACTCTTCATCTTCTTAAGCCATTAGACATACATCATCATCTGAGGTAGATGATTATGTATCCCACGTTTCAGCATATAGTCCATTTGCACTGGGTTGGTCTTCTGGCTTTCCTTTCTTGAGCTGAGTAGATTTCTTCTTGTATTTGTCAGCTCTATAAGCATTCTTATCAGCAACTGATGCCGATTCTTCCTTCTTTAATCTGAAGTCAGCAGCGATGTGTCCCTTCTTCTGATAGTTGAAGAACACATCCTTCTTGGGATCAAAGGAACTCTTCCCTTTGCCCCTGTCAGATCTTCCTCTTCCCCGTTGAGCTCTTCTCAATCGTCTGGCTAACATTGCCATTTGCTTAGTGATAGTCTGAACATCATCAATATCACTTGAGTCTGAGTCTGAGTGGTCAGCTTGAGATTCTGACTCAGTCTCAGATTCAGCAACTAATTCCTTGGAACTTTCCTTCTTCTTCTGTGCAACTAATGCAATATCTGCTTTATCCAAAGACTCTTTAAGTTGTTGTTGAGAAGTTCTTTTGTGCTCTGTATTCTGTTCATGGTTGAGCAACAACCCATATATGGACTATAGGTTGTACAAATACAGTGTTCCTCAAGCCCTCACTGCTGTGGTTACTTCATTGAACCTTTCTGGTATCACATCCAGAAATTTTAGCACAAGTTCAACCTCATCTTTCTTCACACCCACACTTAGCAGGTCATTTATCAAGCAGTGAAACCTTGTGAACAAATCAGGAAAGGTTTCATTCTTCTTGGAAAAGAAGTTTTCATAGGATCTATTCAGATGACTCTTCTTTTGCTGCTTGACCAGATCAGTGCCCTCATATGTAATACTTAATGTATCCCAGATCTCTTTTGCAGTTTGACACCCAGTCACTGTATGCAAGATCTCGTTGGTCAGGGCATTTGACAGAACACTCTTTGCCTTATCATCCAGATTGAACAGTTTCCAGTCTTCATCTGTCCAGGATGCAACAGGCTTCCTTACTTCTTTTTCACTTATGTCTGTTTTATCAGCGGACGTATCACTGACAACAGCAGAAATCTTGGGGATAATTGGTCATTTGGTAATGACATCGGACATACGATTGTCAATGGACTTGAGGAATAACATGGCTCTGAATTTCCACATAGGATAATCATATCCATCAAAGATGGGACAACCCTTGGCAGACATCTGAGGAAAGTTTGAAGAATTGTTGCTTGTAGACATTTTGAACTTTCTCAGAATCTTGAACTTTCAACGTATGAACTTGTTCAACCTGCTCTCATACAAGTTGTTGGTCCCTTGGAGCGAATAACATCAAGCAACAGATGTGTAGAAGGGGGGTTGAATACACCTTCTGCGGAAATTGAACAAATCAAAATAAAGTGTTACACAGGGTAAATCAAACCACAGTCGAATGCTTTGCTTTTCATTAATAAGAAGATGATTACAGACTCTATCAAGTAAGCAACTCTTGAAATGTAAACACCTAATATAAATCTCTCAATCTTTCAAACTTATCTATCTATAATCAACTTATGATTATAGATACTGGACCACTCTCTAAACAGGATTTAATCACAGATTGAATACTTACCAAATTCACAACTAATGTGACTATTCGAACACACGAATAGCTTGGCAATCTGTGAATATCTTGATCACGTGGAACTGACAAACAGTGTTTCAAGAATCGTAACACAAACGGTTGAGGTGAGGTATTTGGCTCTGCAACACTTAGTTGTAATCGTAGTCGTAGTCATCGTACCTCTATGTTGGAGTCTGCCCACTGACACAAGTACATTGGTGTTACTGCTGATGAAGTGCGAGCCTATTGGGTCACACACCAAGGATTGATCCCGACAGCTTACTGATAAAGAGAGAAGGTCCAAAAATCAAATTGTTTGATTTTAGGGCTTCACGACCGTGAGGGATGCTCCACGGGTCGTGAAGTCCACTGACCTCACGAATGGCTCAATGAATTTTACACGGCTCATGGAGTCTTCACGGGTCGTGAAGAGGTCGTGAGAGGGGTCGTGAAGGAGACGCCCTCACGAGTCACTCGAACACGGCACGGGCCGTGAAGGACGATGGCCAGTCGTGGCACATTTTGTCTTCACGGGCTCTTCACGGGCCGTGAGAGGCCGTGAAGGACCATCTGCATGAAATTCTTATATCTGATTGGGCCATCTTGTGGTCCAATAGGATTGCCACTCTTACACCGGCCAAATAGAAGTTATTGTGGCTGGAACAGAAGAGGTGACATGCAAGACTCATCTCTCTCTCTAGAATTCTCTCTTGGCACCTAGTTGCAAAACGCACACACTATTACACTAAGTGAGTTCTTGAGTGTTGTGAGTGGATTTTGGGGCAAGAGGAGATCATTTCGTGGGCTGTTCCAGAAGGTGAAATCGTGATGGATATTTACCCGATTGATTGCTAGCATTTTGGGGTCATGGAATCTTGGTGTGGATTAAGCAATAGAGGAGGTGCTCTTGGATCTCTTGGTCATCCCTGTTTATTGCATTTCCAGCCGATTGTGGAGCATACAAAGGAGGTATATTTTCTGTCCTTCCGCTGTGTTTTGCTCCATACCGTGTTCCAACCGTGGTATCAGAGCCAAATCTACAAACAAATTGCACTTTTTTGGCTTAAAAACCGAAACTGTACATTCTGTCGAGAATGTCTTCACGGGTCGTGAAGGCTTGTTCTTCACAGTCGTGAAGGCTCACGACTAGGCTCGTGGGGTGCTTGGTTGTGAAGGGTTTGTCACTGGTCAGGGTCGTGGAACTTATGGGCTTCACGGCCGTGACAGGCCGTGAAGGCTTATGGGTCGTGAATGAGCTTGTGAACAGTGTTTTTGTCCTTTTGGTAAAAAAAAATGTTTTTGGTTTTATCCTCCTTGCGATTCTGTTTTTCCAGAATCTGTCCAAAGTGTTTGGATTTTTGTTAAGCCCCATATGTGTCTTTATTCATGCATTTATATGTATTGGGTGATTTTTTGGCATGAAATGCACACATGCATATACTTGTATTGTGTATATATGAATATGTATTCTCAAAATGTTTGGGGTACTAATGCATATGTACAAGGATTGTTCACTTTGTGCCTTGAGTGTTTAGCTAGGTTTGAACAATCTTAATTAAGATACATTTTGCACGGTTTTGTTGTGGCACACCGTGTTGTTGTTTGTGGTTGTTGTTTGATCCGGTAACACCTTGCTCATTAGACCTATGTGTTGGTTGTTTGGTTGTATTTAATTATTCATTCATTTGGTGGTTTGTACCACAATTGGTTTGTAATAATTAAATTTATTCGGTCTTGTATTTTGTACTTGATTTTGGCTTGCATGCCGATTGCTATTCTCTGTAATTTTTAGATTTGCTTAGATTAGCATTTCGCGGCTTGCACGCCGTTTCTTTTCAAATATTTGTATGTATTTGTAAAAGAAGACCGAGGAAAACCATCAAGAGTCGTGGAGGAGACGTCTTGGCTATGGTGGATCCGGAGGTTCATTGGAGATGATGGATTAAGTGGGAGCACTTCCAGCTGGGCCAAGTGGCTGTGTCCTTAGTTTGGCCTTGCTTTCCTCGTTTGGCTCACGAGGAAAGCGCATAGGGTTTAGGAGCATGTTACCGGATATTACTTGTGCGTGGTTGTTGTTTTGTTTATTTTCTTGCGTGGTTGTTTAGTTCTTCGCTCGCTTGAAATTTTTTCAAAATAATAAAACCAAGAGTTTTGAATTGGTTTACAAACCTCGCGTGTCACAAGACCACTTTAAAAACAAAATCCCGTTTTTATGAAATGTAAATCACTCGCCTCCCATAAGATGACACCACCCGAATCTAGTGAAACAAGATCGGTCGTCGAGCTTAGCCGAGGTCGGTTTTGCGTAACTGTGTGGAAGGTGCGTGTGGCAACTCGCAAGGGTCGGTTGTCGAGCTTACCCGAGCCGGCCATTGGGCTAGAGTACCACCGTGTATCTTGACGGTCGATTTACAATTCCAAGACTTAAAACGCATTGGTAGTTGTCGTGCCCATACCGAGCTATCAAAGCGGATTAATGAGGAATCGGTGAGAGAAGGGATCAAACATGCCAAATGGGTGCTATGAGTACCTAGGATCCCGCAAGTGTCTAAGAGTTGTAATCTCGGATTGCAATTGGTAAAGCGTTTACCGGCCTAAGTAGCTCCATGAAGTGATCCACGGCAAACCCGTCATGGATTGGGGTACTTTGAGGTTCTTAGCCCTTGTTAAGATAGTTTGGTTTTCTTAATCAGTTGGGTAATTATTTTAACGAGGATAATATCGAAAGTAACTAAAACGTGTACTCTTTTATAGACGGCAAACATTAACGACACCACACCAAACTTTAAACTTCGATTATTCCTAGAAAGGGAGAGACTCATAGGAGTGAACTTCGCTGACTGGTATCATGTATTGAGGATTGTCCTCCATCATGAGTCAAAGTTGCACATCCTTGAGGAACCCTTTCCGGAGCCACCTACTACCAATGCGAACTGGGCCACTCGATACGCTTTTGAGAAGCGTGTTAGAGATACACAAGATATTTCTTGTCTCATGTTATCGACTATGAGCTTTGAGTTGCGTCAGCAGCTTGAGCAATTGAGTGCGTATGACATGATAAACCGGCTAAAGGACATGTTCCCGCAGAAGGTTAGACAAGAACGGTTTGAGTGTATAAAGGCTTTGGTCGGTTGTAGGATGCAGGAAGGTGAGGATGTAAATGTCCATTTCCTTATGATGAAGGGATATATGGACCAATTGGAGAGACTTGGACTTCCAATAGGGAGGGAGATTGCGGTGGATATGATCCTCCAGTCCCTGCCCGCGTCTTATGAGAAGTTTGTCAAGAACTTTCACAAAGACAATTTGGAAAAATCCTTGATCGAACTTCAAGACATGCTGAAGGCTGGTCAGTGTTACATGGTTGAGAAGGATCGTGTCTCGTCCACATCCGCTATGGCTACTAGGAAACATGTAAGCAAGAAGGAGAAACTGACCTCAAAAGGAAAGCCTTGTATGACTAGGCCATCCATAATTGTGGATTCGGAGGACAATGAGATTGTGCCTCAAGATGATGTTCCACATGGGGTAATTTGGTACTTTTGCGGAGAAATTGGAAATTGGCGCCGTCATGCCTGCCCTAAGTGCCTAGAAGAGCTAAGTATCCTAAAGCGGAAGAACGTTAGCTCATCTTCAGGTTCATTCATGATCAAACTCTATTGATCTTCTACTTCTAATGACTGGGTTTTGAACGCTAGTCAAAACGCTCACGTTTGTCACAAACTTGTTTGTTGCAAAGTCCAGGTGTTAATCAGAAGTAGGTAATGGATGCATGGAGAGCTGGATCTTAGAGAAGGGAAGCATGGTGCTTGTCCCTAACTAAAAGGATTGGAAGAAGAGTCTTGCCATTCCATCCAGCTATACTATTACTTCGTTTAGATCTTTGTCTTACGCCCTGTGGCAAGAAGCATTGTATCTTATTTGCCTTTGATGACGATGAATATTACTTTGAATTAAGTTATTGTGGGTTCGAGTTTTATTTCAAAGTCTATTCATGTCGTGGCATTTGCAATAAGTTTTGCTTAAGAAGTAATGGAATGATTATGAATGATTATGGAATTGTTATCCTTATGAAATAGTTGATTTAACCGTATAAACAAGACATGCATCACCAAGATCCAAGAGGTTAGGAACTTGGAATCTTTTGACTTTGAGTCAATTGTTGATGGTAAATCTTGCTTATAAGGCTAAATAACTAAGACATCCTTCACTTGTGAATCTGAGAGGAATAAAGGCTTGTTGGATTTCGTTTGCACGTTTGTGTAAAGACCGTTCAGGCAAATACATAAGGATTAACTATGTGTGATTTGTTACCTTTACCGATGATGGTAGAAGGAATGGGTAAGTCTAATTTATTAGACGAATGTCTGAAACCTGAGAGGTGTTCAAGACTCACCCTTAACAAATTTAAGATGAAGAGGGCAAAAGGGAATAAAGATACTCAAATCTTGTGAGATGTTGAGCATCTACATTCTAAATTTCTAAACCATCATAAGAATTGTGAGGTTGCCTCATAATTCACTTCTCCTAGGATACATGTTTTTACATGGATCGCTAAGTTGAGGAATGGAACATATTGGTTATGTTTCCGTCTTGATGGCTTAAACTTAAGTAACCTGCTTGATAGGTGTACTTGAGTAGTGACGGGCAATGTTCTTGTTTTAAATCAACAAAGATGGTCAAATTAGCATCTAAGGAGATTCGATTAGAAAGTGTTCTTTGCTTGTCAATCTCATAGATGAGAGTTATCCAGTCTACATTTAGTGGGAGATGGATGAACTTAAAGGATGCTAATGTATTTAATAGTTCTTCTAAGTTTCAGATATTCATTTTATATTCTTTTGAGAACAGAGTTTGGTTGCTCGAAAAGGGAAAGGAATGTTGGTGCATATTTTGTGAATCCCTAGTTCGTATCAATAAAGTATATTCATGTGGTATTAATTAAATGTGTTTTGATTAATGGTTTGCATGTTTATACATTCTAAGTGATACTATGTGTTTATGAAAAGCTTACAAGTATTTAATCATGGTTTGGTTTGTAGGAAATTCACTTCGCAAGAAGTGAAAGTCACTTCGCAAGAAGTGAAAGTCACTTCGCAAGAAGTGAAAGTCACTTAGCGCGAAGTGAAGTCATCAGTCACTTCGCAAGAAGTGAAAGTCACTTCGAAAGAAGTGGATGTCACTTCGCACGAAGTGAATGTCAGTTCGCGCGAAGTGAACTGTGTCATTCGAAAACGCGTAAAACTCACTATAAATAGAGATTAACCCCTCATTTGAACGAATAATCACGAAAAATCACTGATAATCGTCCAGGACACTTCGTGAGCCTTCGTAATCGTACATATACCCTTGAAACTCGCGAACTAAGTGATAATTCTCGAATTCCAAGGCAGCCAAAGCATCTCTGTGTGGTACTGTGTGTCAGTTTTTCTACTCTTTCTTTGTGTCACTTCTGTGTGCCGGACACCTAAGCAGATCATAGATCCTTAGGAGGTTCGTGAAATATAATTCCGCGATATTTCACGTCCTAGATCAGTCCTAGCATCAGGGTGTGTTTAGTAATAGACCCCCGCCCCACGGTCCTACAAAGTGGTATCAGAGCCTTGTGCTTTGATTGATCACTTTTCCTTAGGATTAAGTCGATCTAGGTGTTCCTTTAGGCCTGTGTGTGCCCCCTTGCGTCACTTTTTACCGAAAATAGGTCGGAAAATAGGTCCTTTTGCGTTAAAAAGGTCAAGTTTTTACGTTTAGGCTCTTTGAGTTTCGACCGTGCGTAGTGAAACCCCACCTCGTGCGTACTGACCTCAGTTCGCACGAACTGTGCCTGTGTGTTCTAGATCCTTCGTTTGTTAGTTTCTGCCTCGTGCGTAGTGGTCCGTCAGTTCGCGCGTGGTGAATCAGTCCGCGCGTAGTGAGTCAGTCCGCGCGTAGTTTGTCAGTCCGTCTGTCCGTGCGTGGTGTGTTCTCCAGTACGTGCGTGGTAAAGCCAGTTCGCACGTACTGTACTGTGAACAAAAAAAAAAAAAAGAGGCATTTTATTTCCGTCTTCGTGCGCTGTGCCTTTCTGTGCAGTTCTGTGTGACCTTTTTCTATCAAATTTTACTCCGTGTTTTCCTGTGTGCTTTTCAAATCCAATCCGAATCTGTGTGCTTGCTGCCTTGGTTCATTACATCAATTCAAATGGCCTCTAAACAAACCACTGCCTTAAACAACCTTCTACTAGAAACAGAAATGGGCAGTATCAACAAAGTGCCGAAATTGCTAACCATGGAGGACTATCCTATGTGGAAGCCCAGATTCGAAATTTTTCTAGATGGAGTCGATTGTAGATTGCGGAGAGCCATGAATGTTGAGTATATGGTTCCAAAAGGGGAGGGAAATATCGAAACCCCTTACGATAAAATGACGGTCGAACAGCAGACCAGTTACAATGCTGAAAAGAAGGCCTATGCTCAACTGATTCAGGCCATCCCCAACGACATCTTCCACCAGTTTAGGAGGTATCGAACTTCCTACAGTCTATGGAGAGCTCTTGAGAAGAGGAATGAGGGAAACGCTGCTCTGAAAGAACTTAAAGCAAGTCAATTAAGGAAGGAATTAGACCATTTCACGGCTACAAGAGATGAGAAGATTCCTTCCCTTATTACAAGATACAACCACCTTCTAAGTGAACTGGACAGTCTGGGTGTTACTGTTCCAGAGAAGCAGCAAGTAGAGATCTTGGCGAATGCTTTGCCAAAGAGTTGGAGGCCATTCATCATGATTCTGAAGAATGGTAACGGCTTTGACGGGATGGACCTTAATGACTTCATCACCAAGTTGAAGGAGCAGGAGCAGGAGGAACTAAATCTGGATTCTATGTCTAGTTATCAACAGAACCCCTCACTCTACTACTCCGGAACACCTGTCTCGTCATCCACCTCTTCACATGCCCCCCTACAGTCTGCCTATGTGACCAACGTGAATGAATCGGGCAGATCTACCTCTGATGCTTCATCCTCTGGGTCATCCTATACTGCATCTTCCTCCGGACTTAATGTCGAACACTTCAAGTATGGGAGTACAGATGAGGTTAAGACACATATGGGCATGCTAAGTGCACTAGTCTCCTCTTATGATGATCTACTGAAGGGGAAGATTGGTAATGCTCATATGACTCAAGAGGACTATGACCAGATCGACGAGGATGAGATGGAGAGACAAGATATCCTCTGGTCGTATGCCAACTTAGTGAGAAGGGCAAAAGCTTATGAGCGAAGAACGGGAAAGTCAATATCAGCAACCAAGGATACCAAACTCGGTTTTGATAAATCTGCTGTGACCTGCTATAACTGTGGTGAAAAGGGTCACTTCGCGCGTGAATGTGAAAAGCCGAAGAATTCGGGACCGAGGTATCCATTCAAAACTGGTTCTGGCAGCAGATCATCTACCTCCACAACCATAAAATCTGAAGCAACTCCAACACCGACTAAGGCTATGGCAGTTATTCAAAGAGATGAGGGAGTGGATTGGTCTGTACAGTTCGGGAATGCTGATGCTGACATCAACTTGGCGAACGTTCATGTGTTGAACGAAGATTCTTCATCCGAGACCGAAAGCTATTCAAGTGAAGAAGAATCAGGTGCCAGCAATGATGATGAACCAGCCTCGACACCAGCTGCAGAAGAGACACCAGTGAATGTCCGTGCCAAAGAGTCAAATCAAAAGGTGTGCAGCTGTGGTCAACCGTCTGCGGATCAGGTATGTACCTTTGGATTACCTTGTGGTTCGTGTGATGAATATGTAAAACAGATAGTGTTCTTAAAGTCTACTATTTCAGATCTCACATCTAAGTTAGATAATAACCTGTTGATCAAAGGAAGAGAAAATCAATTAAAAGAAAAGAATGAAAGTCTAGGTAAACAGGTTAATGAACTAGGTGTGGCTCTGTTAAATAAACAAGATGCTATCGTGTTTTACATAAACGAAATCGATAAGCTGAAACGGGACCTTGCTACCTCAAAGGTCGATTATGAGACTCTGAGTCAAAAACTCAAAAGCTATTCCACGTCTTCTTATCTTTTTGAGTACATAATCGATCAGAGAGGTCAAGGTACCGATTCAGAAAAGGACAAAAACGTATATTCAAAATGTCCACCACCAGTGTTAAATCAACTGGTGAACGATGATGTCCATTCTGAAGCTGACCCACTACTCACAAAGGTTGATGAATCTTCTGCATCAACCCCAAAAGAGGATTTAAAGTTACACGAGAATGTGGGTGAGCCTCAGAAGAATGAGGTTCAGCAAGAAGAAATCAAAAAGGCTGAACCAGGCATAAGAGAACTGTTGGCTAGTTCTAATGTGAAAGGTCCGTTGATGCATCGTATCCACGATGCTCTTCGGAAATTTGAAAATGAGGGTATTAAGTCTCCTGATACCCGTCCATACCAAGAGGTCAAACAACTACCCAAACATCAAGGGTTAGGGTATCGGCCTCAAAAGGTAACGAAAGGCTATGTGAAGCAATACCCAGAAAGGGTCTGCTATGTGTGTAGGAGACCTGGTCACCTCAGTTACAAGTGTGATCAGAAGACACATCAAAGCTGTAACAAGAAAGTTGAGATTTTGCAAGAAAATAAAACGTTTCTTAAAAACCATCAAAACTCAACTCTTCCTGTTCAGCATCAAAGGATTCCTAAGTGGAGTAACAAACTGTGTGTTCAAATGTCCAAGGAATCAAGTGACAGGATCATCAAGACTGGAACATGGATGAAACTTCCAGTGGTTGGAGAAGACGGGAAACCCATGACCATTCGGGCTTGGGTTCCTAATGTTGTCTAACTCATTCTTCTAAGTGAAGGGTGTCAACCGAAATAGTCCAGGTTAAGGTTTCTATGACTGTGTGTCTTTATCATTTTATTTTCTTTGTGCTTATTTTCTGTGTCGTTGCATTTCTATTTTCTTAGTTTCTAGTTTGTTTAGTATTTTAGGGGGAGATAGTTAGTTTTAGTTCAGAAAACTTAAAAAAAAAAAAATCAGAAAACTTAGAAAATACAAAAAAATCAGAAAACTTAAAAAAAAAAAAAAAATCAGAAAACTTAGAAAATACAAAAAAAATCAGAAAACTTAAAAAATACAAAAAAAAAAAAATTCAGAAAACTTAGAAAATACAAAAAAAAAAAAAATCAGAAAACTTAGAAAATACAAAAAAAATCAGGAAACTTAGAAAATACAAAAAAAATCAGAAAACTTAGAAAATACAAAAAAATTAGAAAACTCAGAAAATACAAAAAAAAAAAAAAAAAAAAAAAAAAAAAAAAAAAAAAAAAATCAGAAAAACAAAAATGAGAAGTTGATCCAACTCAAATGGAAAATGATGGTACACTGGCTTTCAATACAAAGTACGTCTAGTAAAATTATGACTGAAGGCATGTACATAATCTTGAGAAAACTGTCTGAAAATCTAATTGAATCAGATAAGAAACAGATAGTGTGTAAGACATATAAGGAAAGTCTAGACTGATAAATGGTTATGCATGTGGAAATCTATCAAAGATTCAAACTATCGAGACATTCCATGTCTACAAGTCAATATCAGTTGAGACTAACTTAGTCTGGTGCATACACCTGTTACCATGCCAAATGTGCTTAGATGACAATGAGCAAAATGTAAAAGAGGGTGAAAAATTGACCCCAATCTAAGATGTCAAAAGAAATAGATACATTGATCTATCAATGTTAAATTGTCAAAGAGCATAAAATGCAGTGACAAAAGCTACATTGATCTATTAGTGTTAAATTGTCAAAGAGCATAAAATGCATTGACAAAAGCTCAGCAAGAAAAATGTCTAGAGAGGTGAAAAATTGACCTCCATGTCAAAGAGCATAAAATGCGTTGACAAAATCACAAAGCACATAAGCATGGTGGTTGGGTAATCAAGTTGTGCATTCTACTGAGTAAGTCAAAACATTGTGAGATTTTAAAAGAGATAGTCTTAATCATGTATCCAGTCTAGACAATCTGAAAATGTTGAAACAAAATCTGTTATTATCTGAAGAAAGATAGGTTGACAGACAGAGTTTAAGAGAATATGTTTATACCCAAGGTTCTGAAATGAATGACTACTGAGTATCGATGAGCTGGTACTGATTCCATTTTGGAACCTTCTCACAAAAAGATTTAATTTCAGTAATTTTATTCCTGCAATTTTCTTAGTATTTTTAATTTCTGTTCTTTAGGATTTAATTTGTTAATAGTTTACTTCTGCATTTTCATTTTCTTTATAATCAGAAAAATACAAAAAGATTTTTGGTGTGTTTCTTATTTCTTTTGGTATGTCTATTTTCTTTATTTATAATTTCTTATGTTTGCATTTTTATCCCGTTTCTGTTTAGAAAAATACAAAAAGAGTTCTAGTATGTTCTTAATCATTCTTAGTGTTTTGATTAGGGGGAGTTTGTTCTGTTTACATTTCCTTCATCTTACTTTGATGTGTTTTGCTTAAATGTCTATAAGTGATCTTGAAGTTACTGACAGTTTATTGCTGAATGCAGTACTAACAGTAATTAAGGTTCACAGATGAGAAACTCATTACATGTGAGATGGAACCCCACTAAGCACGAGTTACAGCTCACATCGTGCGTAGTGCAGGTAAGGGCATGACGAAAGGTATTCGTTTAAAATTCTGCTGTATGAATTTTGCTGTGTGAAAATTTTTGCTGTGTGCATTCTGTTGTGTGCATTTTACTGTGTGAATTTGTTGCTTAGTGAACTTTGCTTTGTGAATGTTTACTTAGTGAAATGGTTATTGATAGAACTAGGTCTTAGGGGGAGTTTGTTGGTGCATATTTTGTGAATCCCTAGTTCGTATCAATAAAGTATATTCATGTGGTATTAATTAAATGTGTTTTGATTAATGGTTTGCATGTTTATACATTCTAAGTGATACTATGTGTTTATGAAAAGCTTACAAGTATTTAATCATGGTTTGGTTTGTAGGAAATTCACTTCGCAAGAAGTGAAAGTCACTTCGCAAGAAGTGAAAGTCACTTCGCAAGAAGTGAAAGTCACTTAGCGCGAAGTGAAGTCATCAGTCACTTCGCAAGAAGTGAAAGTCACTTCGCAAGAAGTGGATGTCACTTCGCACGAAGTGAATGTCAGTTCGCGCGAAGTGAACTGTGTCATTCGAAAACGCGTAAAACTCACTATAAATAGAGATTAACCCCTCATTTGAACGAATAATCACGAAAAATCACTGATAATCGTCCAGGACACTTCGTGAGCCTTCGTAATCGTACATATACCCTTGAAACTCGCGAACTAAGTGATAATTCTCGAATTCCAAGGCAGCCAAAGCATCTCTGTGTGGTACTGTGTGTCAGTTTTTCTACTCTTTCTTTGTGTCACTTCTGTGTGCCGGACACCTAAGCAGATCATAGATCCTTAGGAGGTTCGTGAAATATAATTCCGCGATATTTCACGTCCTAGATCAGTCCTAGCATCAGGGTGTGTTTAGTAATAGACCCCCGCCCCCGGTCCTACAAGGAATAACTGAAGCATTCCAGTGGAAGAACGTGAGATTTAAATAAAAGACCTGATGTTGACACTAGCATTCAATCAGAAATGATTGAAACTCAACATGGCTATGTTGGAGTATCTGGCATAAAGTTATTACTTCTTCATATGTCTGGTAAGAGTCATCATAAGACTAGAATAGTATAATGTATTATATCTGAGGACGATGACTTATTGATGATACGTGATGTATGCATCAACTACCGGAAGCTATAGTGGGCCCTTTGAGTCTGCTAAGAAGAGAAGTGTAATAACATAAAATACATTCCATGTTGGATTTCCAAGTTTTGAACTTGGTTAATCTAACACCTAAGTTTTGAACTATAAGGTGTATATAGATCTTTTGGATATAAGATCTGCATGGATTAATTTGTAGATAACTTCAAATACTGACTGGAAGGAATTGGTTTCATGATGATTGACCATTGGGTAGGAATCATATGAAGGCATTCTCTCAGTAGTTATGTTGAAATTTAAGGGGATGCTTATGCCATGTTATGGCAGTATGATGCAAAGACCGCATTCCGTTATAGGAATATTAATGAGGAAGTGCTCACAACACTGTCCGAGGGTCTCTTACATCCTGAGGATCCTTATGAAGTCTACAAAATATAGATTCCTTTTGGGCTTAGAATAAATCTAAGTTTTGGAATCTTTGCTAAGAAAATCAAGTGTTTGAGTTTTCAGTAAGCAATGATAAAACTTGGATAGATGCCAGAGCTAGTGGGAGCGTTGTTATATTCCTATTTGGTATGTCTAGAACATACTATATGTTGGAGATAATGTCTTGATTTGGCTTGGCAACAAGCGTAAATTGAGAATTATACGTCCATAATAAATATGGGATATTCAAAGAAGTTTATGGAATACAAGAAATATGAGTATATGTTCTTGTGGTGATGTAAAGAGAAGAAGCTTAAAGTGAGTTGTTACTATTGTGATGGCTTCTACTTTAAAGGAAAACCGCCGATCTTGATTGAGGTTTGTGATCCTTTTCTAAATATGGTGTTGTTAATTTGCGTGTGTCTTAAAGCGTCGTTGACTCTATTGGGTTCTTTTGAGGCAATCAGAGTACGATGGCTTATACACACTAAATTTTGTGAATCAAGCATTGTTTACCTTATTGGGTTCCTTTAGAAACAATGAAGGTATAACTGCTTGGACAAAATGATCAAAATCCCATCAACGCACACTTTAGAAGTGGTTGGTTGTAGTAGGGATATGATCACTGAGAATCAAGCATCGCTGACTCTATAGAGATCTTTGTGAAAACTATGAGGGTACGATGGCTTATGAACATTAAATTTAAGACTCGAGCGTTGTTTACCTTATTGGGTTCTTTAGAAACAATGAAGGTATAACGGCTTGAACAAATGATCGAAATCCCATCAACGCACACTTTTGTAGTGGTTGGTTGTAGTAGGGATATGGTCAATGTCAGAGTACACACGGATAACATCGTGGATGGTCCGTTTACTAAGCTATAGTTGCAGTCTAGTGATGAATGTCATACTAAGGTTTGCATGAACTTGGCTTGAGTTTGTTTTAGTAGAGTTTTGATATGCTTTATCTTTGGGAACATTAAGCAATATTGTGCTTCTGCTTGTATCGATTACCAAAGGGGTTTGGTAATGCGCGTGTAGCGGGTACTCTCAGTAAGCCTTATTATGTTACAACTTTGCATGTTTTACCTCTTCCCTGAATGTGTTTACATTCTAAATGTCCACAGCCAGTCATTCTTCAAGGGAAGGAAGTCTGAATGAAGGCTAAGGGAAGTGATTGGTCAAGTGTCCAATGGTGATTGGGACACAGGGACGCAATACTTCGCCTGTACTTGAAAGTGTTTCTAGTGACTGGACGACCCACACCTGAATTCACTTTGTGGTACTTGTCATGAGTGATTCAGGACGATAATATCAGTTCATCCTCATACTGGAGATGCATGTGTGTGCATCACTTTTGGTTTGTTTTGCTCTAGTTGCTTTCAAACGCAGTCCGTAACTGGCTGTTATAAAGGGAGTAGCTGATCAGAGTATGATCACTGTGATGGGCAATGTAGTCAAAGGAATTTGTTCCTCTGTTTAGAGAGATATCCCTGGGCCCCTCGATGATTGGGTGCTGACACCAAAATGCATGGCCGTGCTCGAGTGTGCAATGATTTGGGTAATCGATTGCAACTTGTATATTTTGGTCACCACCAATCTCGATCGAGAAACATAATCGTGAAGGACTGAGAATGACTTAGTACCATGTCTCGTCCTCACATGGATATCGTGAACAAAAGGATGGTTGATCACTTATCTATAGGGCCATTTCAAACCTTTGGGTTGTGAAATGGTACTTGTCTATGGGATGACATACCTCGTACTGACTTGGGGGCAGGGGTGCCTTGCTAGAGGCCGCTCCCTATCTGTGATACCTCTGGGTACATTGTGTCATGTGCAAGTGGGAGTTTGTTGGAGTCTGCCCACTGACACAAGTACATTGGTGTTACTGCTGATGAAGTGCGAGCCTATTGGGTCACACACCAAGGATTGATCCCGACAGCTTACTGATAAAGAGAGAAGGTCCAAAAATCAAATTGTTTGATTTTAGGGCTTCACGGCCGTGAGGGATGCTCCACGGGTCGTGAAGCCCACTGCCCTCACGAATGGCTCAATGACTTTTACACGGCTCGTGGAGTCTTCACGGGTCGTGAAGAGGTCGTGAGAGGGGTCGTGAAGGAGACGCCCTCACGAGTCACTCGAACACGGCACGGGCCGTGAAGGACGATGGCCATTCATGGCGCATTTTGTCTTCACGGGCTCTTCACGGGCCGTGAGAGGCCGTGAAGGACCATCTGCATGAAATTCTTATATCTGATTGGGCCATCTTGTGGTCCAATAGGTTTGCCACTCTTACACTGGCCAAATACGAGTTATTGTGGCTGGAACAGAAGAGGTGACATGCAAGACTCATCTCTCTCTCTAGAATTCTCTCTTTGCACCTAGTTGCAAAACACACACACTATTACACTAAGTGAGTTCTTGAGTGTTGTGAGTGGATTGTGGTGCAAGAGGAGATCATTTCTTTGGCTGTTCCAGAAGGTGAAATCGTGATGGATGTTTACCCGGTGGATTGCTAGCATTTTGGGGTCAAGGAATCTTGATGTGGATTAAGCAATAGAGGAGGTGCTCTTGGATCTCTTGGTCATCCCTGTTTATTGCATTTCCAGCCGATTGTGGAGCATACAAAGGAGGTATATTTTCTGTCCTTTTTGCTCTTTTAAGTTGCAATTTGGTTTTTTGTAGAATACTATCACTTTGGAACATGTGTGGACCCGTTTTTGTACGGTTTTTGAAACTTTTGTTTTATGCTTCCGCTGTGTTTTGCTCCATACCGTGTTCCAACACTCTAAACTTACCAGGATGATAAGTATTTATAACCCTGTTCCTACGGATCCTAACAATCTGGACTAATCCTAATTTGCTAACTATCTACAGTCACCTTCCATAACATCTTTGAAGACCTCAATCAGTATCAAGATGAAGTTTCTAAAACTCTACCCAGACAATCAGCAGCTGCTGACCCTCTAGCTATTGTTGCCACTGAACGACCTCCAAGAGAATCATCATACAGAATAAAGTACAAGCACGTGGTACTAACTGAATCTAAACCTGATGAAGATGATGAAGATGCAGTTGAAGCAGCCATTCATGCTCTTTCTGTTGTTGGTAAAACCTTCAGAAACCTTTTCGCCAAGACAAACAATAAGAAATGGTTACCTCTAAATCAAGACGCCCCGAAAGACTTGCTTCTGTCGACAAGGCAAGATTCCCTCGAGAAGAAAGAAAGGAGAAGAAGAAGACCGACTCCAAATGCTACAATTGTGGTCGGTCCGGGCATATGATTAGGAACTGTCCTCAAAAGAAAACTAAAGATGCTGAATACAGTAGGGATTTACAGGGTACAAACATGCACCGGAGAATAAAACATTAACTTGTAAATCCCGTTCCCAAGATCCCAACTGGATCAGATGGGGAAAAATTTTCAGAAAATCATATACTAGATACATACAATATGTTATACCCTGAAACTGCTGAAGGGGGATACACAGCTACTGCACCCTTGAACTGGCTGCTAGACCGCCAAAATTTGAACAATTCGTGTGTATAATTGATGCCCGACAAACACCGGCTGGTTTTTGTCCCAAACCGCCGCCGCCGTCAAGACCGCCGCAAAGGGGTAGGCCGGCTACGAGGTTAGCGCCGCTAACCGCAGGGCGCCACCGCAAGGCCGCCGTGCATGCTGCTTCCATCCGCCGGTGTGCCGCCGTGACTGCCGAGTACCACCTACGATGGTGGTGGGTTCGGCCGAAGGTGAGGAGAGAGAGAAGGACTTGTGTTCTTTTGTTTAGGATTAGATAACCTTAAAATGATTGATTAGGTTTAAACTAAGGTTTAAATCTCCTTATATAGATTTTCTTCTGGGCCTAAGCCCTTGGACCTTGAAACCCGATTCATAATCTATAACTTTAATCATATTACAAAACAAGCCCTCCAAGTTCAGTTATTATTAATTAAACAACTGTTAATTAATAATTTTCCAACTAAACTTTATTTATTAAATATTTAACTAATATTTAATATTCTTTATCTTTATTAATAAATATCTATTTATTAATACCTTCTTTCCTCATAATTAATCAACTGTTAATTATCCATTTTATACACATTGATTTATTCTTGGTTTATTATTTAGGTGTGCAGCTGTGTGACCCTTCAGTGACTCATAGTGTCCATGGATGTGATGACACATATACACTATCCCTACACACAATCCTTTCAGACTCCAACTTGTGCACGATTGTTACACTCCCTTGTCCATGACGAGCCTAAGAAGGTCCCCAGCCAGACGCTTAGGTTAACCATGACTATAAGTTCTCTTACGTCCAGAGATTCTGTAATCACCTACTTGGAATACCCGGCTTTTTCTTTCACATCGCGATATTCCGTAATGTGGATTTCATACAAGGAGCACGTGATCTATTCTGAAAAATCTAGATTATGTTTATTAACTTTTAATTTCGACTAACTGCAATTATGGAGTTACCAAATGATGTCCATCATTCTATCCGAGAGAGGCCACGCATTTCATTTAGTATCAACCATCAAGGGGCCCTGGAATATCTCTTCTATACAATAGAAGGTGCAAATCCCATCTTGACTGCTTGCATTTGAGCACATGTCTTCCGCTGCACCCAGATACGCCCGTTATTACTACCCAGTTACGGCGTAGCGTTAGAACGTTCCAAAGTACAGAAGTCCTCATGCCCCAAACCAAACATCTCAGGTCTAAGGACAACCAATCAGCTAACTCATGTCAATGGCTCCATGAAGTTAGACTGATGTGGATCACCACCAATATTTGTACCCCTGACAAATATCTATAAATACTTGATCACATAACTTGTGTTGTTTTTCTTTACCCGAATAATCCAACAAGTATTTATAATAGCGTTAGTATCACCCAAATGTGGCTCCCACCGTATTAGGTAGCTACGGAGTAATTTTGATATACCAAGACTTGTATATCATGGATGAGTAAATATGCTAAAACTATAAAGATATTTAAAAGATTATATTAAACCTCCTATTTCCATCACGCAGAAATGTTTAATACATAATCATAAACCTTTAATATCAATCCATACAATTTAATTAAATACTGAAAAACTAAGTGCTACGTCCCATGTACTAAATTCCTATGGAACTAGCATTTCTCTCATGTTTTTCTCTTGCTAGCGGCTTGGTCAACGGATCAGCAACGTTGTCCCATGTTGGTATCTTGCATATCCTCACATCTCCCGTTCCGATAATCTCTCGGATGATGTGATACTTTCTAAGTACATGACTTGTCCGCTGGCGATCTCTTGGTTCTTTTGCTTGCGCCAAATCTTCCATATTATCACAGAATATATCAATCGGTCTAGAGATACTGGCAACACTTTAAGATCCGTGATAAAATTCCGCAGCCATACCACTTCTTTTGCCGCCTTACTTGCCGCAATGTACTCAGCCTCTGTAGTTGAATCTGCTATAGTATCTTGCTTCTGGCTTTTCCAAGATACAGCTCCACCGTTTAGGGTAAAAACAAACCCTGACTGCGACTTAAAGTCATATGTGTCTGTCTGGAAGTTCGCATCTGTGTAACCAGTAACACTGATTTCATCCGTGCTTCCGCCAAAGACTAAGAACGTATCCTTTGTCCTTCTCAAATACTTGAGAATGTTCTTGACAGCCACCCAATGGGGTTCACCCGGATTTTGCTGGTGGGTACTCATAAGGCTTATGGAGTAAGCAACATCGGGCATAGTACATAACATGGCATACATAATCGATCCTACTGCCAAAGCATCAGGAACCGATTTCATCCTATTCTGCTCCGCTGGAGAAGTAGGAAACTGAGCCTTACTCAATTGTATACCAGATCTCATAGGGATGGATCCTTTCTTGGATTCTTCCATCTTGAAGTGTTTTAACACTTTATCTATGTTTACACTCTGACTAAGTCCGATCAGCCGCCTAGATCTATCTCTATAGATCTTAATACCAAGTATGTATGCGGCTTCTCCTAGGTTCTTCATCTGGAAGCATTTACCTAACCAGGATTTTACTCCTTATAATATTGGTACATCGTTTTCTATGATCAGTATGTCATCAACATACAGGACAAGGAAGATTGCTTATCTCCCACTGAACTTCGTGTAAACACAGGACTCAAACTCGCTTTTGGTAAAACCAAACTCCTTGATGTGCTCATCAAAGTGCAAGTTCCAGCTCCTAGATGCTTGCTTTAATCCATAAATAGATTTTAGCAACTTGCATACTTTACTTTGATTCTTGGAATCCCTTAAACCGTCCGGTTGTGCCATATACACATCCTCTGTCATTTTCCCGTTAAGGAAAGCGGTTTTGACATCCATTTTCCATATCTCATAATTAAAGTATGCAGATATGGCCATAAGAATCCTAATCAACTTAAGCATGGCTATTGGTGAAAAGGTTTCATCGTAATCAATACCATGAGTTTTATTATAACCTTTTGCAACAAGCCTAGCTTTAAAAGTATGCACGTTTCCTTCCATGTCGGTCTTTTTCTTGAAGACCCACTTGCACCCAACAGCTCTACGGTGTTGTGGCAAGTCTACTAACTCCCAAACTTGGTTGTCATACATGGATTGAATCTCTGCCTACATGGAATCCGTCCATTTGTCAGACTCATTGCCCGACATAGCATCTCCGTAAGATGTGGGCTCATAAAGATCCCCTTCTTCCTGAGCAATTAGAAATCCAAGATACATATCCTACTCAGTCCGAATCCTACTAGACGTGCGAAGGTCTTGTGTTTCCACTCCTTCCTCAACTACTGACTCAGGTTGGGATTCAACAATTATTTGTTGACTTACGAGTTCCACTAGTGGAGGAGGCATACCTTCATTCTCTTCAATTTCTTGAAGATCTATTTCTTTTCCAGAAGTTTCTAAACTTAGAAACTTATCCTCTAGAAATGTCCCTCACCGAGCGACAAAAACTTTGTTTTCATCGGGATTATATAAATAGTATCCTAAGGTTTCCTTAGGATAACCCACGAAGATACACTTAACTTATTTGGGTTTGAGTTTATCCGAGAACGGTCGTTTAACGAACGCCTCACAACCCTAAATCATTATGAAAGACAGTTTGGGCTTTTTCCCCGTCCATAACTCGAACGGTGTCTTTCCCTTTTCCAATGACTTAGTTGGAACTCGGTTCAGCATATAAGCAGCCGTTTCGAGTGCATGACCCTAGAATGACATTGGTAAACTAGTTCGACTCATCATAGACCGAACCATGTCAAGTAAGGTCCTATTCCTCCTTTCTGATACACCATTCCACTGTGGCGTATACAGAGGTGTGAGTTGTGAAACAATCCCACATTCCTTTAGATGATCGTCAAACTCCTGACTCAGATATTCACCGCCCCGGTCAGACCGAAGCAACTTTATCTTCTTGTCAAACTGGTTATGTACTTCACTCTGAAATTGTTAGAAGAAATCAAAACATTCAGACTTGTGTATCATGAGATACACATAACCATACCTACTAAAGTCATCAGTAAAGGTAATGAAGTACCGGTATCCAACTCTGACTTCCTGACTGAAAGGACCACACACATCTGTGTGTATAATTCCTAGCAGTTCTTTTGACCTTTCGTTCAAACTATCGAAAGGTTTCTTTGTCATCTTGCCGGACAGACAAGATTCGCAATTGTCTAATGATTCAAGATCAAATGATCCTAGAACTCCATCACTATGAAGTTGCTCTATGCGTTTTTTATTTATGTGTCCCAGCCGACAATGTCAAAGGTAAGTCTGGTTCAAAGTATCCTTTGACCTCCCTTATATGATAGATTTCCTTGTCATCTCCTAGATTTATCATATATAGGCCATTTTGGGAACATGCTTTAAAATAGAATAAATCATCTTTAAAGTACAAAATTGTTTTACCTACCGAGTGATAGTTAAAACCACTGCCTATTAATAAGTCATACGAGATTACATTTTTAATCAATCTAGGAACGTAAAAACAACTCTCTAGTTCTATGATTGATCCTGAAGGAAGCCTGAGATAATAGGTTCCTACAGCTTCAGCACCAATGATGGAGCCTTCGCCTGTTGGGTTTTACCGGTCACAATTCATAGTTGAGTTATACTGATTCATAACCAAACTGATTTGAACCAACTCAGAATTGTACATAATCAAAATAGTTATTATTCATAAAAGCGGAAACAAAATAATAAACTTAATCCTAAAACCCTAAAGGATTAAAGATCTTTTGTTTACCACATGTGTATATATCCATTATATGGTTTTCGAAAAACATGAAGGCATACACACAGCCATTTGCGCAGAACATGAGTAGGGCAAAACAGGATTGAATGAAACTTGAAACTAAGCATGCAATCAATCCAACAAACATAACTGGAATTCGATACATGTGTATACACCCGTAATGAGAAATCATACCTAGGTTGCTCAATGCTAATCCACCCGTAATGAGGTACCACAAGAACCTGCTAGAAACGCTTAATCCAAAAGTTGTTCTTGATCTTCTTGGTTACTTGAAAAACAACAAAATCGCAAACCCCCTTGCCCTGGGGTGTTATTGCCGTCGAACCAAAGAGAGGAGAGGGAGGAGAGAGAGTTTTTCTTTTGTTTCAAAGATTAACCTAATTGTTTAGGTTTAAAGCCTATATATAGATAACTGTCTAGTTATCCTTAAATTAGGCAACCTTTAAAATCTTTATTATTAATATAATATATATTAATATATATATATATATATATATATATATATATATATATATATACATATATAATCCTTTAATATATTTTATCTTCTTTAATAATAACAATTAGTAATAACAATAACCCTTTTAATTAATATCCTAGATATTAACCCATTAATTAACAATATATATTTATTAACCAATAAATATATATATTCTTGTTAATTTCATTAACCTGGTTATTTTCTCAACTCTCAATACTGGTTTATGACTAACTGTCGTAACACCCATCTCTCACAGCATGAATTTTTCTTCTTGAATTATGTACCGTCACAGGTGTGACCCTGGAGTGTTTTATGGTATTGGGCGTATCATCAGGGTTCGATGGTTATGCACACAAATCCTATTAGACTCCAACTTGTGCTTACTATCAACCCGCGGTCTTGATGATACTGGCCTAAGGGTGCTTCTAGACAAGTCCTTAGGGTAACCAAGCACATAAGAACTCTTATACCCAGGTGTGATAATCAAATCCTTCATAAAACAAACTGTTTTATAATTTATAAAACTAATTGTTTTATAATCAAAACTTCATAAGAACCCCCTGTCTTATGATCGGGTATACTTTAGGCTTTTTCTTCTGCATCGCGACGTTTGGATTGTGAGTGTGAGCATGGAATGAGTCAACTCTGAACACTCAGAACCATTTCTAGACTATCCGATTTCGATTGAATGATAAACAACAAAGAACATATCAGTTCATTTGGGCATGGCCATACACTTCCACAGTCTACTTCAGTCAAGGGACCCATAAACATCTCTCCTGAAAAAGAGTTGCAGATTGCCTCTCGCATATTCGCATTTGGCAACATGCTTTCCGCTGATACCAGATATGCCCGTTATTACTACCTAGTTACAGCGTAGCATTAGGTGTGACAAAAATATCAGAAGTCCACGCATCCCAAACCAAATACCTTAGGCTTGAGGACAACCTATGTGACGAATACCTTTGACTCGTTAACCACGCGGTATTTTTCACTATGTCACTATCAGATATCCACACCCCTGGTGAATACCCGTACATCCTTGGCCTACACTCCTAGCAGCTATCTTCAATCACTATGAATCTCCACCAAGGATTACAATGACGTTATTATCTCCCTAATCGAGGTTCCCACCAAGATAGGTAGTCACGGACAAGATTTTTGAATAATAATCCTATTATTCATGGATATTACTAAAGCATACAAAATCTATGAAGAGTAATGAGATTAATAATGTACTCTCCATATTCACCCTCTTGGAATATAGTACAAAATTAATGTTAATCCACCGACTCAATTCACCTCATCTATTTGTATTAGTATGTTGGTTCAAGTGGACTTATCACGGATCTCTTCTTGAAACCACAACATTACTATGAACTAAAAATGAGTATACACTAACTAGTGCTCCCACTCATTTTGCTAGACAAGTTGTTTTTTCGCAAACCTTGAAAAACAAGTCTAGTCTTTTTAATTTTATCATATTATCTAAACTCGGAGAACTGGATTAACTCCTCGTTTCTGAATATATAAAATTATTCCATTACCACACTTGGTTATATTGTAGATGTATAGATACTTTTCTATTCAATGAAATAGACTGAAATAATAAACCCTTTTGTTTACATCAACTAGTAAACAAAAAATTAGATATCCAGTGCATAAACACATATCTGATAACATGTTTATTATTTCCAACACTAAACTTCTTTAATATGTTTAATATTTGTGACATTGAATTTCAATATATAATTATGACCTCCTAGCACCTGTCCATTTACCTGGACTCATTTTTGTAACCTCAAAATTCCCGTCATTAAGATTATATAAGTACTTTAAATTCAATAAGCTAATAATTTTTGTGCTTTACTAAGCACTTATTTGCTTCTACGCAAATATACATATATGTATATTAACTTATCAAAAACCCGATAAATATCTTAGCGTAGGTCAATTGCTCTCACTGACTATTATGAAAACATGGCATTTCTTAAAATACCTTATTGACTTGATCAAAAATTGATACTCAAGTCAAAATACTGATTTTTAGTATAAATCTAAGACTTAGATTTCGAATAAGAATCTTTAAAGTTACCGAAACCTTAAACTTGGATTTTCTAATATCCGCCATTTCCTATTACGGAAATTGGTTTCAAATACTTTACATCACCAAAAGTATGAGCACTTGTATAGATTCTTATTAAAAACATATGAGTCCTTCTTGATAATAATTCCTATTATTATCAAACTCATAAATTTTTCTTCCTTAAACACATCCTTAGAAATAATAACTATTATTTCAATGTTTAATTCTAGCTCAAAACTTGAACTTGTTTTCATAGGCACTTATAATTACTTGATTATATAGACTCTCTAATATATATCACCAATTGTGTTATTTCAAGTAATTCCATAAGTCATAGTCAAGCAACAATATTAATCATATTACTCAAATGGCAACTAATTCATATGGACTAAAACACCAATAAGTCAAAACTTTTACTTGTTAGTCATCCTCCAGTCGACCTTGACTAGATGCAACCATAAGGTACGCGCAAGGATATATCAACCAATAATTTATAGTACTTTTAAATAAAAAGTCTTTAAAGAAACCATTACAAATTTTAAAACCAAAGTTCAAACCAAAATGAATTATAAATATCCTTTATCCTCACGCATCGTCCTTTTGCATTCCAAGGCATCCTTTGCTTCTCATTGACCTATTTGCAATATACGATCGCAAAAGTCAAAAACACCACTTATATACAATAAGTTAAAAGCAAACTACTGAAGTTAGTCAACGAAAGTACCTATGGCGTTTCCACCACCCTCGTGACGCTTCGGGCAATTGGCCTTATAATGGCCAACTTCACCGCACTTGAAGCACCGGTTCTCGGCCCTTTCTTTGTTCGGTTTAAAATTCTTGCCCTTGCCTTTGCCTTTTCCATTTTCCTTGTCCTTGGGTGTAGATGGTCCTGGCTCGGTTTTACCCTTACCCCTACCATTGCGCCCCGTCCTCTTTTTCACAGCTCCACTCTCCACCACTAGGACATCATTGGACTTGTTACCCAGATTCGACTCCGCTGTCTTTAGCATGGAATGCAACTCAGCAATGGATTTCTCCATGTTGTTCATGTTGTAGTTCACAATGAATAGCTTATAGTCATCTGACAGCGAGTTAAGAATTAGGTCCGTTGCAAGCTGCAATGGGACTAGGTGTCCGAGCTTTTCCAAATGGTCTATGTACCCTTTCATTTTCATGACGTGGGTACTAACCGAAGTGCCCTTTGCCATCTTTCAAGTATTGACAGCCTTAGTGACATCGTAGCATTCTAAACGAGCCTGCTCTTGAAACATGTCCCTCAGCTGACGGATCATGTCATAGGCTGATGTATCCATCATGCTAGTTTGGAACTCTAGACTCATTGTCGCAAGAATGATGCATCTTACATCTAGCGCATCATTGACGCGCTTCTGGTAAACCTCCCTAACACCTGCCCTCGCATTATTGGCCGGGGTATTTCCCACTGGCTCTTTCAGGACGTACCATTTCCTCTCGTGCCTGAGTACAATCCGCAGATTGCGCTCCCGGTTGAGGAAAGTAGGTCTCGTGAGCTTATCCTTTTCTAGGATGGAGCGGAGTGAGAGGTTGTTTGTGTTGGTAATGTTTGCCATCTACAATTTTATCATGTAGTCCAATTAGTAACACACAAAAAAAAGACTTTGCTAAATACAAATTCATAAAAACCCTTAAATGATTAAGTATTAGCCCTAGGATCCTTATTTCACACGTGTTGGTGAACACCAACCCCGTGCTATATCAGGTAGGTAGATTCCCTTACCAATCGTATCTAACTTGATACGACTCCTAGACCTTGTAGAGATATTTAGATAAAAAACATCTAAGTATGTTTATCTCTACACTAAGTACATTTTGGGCCCGTCACATCAGGGAATCACCAAAAAAGACCGCACCACCTAGGATGGGGTGAACTCTAGCCCGTCACATCAGGGAATCGCAAAGTCTTTCACCCCTCCCCACATATGTTTGAACCCCGGTGTGCATGGTTTGGTCACGGCAACACACCAAGGTACCGGGAGCAGGAAAGGTGTACCACTAGATGGGGAGCACTACTATCTATGATTTTCGTGGGTTTTATCCAAGTTTGAAAAACTTGATTCTAGTTTTGTAAAACCATTTTAAAACTATCTGTTTTAGCAAACCGTATATCTTAGTATGCCTTGAACTAGGTACACAATACGTCTTATGACAAAATCATTTTGAAAAACAAACTGTTCTTAAATGTAGTTACGACAATCATAAAATATTAAATTTTATAGGACTGTTGTCGTATACCAATTTTATCATATTCGTGGTTGTTAGTGGCACGCAGGCCTCCTCAAAACAAAAAAAAAAATACATAAAAGAAATACAGCACAACCACAAGTCTAAGTTGGCAAAAACTATAACTTACATGTCCAACCAAAACAAGAATATACAGTTGACTTGTTTAAATCAAATACTTGTAGTTGACATGAAAAACTACAAATGTGATTTAAAGATACCAATGTAACTTTTAGTATACAAGTCAACTAATTCCACAATATATATATGGAAAGTAACCATGCATTAAATATAAACCAATAATAATGCAAGTATATATATAAACCTTTCCTCATTCCTTCTCAAAACTAATCAAGTTGTTAATTTGAGATGATAAAATTTGACAAAACTTGTCAAACTTACTTTAATCAATTTTATAAACTAATGGTATAATAACTATCATACCAAAATATGTTTTTAAACTTAAAACACTTAATTGATTAAAGATTTACCTTTGTTCAATTGTATAATAATACACCATTATGGTTACTCATCATATTTTAATCTAAAAATATAATAAGAACTTATATTTTAACTAAACTAGTTAAAATAGAACCCTAACCATAATATATATATATATATTATGAGAACATCTTTTTATGTGAGAATGGTGAGAACAATTTATAGCCCTTGGATAATCTTTATTTAATGGTCGATATTAACTTGGTGTACTTAACGTATGTTGAATTTTAATTATTTGGTTTAATTAAGGAAGGGATATAAACTCAACATACCTTAATTAAACCAAATGATTGGCCTACAAATGTGCTCACCGTTCTCTACTTAAGACGTGTTCTCACCGGATCCCTCCTATATAGATAAGTATATCAATTTTCGGTACGTGAAAATAATACTCATATATATAACACCTTGTATTATTTATTTTATCCGAATTAAACATCCCAATATACTATCCAAGTCCTAATGGGCCTAAGCCCATTCTTGAATTTTCCTAATTGGGCCATCAAACCCATTAAGTTCATTAAATGCCTTTAAGATCATATAGGCCCATTTTAATACAAACAATTATTAATTAAAAACCTTGGGCTTTCATGACACCTAATTAATGAACTTTCCAATTCAACCCTGATTGGGCCGAAAAAGGCATATTGAGCCAAAAACCAAAAACCGGTTGCGATCTCGTGGTTAGCGGCGCTAATTGGCCCGAACCACTAAACTTGGCCGAGGATCCCTAGGTCCGAGACCACTTGGGCCGTGGACCACCTTTGGGCCGTAGACCCCGTTTGGGCCAAGAAACTCTTTAAGTCGTGGACCCCTTGGATTGAGATCCCCTTGTGCCGAAGCCCTTTGGATCGAGATCTCCCCATGGGCCGAAGCCACCTTGGGCCGAGTCTCCCCTTGGGCCGAGGACCCTTGGGTTCGAGACTCCCCACTTGGGCTTTGGTCCTTTTCCGTTTAACTTTTAATTCGGATCCTTTACGTATTAAATATATATATATATATATATATATATATATATATATATATATATATATATATAATTCTAGAAATTCCCTTTTTTTTATCCAAAAATTCAAATTTAAAAACAAAACTTGTTTTATTATTTAAATTTTGAAATCATATTTATCAATATAGAACTCGTTGACAAATATGGAATTTCTTAGTTTTAAGGTTTAACTTTTAATCTTAAAACTGAAGTAGTTTTTGATTAAAAACCTTTAACTATCCATATTAACACAACTGGTTAATATATATATATATATATATATATATATATATATATATATATATATATATATATATATATATATATATATACACTCCAAATACATAAAATTTAACCTTTTATAGTTTTAATCCTTTTTAACCAGTCAAACCTAACTGGTTGAACTTTTCTGATTAAAAATATAAAAAACTATAAAATATAGAATTTAAACAATAAACTGAGATTGACATAAGATCAATCCCTATAATTCGAAGAGATGCATATTAAAAAGATAAGCATATAATTTCAAATAACTTGTTTATTGATTTAATCCTTTAACCGGTTAAACCTAACTGGTTTACCTTTCTGATCAAATATTTAAATCTACAAACCTTATCCAAAAACAAACTGTTTTTAGATAAACTAGGATTGACATGAACTTGTCAAATCCTTGTGATTTTCGAAATTACCATACACAGTAATATTAAAAAAACATGATAATAACAGATATGCCAACACACTGTGATAGACTGAGCCGAGACTCCAATACCACTGTTGGGTTTTACAGGTCATAATTCATACTTGATTTATACTGATTCATAACCAAACTGGTTTGAACCAACTCAGAATTGTACATAATCAAAACAGTTATTATTCATAAAAACGGAAACAGAATAATAAACGTAATCCTAAAACCCTAAAGGATTCGATCTTTTGTTTACCACATGTGTATAAATCCATTATATGTTTTTCGAAAAACATGAAGGCATACACACAGCCATTTGCGCAAAACATGAGTAGGGCAAAACATGATTGGATCAAACTTGAAACTAAGCATGCAATCTATCCAACAAACATAACTGGAATTCGATACATGTGTATACACACATATATGACCATCAAATTCACCATAGGGCATCAAGAACACATTAGATGAAAAATCAGACCTAGGTTGCTCAACGCTAATCCACCCGTAATGAGGTACCACAAGAGCCTGCTAGAAAGGCTTAATCCAAAAGCTATTCTTCATCTTCTTGGTTACTTGAAAAACAGCAAAATCGCAAACTACCTTGTCGTGGGGTGTTATTGCCGTCGAACCAAAGAGAGGAGAGGGAGGAGAGAGAGTTTTTCTTTTATTTCACGGATTAACCTAATTGTTTAGGCTTAAACAATATTTATAGATAACTATCTAGTTATCCTTAAATTAGGCAATCTTTTAAACCTTTATTATTAATATAAAATATATTAATATATAACATCGGCCCATTATATATATATATATATATATATATATATATATATATATATATATATATATATATATATATATAATGCTTCAATATATTTTATCTTCTTTAATAATAACAATTAGTTATAACAATAACCTTTTTAATTAATATCCAAAATATTAACCCAATAATTAACAATATATATTTATTAACTAATAAATATATATATTCTTGTTAATTTCATTAACCTGGTTATTTTCTCAACTCTCAATACTGGTTTATGACTAACTGTCATAACACCCATCTCTCACAGCATGCATTTTCCTTCTTGAATTACGTACCCTCACAGGTGTGACCCTTGAGTGTTTTATGCAGACAAATCTTATCACACGAAAGGTGTACCATTAGATGGGTAGCACTACTGGTCTGAGATTTTGAAAGAGTTAACTTGTTTCAAAAATATTTTTGCCAGTTTTAACCGTTTTACAAAACTTGTAAAACATATAACCTTTTTAAGTGAAAAACTTTTCATCTTAAAAAATATCCATTATATATGTATATGGTTTTCAATGATGTGCGTGCATTATATAATTAAATCACAACCACACAATTAATAATAACAGTAATAAGCCAACACACATAACGCCTTTGACCATCACTGATACTTAATTAAATTAAGCACCCCTGTGGTCAAACCCTAAAGTGGATCATAAACAACACACAAGGCATGAATCTAATGCTCCTACTGGCTCCAGCATCCATGGCGTCCTCTTTCCTTCGTCTTGATCCTTGTCTTGATTGGCTCCAATATTATATTTACAGATATCAAACTAACCTATTACAAATTTTATAAAAACTAATGTCCTATTACATAATAGTTCAAAGGCACGCATGCCCGCTAAATCTAGTACTTTTACAAAATTGAATAGGGGTTGTAAGTGGCACGCAGGCCACCCTACACCAGATAAATAGTAAATGTAAACCAATCTACAAAACAATAAACAACCACAAACTTGATCCACTAGGTTTAAGGCGTTTTTAAAATAAATAATCATCCACGTACAATTAATTAAATAACAATAATAGACGCATTATAAACCAACATATATAATTTTGGGCAGATTCAAACTTGAATCTCTAACAGCAAAATGCAAACTGGTTTTGTGTTGATCCCCAACATTTAAACTTGACCTCAAACTAGGCCTAAACCTGGGCCTTTTAGTTAAATATCACAAACTGGATAAACCAAAAAAAATACTACACTGGTTAAACGTCAAACAATATTAAATAAATAATAATATAAACTGGAAACTTGATTTAAAAATTCAAGAACTTTGAACTTTTAAATTACCCCAAGTTTCACACTCAATTTATACAAATATATATACAAAGCATGTAAACTGGAAACCTTATCCGGTTAAAAGTCAAAACTTTGACTCTTTACCATAAACCAAAGTTTCTCACAAATATAAATGTATAAATATATAAAACAGATAATCTGGAAACTTTAATTTGTTAAAAGCCATAAACTTTGACCTTTGACCAAAAATTAAAGTTTCACGAATTTGTTATATAAGCAATATATAAACAGCAAAAACTGGAAACTTTAATGGTAAAAAGATCAGAACTTGATCCTTAAACCAGATCCAAAAGTTTCACACAATATATATATACAATTAGCAGAACTGGAAAATTAATCAGGTAACAGATCAGAAACTTGATCCTAACCACATACTAATTTTCGCAAAAACATATATGCTTATATATCTATGATTAACTTGTTCCCTATCGAGCCTAGAAGCAGGATCTGATACCACTGTAGGGATTTATATGGTACAAACATGCACAGTGGAATAAACCATTAACTTGTAAATCCCATTCCCAGGATCCCAACTGGATCAGATGGGGAAACAATTTCAGAAATCATATACTAGATACATACAATATGTAGTATTCACAGGTTTAAAATAAGTTTATCTAAAGAGATAAAAGTTATACCCTGAAACTGCTGAAGGGGGATACACAGCTACTGCACCCTTGAACTGTGTTAGAACCTAGAGGGCGGGTGAATAGGTTATATATCCAATTTTTGAAGTTTTACAAGTTCTTGCAATAATATAAAAGAGATAGAGTTAGAAAGATACATGTTGGGAAGATGATCTCATTAGTTTAGATTTGATGAGACAAAGTTAAGTTTGTAAGATGTATTCTACATATAACTTAAACAGAATTATAAAGCTTAGTCAGACTGAACACTCATAGTGATTCAGAATGAGTATAAGCTGAGTGTAAGTTGTACATATGTTTGATCAGCTTAAGCTATATCTTAGTAAGATTATCAATGTGTTTGATAAGCTGTGTATGTCACCTAAGATATATATTGAGTATTCAGCTTGATAAGTTTCAAGATGAGCGACTCAGCTTGGATACTGAGTCAGCTCAATAGAAGTTACTAAATATGTTTTAGTTACTTCTCTGGACTTCTGAGGATGAGTTAAGAACTATACATGTTAGTCCATGTTTGTTCTCGAGTGTGTTCTCGAAGAACTTAGCTTGATGAGTTTCAAGCTGAGTAACTCAGCCTGACTAAAGAAGTCAGTTTAAAAGAATTTAAATTTGTTTTAAATTCTGTTTTAACTCTCTATATCTACGGGAAGGATAAGAAGACTTCAGAATCAAGATTGAAGATTGAAGACTCAAGATAAGAAGATTCAAGATTCGAGATTCCGAGTTATCCGATAGTTAGTTAGCAAATTAGGATTAGTCCAGTTTGTTAGGAACCGTAGCAACATGATTATAAATACTTATCTCCTGATAAGTTATGAGGTACGACTACCACTAAGGTACAACTTAGAAAATAACTAAGTGTTGCAGAGCCAAACCTCACCTCACCGTATGTGTTACGAATCTTGATTACTGTTTGTTAGTTCAATGTGATCAAGAAACTCACAGATTGCCAAGGTGTTTGTGTGTTCGAACTATCACATCAGTTGTGATATTGGTAAGTTATCAATCTGTGTAAATCCTGTTTAGAGAGTCGTCAGTATCTATAATCATAAGTTGATTATAGATAGCTAAGTTTGAGAGATTGAGAGATTTATATTAGGTGGTTATATATCAAGAGTTGCTTACTTCATAGTTAGTGTAATCATATTCTTATTCAAAGCATTGTAATCATCTTCTTTATAAAAGCATTCAATTAATTATGATTTGATTTACTGTGTGTGACACTTTTATTTGATTTGTTCAATTTCCGCAGAAAGTGTATTCAACCCCCCTTCTACACACCTGTTGCTTGTTGTTATTCTCATACAAGGGACCAACAATATCACCAATCACAAGTTGGACAAAATGATTTATAGTGGTTCATGCAAGTGTTAACAAACTTGCACTATATCTACTCCTTGGCCTCACCCACCAAGAGTTTGCTCCACTATCTTCTCTCTTTGAAGGTAGAGATAAACCTTTTACACTTCTCTTTTTCACTTGCAAGAATTAACACTTCAAACTTGCAAGTAAGGTAAAGATAACCTTGCTTCACTATAATTCTATAGGCTAGAGTTGATACTCACTTCACTCTAATTTGAAAGGCTAGAGTTGATCCTCACACTATTACAAGATTTATAAAATGTAGAAGTGGTGTTGTATTTGTTATTTGCTAAAATGGGAAGTCTTAGATTTAATCAACCAACACAAATAAGTTTTATGAAATCTTAGTCATTTTCATAAACGTTTTTATAAAAATAATTATATAAAAACTTAAACTCATTTAATTATTTTATTTGTAAGCTCATATAATTTGATTTTATTCATGTAGGTATCTTCGGCGAAGACTTGATCTTGAGCGTTGATGACGATGATCTTGGACGATTGGATTTTTGACGAGTTGTATAAACACAATTTGTAACAAATAAATATAAATATTTATTTGCTTGATTATATATATATATATATATATATATATATAGATGTATATGTGCACATATGTTAATGTTAGTGTATACAATTATATAAACATATTGTATATTTTTGAATTAACAAAAGAGGATATAAATTATATTCCTATTTTCCCAACAAACTGGCTGCTAGACCGCCAAAAGCTGAACAATTCGTGTTTATAGTTAATGCCCGACAAACACCGGCTGGTTTTTACCCCAAACCGCCACCGTCGTCAAGACCGCCGCAAAGGGGTAGGCCGACTACGAGGTTACCACCGCTAACTGCAGGGCGCCGCCGCAGGCCGCCGTGCGTTGCTGCTTCCGTCCGCCGATGTGCCGCAGGTGACCGCCGAGTACCACTTATGGTGGTGGTTGGTTCGGACGAAGGTGAGGAGAGAGAGAGAGAGAGAGGGACTTGTGTTCTTTTGTTTAGGATTAGATAACCTTAAAATGATTGATTAGGTTTAAACTTAGGTTTAAACCTCCTTATATAGATTTTCTTCTGGACTAAGCCTTTGGACCTTAAAACCCGGTCCATAATCTATAACTTTAATCCTATTACATGACAAGCCCTCCAAGTTCTGTTATTATTAATTAAACAACTATAAATTAATAATTTTCTAACTAAACTTTATTTATTAAATATTTAACTAATATTTAATATTATTTCTCTTTATTAATAAATAACTATTTATTAATACCTTCTTTCCGATAATTAATCAACTGTTAATTATCCATTTTATACACATTGATTTATTCCTGGTTCATTATTTGGGTGTGCAGCTGTGTGACCCTTTAATGACTCATAGTGTCCATCGATGTGATGACACGTGTACACTATCCGTGCACACAATACTTTCAAATACTACTGGCAAAATTACCGCTTGTCAAAGCAAAAGCAGGCTGGGAATGTGCTGATGGTTGAGGAAGATCAGTTCCTGGAAGATACTGATTCTGAAAGTGACTTGGAAGCAGAGGATCACGCTCAATTCTGTTTGATGGCGAACATCTAAGGTGCAGATAATGATGAAGGTGATGCAGGTGATCACTCCTATGCTGAGCATGAGGATCTTGATAACGAGAAGGTACATTCTAACTCAAAATCATATGCACGGTTTAATTTCGAACATATTAAAACATTTTTAAACCGCATGAAAAAATTAGAGCGTAAGGTAACTAAATTAACAAGTAAATATCAGGTTTTAAAAGAGGTCCTTCACACACAGGAAAAAGAAGCACATAGTATAATTGAACAGTTAGAAATTGACATTAACGAATCTAAGGTTCAATTAGCTGTCAAAGAATCTGAATTTCTTGATTTAACTGATAAAACCAATGTTATCATGCACGATCTCAAAGCAGAACGTGTAAGTGCTTAAAAGGATTATGAGATTCTTAGAAATGAACAACGTTCTCTTTATACTAAAGTCAAAGAACTTGAAGACCTACTAATTAAACGTGGGCAAAGCGAACAAACCATCTTTTTATATAAGGAAAAAGAATGTGAATTTTCAAGATGGACATTTGAAGGACTCGGTTTCGAAAATCCGAGTGTCTTAAGCAAAGTTACCGCAAAATAATTTTACGACGCAAATCTATTTGGTGAAGGCCTTACTCAACGAATGTTGTTCGTGGGTCAAGAAGAAGAAAAACTCGAAGAGGACGCCAAAAGAACACTACACCTTAAAACAGAAATCCCCTTCAACTATTCTGATTTAAACAGCATATACTTTGTTCAACCACCCACCAAACCACAATCAAAAGCAATGTCTTATGTCTACACTGACGAGGAATTATACACTCCTGATGTACCAATACCTCAATTCCAATACATTCCCTACAAGGAATTACAATGCAGATTCCATACACTGCAGGAGTTTTGCTACACCACCCATGTGGCAAGAGATTTGCTTCTAACCTTCCAGCCTGTCACTACCCCAGTTCAGGTTTCAGTTACATCACCCTATCTTGCACAACTCAAAAATAATAATGTTGAGCTCACTTGACAAGTGAAGAACATCTGGCACAATGATGGAAAGATCATCAACTCGCTATGCATTGAAAATAATGAGTTGGAAGTCAAACTCAACACACTGCAAAGACAGATGCAAGATGCTACTCCAAGCACTTCTCCTCAAATTGAAGAAAGAATCTCTAGCTCTCAGCATGTTTCAACTTCCTATCAATTACTTCAAAAGTTTAAACAATCTGTTAATATGACTGATTTGGTAAACCTTGAATTTAAACAGATTCTCAAGCCAAAACATGCACACACAATCAATAATAACTCTTGCCCACAACCTGATATCCCTGAAACTTCCAAAGTTGGTGCAAGTCGTCCAAGATTGACTACTAACACTTTCTCTTCTACTGTAGATGTGAAGAAGAACGTGTCAGAAGAGAGTAAAATAAAAGCAACATGGCAGAGAGTTATTCCTAAGTCTTCTAGGATATGTTCTAATTTGGAAATCTCATGTGAAAATATTTTGATGTTTAATCGAGTATGTAATCCCTCAAGTTCACATGATAAAATAGCCTCTGAAATGTTTTGCATAAGTAATGGTTGTCTTCATTGTCATTGTGAGTTTAATTGAACATACGATACCTTAAGATAATCAATCGGCATTAAACCATGTGAGCATTGGACAAATTTCTACGATAACCAAATCTGTGTTCCATTCATTAACTCAAAAGGACTCCTTATTCATCAATGGATCACTACTCGTCAGTCATACGCACTTAAATGTCTAAGCAAGTCACGGCGTCTACTAACAATCAAAGAACTGGAGGTCTACAGACGGTACAGTTATGATGCTGTCAAACAAGCATGGATCGCTCAGGAGAAGCAATTATATTCCAAAAGTCGATCACACAAATCTACTCCCAAGCAAACCAAGCCAGCATCTAAACCCTGACCATCATCAAACAAAAGGGGTGTTAAACCTACAAAAGCAGGTTGATGTACAGAGGTCTCACTTGAATCGCAATCCTTCTTCTAAACCATGGATTCGCAAACATAACGCTTCCGCAACTCTACCAAATCCTACCCCTCACCCGAAATCGACCGCTCAAACATCTGTGGCTCCAAAACTACTGTCAGAGCACACTCCTTTGCCATATCTTTCTTCTCACAAACGTATAACACCAACGTGGTTACCTAAGAAAATATCACTAGGAGTTTCACCATTGCCACAATTAACAAACACGACTCAGTCCATAGGAACTAAGACACAAGGACCAATTAATATGAAGGGTTTTGAACCTGACCAAACCACCTTGTGACTCAAACTGGTCAAACTTGGGTTTGATTCTACTGGTTCAATCCTAAAAGCCGAACTGGATTGAACACAACCCTCTAAACCCCAAAAGGGTTAGGATCTTTAAACTTTTATATGATCAACATAGTTTCTTAACAAACAACTCATAGATAAGGTTATAAGATTATACCTGAACAAATCCTTTAGGATTGCTAAAGATAGTCCACCAATACTGCACCTCCGATTGAACTGGCTGCTAGACTACTCCTGGATCACCAACCAACAACAAAACCCGAAAGCTTTGTGCGTATGTGTGTGCGTCGACCACCCTATCGCAAAACACCGTTGGGTGTTTTCTTGTTCGACGGCAAAAGGGAGGGAGCCGAGAGAGAGTGCGATCGAGAGAGAGAGAGAGTGAGTTCGAGAGTGAGGGAGAGAGAGAGTTATGGTGGCTAGGGTTAATCCCTTAATGTCTCTTATGTTTAATCCTTAAGGCTTAAGGATATTATATATAGGGATTAACTTGGACCTAAGCCCGTTTAATTAAAAGCCCACTGATTTTAATTAAACTTTCAATCTCTTCACTTTGACCCCCTGGACTTTACTAGTTAATTAATTAACTATTAATTAACTGGTCCGTTAAATATTAAAACTTAATATCTAATTCTCTCTAAATAATAAATAACTATTTATTATTTATTCCTTTCTAATAATTAATCCAGACTGGATACTTATTTATATCTCTCAATAAGTAATACTACTGATTAATTATTTGTTTATCTCTTTAATAATTAATCTAACTGATTAATTATTTATTCTTTCTCTTTAATAATTAATCAAACTGATTAATTATTTCCACACAGAATAATGGTGAAATCCAACTGTTCTGAATTGGGTGTGTAGCAGTGTGACCCTTTAGTCTCTTATAACATTGGATACAATATGCACGTTAATTATCTCTGCACATAATCCAACAGACTCCCACTTGTGCAAGATAAGAAACAGTTACTGCACATTGTTAGCCTAAGGAGGTCCCTAGCCAGACACTTAGGGTAACCAGGTTATAAGAACTCTTATACCCCAAAGTAACTTGTGATAAAACTTCATAAGCAACCTGCTTAGAAGTAACCTGTTATAAACTAACTGTTTATAAACTAAACTATCATAAACTCCCTGTTTATGAATGGGTACGTCTTTATATATACAAGCTTGCATATATATAGGTTTGTCCCTTGCAGCGCGATATTTCAATTTTGAGCATGAGAATGGAAAAGGTCAACTCAGAGACTCAAGAATTATGTTCATGACATACTTGATTTCGAAACTACCTGATAAACGACAAAGAACAGATCAGTTCGTTTGTGCACGGCCGTGCACTTACCAGTTTCTCTAATCAGTCAAGGGGCCCGGAAATATCTCTCCTAAAAAGGAGGTGCAATTACCATCTTGCATATTTGCATTTGGCAACACGGCTCCCACTGAATCTAGACACGCCCCTTATGACCACCATGTTACGGCGTGGCGTTAGAACGCGCTAAGAAGACAACAGTTTCCGCATCCCAAACCAAATACCTCAGGCTTGAGGATAACCTATGTGATAAATACTTTTGACACGAATCCACGAAGTATTTTTCACGGTGGGTCAATCCAACCCTAACGAATATCCGTAAATTTTGGTCCGCAAAAAAAACCGTTCGCAGCTATATTCGATATTCTTTCGAATCTACCCCAAAATTACGATGACTTTATAACCCTATCATAGTTCCCACCACGATAAGTAGTCACGGATAATGTTTTGAATAAACCTAGTTTATTCCTGGAAGAACCAAAACATACAAAATTGTGAAGAACAATGAAACTAATTTCTACATCCTTCCATAGTCCTCCCTGGAATAAAGATGTATAATTTCTACCATTTCACTGACTCGATTCACGGTGTATATCTAAATTACTTATTACTTTACATTGTAACTTATCACGGATTACAAAGAAAATAATATGGTTATAAACCCTAAAACACAAGACTAGTACTTTGAAGTATTCCTTCTTGGTTTTGCTAGAAAACATTCTTGCAACCTAAGAACACTTCTAGGCTTACTTATTTTATAAATTCTTTAAACTTGGAGAACTAAAAATAACTCCTTGTTTCTGATTTATAAAACAACTTTCCTGTAATTAAAACTTTAATTACATTTGTAGACGTATTAAATCTTACTAGATTTATATCCTTTTGAAATGATAAAACCTCTTACACCTACTTGTAAGAAACTTGAAACTAGATTCCCGGTGTATACCAACACTTCTCTAATTTTATAACTAAGGATATTTGAGAACATCCTGTTTCATCATTTCTAACGTTAACCAACCAACAATATTATTAAGCTGACTTACTGAACATTTTAGAACGTATATAATTTCTATTTAAGTCATAACTTGACTCGAAAATCTTGCAATGATATCTTTATCGAGTACCTCTCAATAAATCATGCATCCCTCGGATTAGTTCTTTCTCAAGAACTTACTGTTTTAGATAGCTTCTAAAAACATCCGATAATTATATATTCTAAAAGTTCGATCTTGTATTTATCATACTAGTTAAAAATAACCTTTTATTAACTCTGATAAATACACTAGTCAGGTGCTCCCACTATCTTCTATGAAAAAGTGCATTCTTTAAAACATCCTTTTTAGGTCTTAGTCAAAACTTGACTACCATGCCTAAAACTTGTGTTCCAAACACATGTTTTAAATAACTTAGTTTTTGTAAGAAATTTGTTTTATGAAACCATGAACTTGGATCTCTCATATATCCATCTTTCCCATTACGGAAAGTGGTTTCATTAAACTTACCATGATCACAAGTATGAAATACTCATAATGGTATTTCAAATTTCTTTTCTTGAAAACATTTAGTATAAAATTCCCTTGACTATAATAACTTTTATAATCACTTTTATACTTTCTTAAATGTTTTATCAAAAACTACTTTACCCAGAAATAATGACTATTATTTCCATATGTTCAAGACTTTGAACATTCACTTTTCATAAAATCTTAAATACTTGTTGAATTTAGAAAAATTATCTAATCTTATAAACAAAACTTGTTTATTCAAGTATTTGAATAAGTGGAGCTAGCATTAATATAACTACAACAAATCATAGCATAAGATTATTGTGAATCACTAATCAAGTCAAAACTTTGACTTATTAGCACTCTTTTAGTCACAACTGGACTAATCATGATTCATATAATAAGAATACGTGCACGGATATATAACTAATTAAATTTCCACAAACTCAAAAAGTATCCATAAACCAACAATATAAAAATTGTTCAAAACTTAAAGAGTTTAATAAACTAGGAAATATAAAAATTAATAATATCCGCATGCTGCACGTGGGATCTTCTCATGCTGGGCCACATTACCTTCCATCTCCTCCTGCAATGAACGATTGTAAGATATTAGAATACTCGTAGAACTTTACAAGTAGGAAAGTGACAAAGAAGCTGATCACGCAGTACCTGAGGAGCCAAACTTGCCTCCTGCCTCGTGACCTTTCGGACAATCTCGTTTCCAATGTCCGGCCTCGCCGCACCTGAAGCACCGATTCTCGGTCCTTGCCTTGTTTGGCTTTGGCTTCTTGCCCTTGTTGTCGTTACTAGCTCTGGGTGCATTCTGGCTGGGCTGGGCCTTGCCCTTTCCCTTTCCGTTACGCCCCTTCCTCTTCTTACGTCCACCATGCCCCACCATAAGAATGTCCTTACACTTGGTCCCGATACTCTGCTCAGCAGTCTTGAGAATTGAGTGCAACTCAGCCACGGATTTCTCCATGTTGTTCATGTTGTAGTTGACTATAAAAGGCTTATAGTCATCTGACAACGAGTTGAGTATCGTATCCGTTGCTAGCTGCAACGGTACTGGGTGCCCAAGTCTCTCTAGGTGGTCCATGTAACCTTTCATTTTCATGACATGGTCACTGACCGAGGTCCCCTTGGCCATCTTGCACGAGTTAAATGCCCTGGTGGCATCATAACGCTCAGTGCGAGCTTGCTCCTGGAACATGTCCCTCAGCTGGCGGATCATGTCATATGCAGGAGTCTCCATCATGCTTGACTGCAACTCTGGACTCATAGTTGCAAGCATGAGGCAGCTAACATCTAGGGCATCATTGGAGCGCTTCTAAAAAGCCTCCCTGACCTCTGCCCTGACATTGTTGGCAGGGGGATATCCTAGAGGTTGTTCTAGGACATACCACTTTCTCTCGTGCCTCAGCACGATCCGGAGATTTCTCTCCCAAGTGAGAAAGTTGGACCCGGTGAGCTTATCCTTCTCAAGGATAGAGCGGAGAGAGAGGTTATTAGTATTGTTAACGTTGGTTGCCATCTACAAATTAAAACCCGGTTTAGTTAGTAATTGAAAATAAACTTTCTAATCATATATCATCAAACCCATAAATTATATATATTAGACCTAGGACCCATATTTCACATACTTGACGCAAGGTTTGGGCACTTCCCGCCAAGTCATGCTATTTCTGGTAGGTAACACCCTGTACCAATCGTACCTAACTGATACGACTCCTAGAATCTCGTAGAGCACTTAGACCCAGTCTAGTATGTTTAACTCTACTCTAGTGCTTCTTGGTCCGGGACTCCCGATTATCACCAAAATTCGCACCACCTAAGACAGCATGAATTCTGGCCGGGACTCCCGATTATCGCAGAATCTTTCATGCCCCTTCCCGCAATGGTTTGAACCCGGATGCCCAAGGTTTGGGCACTTCCGACACCCGAGTACCGTTTAACAGTTAGGGTGTACCATTAGGTGGGTAGCACACTGATCTAAGATTTTTCTTGGGTTTTATAATTAAGTTAAAAACTTAATTTTCCAGTTTTTTGAAAAACCATTCTAAAACTAACTGTTTTAAAAATACGATTTATATGTGTACCTAAACTAGGTGCACAAAACGGCCTTTATAAGTTCCAAACTTATAACCTTGACAAAACTTTTAAATTTATAAAAATTTAATTAATACGACTACTAGACTGAAGTCATATTCTAGTGTGTCATAAAGCGTGGTTTTTCACTTGTTTAATAACAATCTGTCATTAAACCCCTTTTTATTTACCATCACACGCATGTATATATATACCATACATATATATGAAAAGCAGTAAATAAATCACAACCACGCAGATAATAATAAGCAGATAAAACCTATAGTTTTGCCAACTAATCCTAAGGTCAAACCTAAGGACAAAATGACTTAGATTCGCCTTTCTTGATGTGTTGCTCCCACTGGCCTTGACACCTCCCCGAAGTATCCGTGCTTCGCGTGAGAACACCATTTTCTTCATCACCTTCTTCGAGTCCAACTTGGTTGTGGGATTAAACTACTACTAATCTATTACAAATACAATATTGAATGGGGTTATAAGTGGCACGCAGGCCTCCCCGAACCAGTACAATATTACAAATAAGAAAGGGATTGTAATTGGCACGCAGGCCTTCCCAAAACCAAAATAAAAGAAGAAATGGAAAAAATGAGTCCTAAGTCAGCAAAACTATAGCTATATGTATCACAACCACGCAATTATATATAAGCACTATATATATAAATCAACCACGCAGTTATAATATATAAACAATAAACTGTGTTGTTAAGCACGCAGCCTGATTTGTTTAAATATTCTCATTTACCCTTTTGATTAATACCAATTAACCAAAAAATGAGAATTATGATCTTCTGGTTTAATTTGACCAAAATAGTTTTTCAACAAAAACTTAAAACTTGATCTCATTCAAAACTTGAATGAAATCCTCATGTCGAGTTTTATTACTAGTTTTCCAAAAAACATAAAACCGACAACCTTGGTCAATTAAACACTATCTTATTTGTTTCTCCATTATATAAACTTTATCCCTTTTAGAATTTATTTAAAACTGACTTAAACTAGTCATAATAAATAAAAATCTACACTAATATATATTTTAACTAAACTAATTAAAATATATATAACACTAGTTTATATAATACCTTATTAATTTTGTAACTTAAAATTAATAATTCTTTTGTATTAATTCGGAAAAACCATTTGGGTTTACATCTCCCGTCAACCCGAGAGACCCATTGGACCAAGACTCTCTTGAGCCGAGAACCCATTGGACCGAAATCCTTCCTTGGGCCGAGAACCCATCTTGGGCCGAGAACCCACCTTGGGCCGAAGCCCCTTGGGTCGAGAACCCATCTTGGGCCGAGAACCCACCTTGGGCCGAGAACCCACCTTGGGCCGAAGCCCCTTGGGTTGAGAACCCATCTTGGGTCGAAGTCACTTGGGCCGAAGCCCATTCAGACCCTTAGCGCCGCTAACCAGCATCGCGAGGCCCATCTGGCCCTCGCGCCGCTAACGGTCACGCCCAAACAGGTGTTTTTCTCGGTTCGTGTTTTTTCGATTAATACAGCATTCTAAATCTCTTTTAACATATTAAAACTAACTATTTTAATATACTGATTAAAAAACTGGATTTAATTCAAAAACCAAAAATTATTAATTATTAATATTAATAAAACTTGTTTTATTAATAACTAATTATCCTAAAACTTGATTTCAACCTTTTTGAACAAAAGTTCAAAACTTGTTAAAATCTAGTTTTAGATAAAAGGTTTATCTTTTTTAACCGTTTAAACACAATCCTGGTTTAAACCTAACTGGTTAAAATCAAAACTTTTTGTTATCTGGATAAAAACAGAAAACTGGTTTTTATTCCTTATGGTTTTCGAAAACTTGTGGAGAAAGAAACAAGATGAAGTAGATCATTTAACCATTAAACAAAACAACAATGGATTAACTAGGTTTAATTAATTAAAACAAACTGTTTAATTTATCTTAATCCTAAACTTGTTCTTATCCAAAAACCACAATCCTTTTTAACCATTTAAACTAACTGTTTAAACTTTCTGATTAATAGGATTAAACTGGATAACAAAAACAAACTGTTTTGTTGCCCTTGGTGATTTTCAAAAAAGACTAGAGCAAGTAGAAGATCAAGAATCAAACCTTAATAAATAAATAAAACAGATAAACTAGAAACTATGGATCATAGAGCCGAGGCTCTGACCACTCAAGGGTTTTGAACCTGACCAAACCACCTTGTGACTCAAACTGGTCAAACCTGGGTTTGATTCTACTGGTTCAATCCTAAAAGCGGAACTCGATTGAACACAACCCTCTAAACCCCAAAAGGGATAGGATCTTTAAACTTTTATATGATCAACATAGTTTCTTAACAAACAACTAATAGATAAGGTTATAAGATTATACCTGAACAAAACCTTTAGGATTGCTAACGATAGTCCACCACTACTGCACCTCCGATTGAACTGGTTGCTAGACCGCTCCTGGATCACCAACCAACAACAAAACCCGAAAGCTTTGTGTGTATGTGTGTGCGTCGACCACCCTATCGCAAAACACCTTTGGGTGTTTTCTTGTTCGACGTCAAAAGGGAGGGAGCCGAGAGAGTGTGCGATCGAGAGAGAGAGAGAGAGCGAGTTCGAGAGTGAGGGAGAGAGAGAGTTATGGTGGCTAGGGTTAATCCCTTAATGTCTCTTATGTTTAATCCTTAAGGCTTAAGGATATTATATATAGGGATTAACTTAGACCTAAGCCCGTTTAATTAAAAGCCCACTGATTTTAATTAAACTTTCAATCTCTTTACTTTGACCCCCTGGACTTTACTATTTAATTAATTAACTATTAATTAACTGGTCCGTTAAATATTAAAACTTAATATTTAATTCTCTCTAAATAATAAATAACTATTTATTATTTATTCCTTTCTAATAATTAATCCAAACTGGATAATTATTTATATCTCTCAATAATTAATACTACTGATTAATTATCTGTTTATCTCTTTAATAATTAATCTAACTGATTAATTATTTATTCTTTCTCTTTAATAATTAATCTAACTGATTAATTATTCCACACAGAATAATGGTGAAATCCAACTGTTCTGAATTGGGTGTGTAGCAGTGTGACCCTTTAGTCTCTTATAACATTGGATACAATATGCCCGTTAATTATCTCTGCACATAATCCAACATAATACATGGGGACCTAAACTTGCATTGTTCTTATTTTGCAGGCATCTAACCTCTCGTACCTGGACTCCGGTTGCACCAAACATATGACAGGCAACAAGAGTCTTCTCAATAACTATGTTCCTAAGTACTCCGGGAATGTACGTTTTGAGAACTACAATGTTGCACCAATACTGGGGTACGGAGATATAGTGCAAACGAATATAAACATAAAGAAAGTTTCCTATGTTGAAGGTTTGGGTCATAATCTCTATAGTATAGGACAATTTTGTGATAAAGACCTAAGTGTATTGTTCAAAAAGAATACTTGCTCAGTGTTGACTGAGAATGGAGATTATCTATTATCTGGATCATGGAAATCCAATCTCTACTCCATAGATATGAATAAGTATGATTCACCTACATCGATCTGTCTTCTGTCTGAAGCCTCATCAGATCTCACATGGCAATGGCGTCGCAAACTCTCTCTCTTGAATTTTCAAATATCAACAAGTTGGTCATAGGTGACTTAGTGAGAGGGATACCAAAGTTGAGATTCAACAAAGACTACCTTTGTGTAGACTGCGAGAAGGGTAAGATGAAGAAGGCTTCCCACAAATCAAAACAAGTGTTCAACATCACAAACCCTTTGGAACTTCTACACATGGATCTATGTGGTCCGATGAGGATACAATCTTGAAGTGGGAAGAAGTATAACTTAGTCATGGTGGATGACTACTTTCGGTATACTTAGGTCAAATTTCTGCGCACCAAGGATGAAGCTGCTTCCACAATCATTTCATTCATAAAGCAGCAGCAGAATAAGCACAATCAAAGTGTTGTCTCAATTCGAACTGACAACGGAATGGAATTCAAGAATAACACTTTGAGGAACTTCTTTGACCTCTTTGGGATTAGTCATCAGCTCTCTGCAGCATATACACCACAACAGAATGGTGTAGTGGAATGGCGCAACCGAACTTTGGTTGAAGGTACCCAAACCATGATGTCCTACTCCGTGCTCCCACCTTCCTACAGGGCTGAAGCCATAAGCACTGCTTGCTATAGGCAGAATCATTCTTTTATTCATAAACATTTTAATAAAACTCCTTATGAACTAGCTAATGGCATAGTACTTAATATCAAATACTTCCATGTCTTTAGTAATAGGTGCTTCGTGCTTAATGACAAAGATAACTTGGGAAATTTTCCCCCAAACCTGATGTGGCTATTTTCTTTCAGGATCGGATATTGCTTAATACCAAATAATAAGAATTATCTTTTGAATTAGAGTTGTTAAAAAGACAATCTTTAGTTTTGATCACAATCAATTAAGAAGTTGCGGAATCACACTTAATTGATTATAAAGGTTTTCAACACAAAAACAATTCAATCAATAAACACAAAATACTGCCAAACAAAGATGTTTATTAATAATCAATAACGATTACAATATTCATCTACACCTCCAATCTAACTTCTTATGTTAGACGAAGAACACAATTTGTTCTTAGGTTTCAAAAGAAACTTAGAGGCTAAACACTTTCTGAAAGTAAATAACAATACGAATGAATGCAAATCAATACGAACAAGAGATCTATATATGAAGTAACAATATTTTAATCGAGTATTTATAGACTCTTGATCCTCCTTGATAAGTTGACAGTTAGGTAATCTTATATCTTCTGAGATAATATTGATAATCTTCGATTTTGATAAAGATATACTTCAAATCCACAAAGATAGCATTTTCCATGAATAGCTCAACAGAAACTGTTTGTTGAATGAAACAGTTATGGTCTTCTTCTAACAGTCTTCTCTTCAAGGTCTTCTAACAGTTGTAAACACTTGAACTAACAGTTCTGAACATTGTACTAACAGTTGTAATGCTCACAGCAACTGTTAGTCACAACTGTTTTCATACTTCACTTAACAGTTTTGCAACTGTTTTCCCATAATTACTACTAACAGTTTTCAACTGTTTTCACAAATTTTCTCTAACAGTTTTACCTTTGCATGTCCAACAGTTTCCATTACTTAGCAAATTTCCCAACAATCTCCCCCTAACTTAAAGTATTGAACAATACATTTATGTTGTTTGTTTTAAGAGTTCAACCATAGAAAAATTAACATAAGCAAAGAAAATATTAACATTAATTATGCAAAGTCAAACTGTTACAATCAAAACATAAAAAGAAAAATTACTTTTTACTTAATTCTATGAGCTCCAACCTTTCCTTCACCCTCTTCATCAGATCTTCCTTCATGTTAGCAGTTCCATAGAACTTTGCTTTCAACATATACAGAAGCTTTTTTTTACCATGCTCGACAAATTCAAAATCAAACCACTGAGTTTGTCCCTTTCCCATCACCATATGATAAACTCTTGATTTGTCATATACTTTCATAGAAATTATTGGGAAGGCTTCATCAATTATCAACATGGGCATTATTCCCAGTGGATTGCATATACTTATTAAATGCCTTATCAAAACTCTGATTTCAATCTCAGCAGCTTCCCCATAGTGACTTGTTCCATACTTATACATCTCTTGTATATCCCTTCTAGTCACACTCTCCATTAGATGCAAGAAGCTAGCATAGCTTTCTATTGGCTCTACTTCTTTTACAATGGTCACCCCTTTCTTCCCAGTTTCAATCCTCAAAAATTCAAATCTCCACTCAGTAATGTGGGATTTTTGGCCTAGTTGCTCTGCCACAAGTTTATCAATTCTTTCTTTAACCTCCACCCTGAGTCTGTCATGAAGGATGGTTTGAACCATACCAGCTTTTGTTTGAACTGTTTGGGATTTTTGAGACAGTTGAGGTTGAGCTGTTTGCTTTTTCTTTTCAGCTGCTGGCTTGGGAGATGGAACTGTTTTATTCCTCACAACTCGTTTTCTTTTGACTCCCTTACCAGCTTTCTTTGCCTTTTCTTCTTCATCTATTTCAGTAGTGAATTCGTCAGCAAGCTGTTGAGCCAATTCAAGATCTTTCTATTCTTGTTGCCTAAGCTCAGCATCCAGCCTTTGTGCTAATTCACGATCATGCTCTTCTTGTTGTTCTTTGGAGAGCTTAAGCTTGGGAATATCAACCACAATCTCCTTTCCCTTACCTAGCACATGGGGCCTCTTTTCATCTTTCTTTCCTTCAATAATTGCAATGCCTTTAAACCCTGGCTTAGGTGCAAGTGGTTCCAGTTTTGAGACTTTGCCATCTAACCACCCTTCATCTATCTTTTGAGCCATTTTGAATGTGCTAATGTTAAGAGTTTAAGCACCTATTTCAATCAGATGATTTTGCTTAACCTTTGACCATGCTTTGAAAACCTTAGTTGTTGGATAGTCTCCTGTCATAATCATCTTGATTATCAACACCCTATCCACTGCTGACAACCTTTCTTCTTCTTCAACTGGTTGAACACTTGCAGCTGTTTGTTGAACTGGAGCAACTGTTGTTTTTGAAGTTGCAACTGTTTGTGTATCTGGTGCAACTGTTAGTTCAGTCTGCACAACTGTTTCAGCAACTGTTGGTTGAATCATCACTGGCTTTAAAGATTTCTCCCCCTTTTTGATTGGAACCGTTTGAGAGGGGGGTCTGGCACTAGTTGGAGACTTTTTGAGCATTTGATCATGGACTTGAAGGACATCAGTAGCCTTCTTCAAAGTATCTGACAAAAATTTGATCTGTTTATCTTGCTTTATGATTAATTCATTATGTTTGGCCAGAAGTTTGTCTTGTAGAAAGTTCCTCTTCTTGAGATAGAGGAATGCAGCAAAAAATGGTACAAGTTCTGGATTCGTTAATTCTTTAAGTTTCATACTTGCCTCAATGTCAGCCAGTGTTGCCACTGTGAACATATCATCGGCAGATAGAACTGGTGGGTCACTCCCTGAAGTTCCCTCACCAGTACCCCTTTTTTCTTGGTACTGGGGATTTTCAGAAGCTGTGTTACCAGCCTCTGTTGCCGTGGTTGAGTTCTTAGCAATGTTAACATTGGCCTGCTCATCCCTTGCGAATGAAACAGTAGTATCAGCCTCAATAACCACATGATCACCCTCTATTGGAGTGATCACCTCCTCATTGTGCCTGGGAGACAGCACTGGGTTTCCCTTTGGATATTCTACACAGGTGAATGCACCTGTGCAGGGCTAACAGTTTGAGGCTCTTGAACTGTGGTGGAAGGAGCACCAACAGTTCTCTTTCTCTTTCGAAATGTGATGAGTATGGGGGCTTGTGTGTTAGTTGGAGACAAGGGAGTAGAAGGAGAGTTTTGAGTATCATGGACTGTGGGTTCTAGAGTTGGTGGTGTAGCAATGATTTGGGCTTCATGCTCAACTCTAGCAGCCCTGTTTCTTGAAAGAAACTCCACCATTACAGAGAGTGGTGGAGTTATGGCACCAGAGAAACTCTTGCCATTTAGCATCAGCTTGCTCAATGTGGAGGCCACATGAGCAGAGGGAATTAAGACCCTCTTGTGTTTTTGAAGATTAGGCAACAAAGAGTTTAGCAAAACTTGCACAAATCTGGGGTACATCAAAAAGAGACCATATTTGGTCCCGAGATGCTTTACCATGCCGTTAAAGATTAGTTTTGAAAAATTGAAGCAACGATTGTTGGCCAAACAGATCAAGGCCATGGCAATGTTGCTTCCAAACTCATTCCAACCCGTTCTTTTGGGACTGATACACTGTTGGTTCTACCCAAGTTCTACCAACTCAGCATGCAAAAATTCTAGTGAGACAGAATCAGAATACTCACCATTGCGATCATTGAGTTGAAGATGTTGGCGTATGGTATCCTCAGAGATTGAAACAGCCAAACCATCAACATTTGAATCAATCCATTGCACTCCATCAGCTTCCCGGAGTGTAGCATGTTTCCAAAAGTGGTCGATATGAGAAGTGTAGATGGTTGGAGTTATGGTGAGAGCAGTGTGGAGAGATGACATCGAGAGATAGTCAATCATGTCATGAAAAGCATTGAGATCAGCAGGTTTCGAGAGGAAGGCAAGCATGTTGTGTTCTTTGAAAAACGGAAGGGGATCCATTGAGATTTGAGAGCAAAATTCTAGGGTTTTAGCGTTTGATCGAAGTGCAGTAAGCGTAAAGAAACTGTGAGGAGGGATGGTTTATATATGTTTCGAATATTAAATGCAATTCAAACTTCCTTAGAGTTTCTGCAAAGACTAAAATACCCTTTGAACAAAACTAACAGTTGAAGGAAATAACGAGCTAACAGTTGAGAACTGTTTTTGTAATAAACGTCAACTGTTATTGAAATGAAGTACTTCCCCTTAAATGAACATTCCGTTTTTCTAACAGTTGTGAACACCATGTACTACCAGTTGAAAACTGGTAGTTGTATCACATACAGCTGTTCCCTGAACACTTACTCAAACAGTTGTTAGACAATAAAACTAACAGTTGCAAACTGTTAGTGAGAAAACATAGATAAACAAACAACTGTTATTCCATGTTAATCATTCCAATATTGGTGATTAAAAAGTTGAACCTGCTCACATCAAAAGCTTTAGTGAACAGATCAGCTAACTGATCATCAGTATGGACTTTCATAACTTGGATTAACCTTTTCTCATTGCAATCTCTAATGAAGTGAAACCTGATCTCAATGTGCTTTGTTTTAGAATGCTTCACTAGATTGTTGAAAATGCTAATAGCACTTGTATTGTCAACATAAATAGGTGTATTCAAGAAAGACATATCATAATCCAGAAAGAATTCTCATGTGATGATCATGGTTTTAAAGTTCATCTGACACATCCTTCTATGCCAAATAGCAGACTCATCATGAGATGCCTTTGAGAGTAAACAACTTAATACATTCTGTTTAGCAATCTTTTATGTATCCAGACAGTATACATTATCCTTTCTTGGTGTTCTTAAAAGAACATCATTTTCTTTCACTTTAAAATCTTTTGGAAGGATAATGCACTCTGTGTCTGTGAACAGGACTTTGTTTCCATGATCACAGATTTGAGATACACTTAACAGATTGTATTTAAGTTGTTCAACAAAGAAAACATCATTAAAAGTAAGTGTACCTGCCTCCACAGCTCCTTTACCTGTGATTCTTCCTCCCTTAGCATTTCCTCCAAATGCTACATATCCTCCATTGATTCTTCTGAAATCCTTCAAACAGTGTAGATTTTCAGTCATGTGCCTTGAGCATCCACTATCCACATGCCAAATTGATCCATGATCGGCCCTATGAATGCTCAGCACAAATAAAAATCAGTTAGTAGCAGGAAGTACCCAGGCCATACAGGTCTTGGGTACACCATTCAAATCATAATACTTAAACAGAGTTTGATTCTTCTTGATTTCATCCAAATTAAACTTCTTTATTTTGTGTGAAGAGTATTTGGTGAGAACATGTGGTTCCCAACTGTTGTGATTAACAGTTGAGACTTTTGAACAAACAGTTTTTGAATTTGGTAAAACAGTTGAGTCACTTTGTGAAACAGTTTGATTTTCAGATTGATTTACAGTTTTAACCTCTTCAGAAACTGTTTGTTTCTGCAATTTCACCCAAGCCAGACCAACAGTTTTTGGTTTTGGCTTAACAGTTGAAGAATTGTTAGCTGGTTTTGATTTAACAGCTGTAGAACTGTTAGCCTGTTTTGGCTTAACAGTTGTTGAACTGTTAGCCTCTTTTCTGTGACTTAGTTTCTGGGTGCTATAGATCTGTGGGTTATGATAACAGTTGTGAGCCAAGTGATTTGCTCTCCCACATATATAGCACCTTTTGGTTTTCACAATAGGCAAACCAGTTCTTTGTGACCAAAACTGGTTCCTATTTCTTTGATTTCCTCTCACTGGTGCTGAAGGAGGAAATTTCTGAACACCATGCTGTTTGCATGTGCATACAGGCACTTCAGTATGCCTTTTCACATATTTGGATTGAGATTGTGCTTTTGAAGCTTCCTTCTTTAGCTTCTCAACTTGAAATTCATCAACCTTCTCTTTTCCTTTGGACTTAACACTAACAGTTGAAATGTTTGGTTTAAAACTGTTTGGGTTATGTTTGGAACTGTTAGTGTAATGTTGAGGAGTGTTTGCAACAGTAGTGGAACTGTTTATAGAATAAACTTCTTTGAAAGGTTTTGTTTCACTGGTGAATGGTTCAGAGGAGGCTTTAACAAACATCACAGGTTGTAAAGAGGATTTTGGTGTTGTAGGTTCACAACAGATGTGATTTTCAAATGGAATAACCTCTTCCTTCTTCACAACTCCCTCATTCTTGTCATCACTCACTTCATACACAACTTCTTCTTCTTCACTTTCAAATTTTGGATCAGCTGACTTCAACTCTACTTCTAATGGTTCATTGACATACCTATCAGCTACATCAGACATGGGAGTTATGTAATTGTGATTGTATGGAGGTGGGGTCTGTTTGTATCCTAAACCTGTTTTAACCTTGTCTCTGATTTGTGATTGTAATAAGGTTTCAAGTTTAAGATTTGTTGCTTTGAACATACTTAAATCTATGTCTACACCTTCCAGCTTCTTGGTTAACTCTTCTACCTTACTTTCTTTCTCACTCAGCTTTTTCTTAAGATTATCAATCTCTTCCTGAAGCTGCTCCTTTTCCCACTTATGATACTTTCTATCATAGTCCATTTGCAGTTCATTAGCCTGATAATCTTTGATTTTCTTTTCAAAGCTTTCAATGACAGCACTGGTTTCATACCTTCTCTCCTCCATTTTACTTAGAGCAGCACATACCTTTTTGTTGTGCTCTCTAAACCTTTTAACAATGGCTCTACATTCACCTGGACAGAGTTTAGAAGATACCTGTATGTCTTCTGATTCTGGTGAATCCAGTTTGATGGAGGAGTCAGTCAATGCCATCAATGCTTTGTTGTGAGTGGCTTCCTCTGCTTGATCACTCCAATCAAATCCATGGCCTTCTTGTGAAACCAATGCTGATGAAGTTTGGTTTGATCTTTGTCCTTGATTCTGGCCTTGTCCACCAGATCTGCATTCCCTTGCAAAGTGGCCAAGCTGTTGACATTTGAAGCATCTAACTTTTGATTTGTCAAACTCAGCCTTGCCATCAGCCCTGAAGTTCATGTTCTGCCTTATAGTTCTTTTGATGAATCTTTTGGCTCTGACAGTTAACATAGCCATCTGTCACTTGAGATTCATCTCCTCAAGATCATCTGGATGCACTTGCTCAAGATCCTCATTGGTGAGAGTTGAATGTGCATGACTAGCAAGAAATGATTCAAGCACAGCATCAGGAGTATTTACATCTAGTCCAACAACAGAACTAGTACCTGCACAACCATCAATAGAATTAGTTAAAGAATGGTTTGAGTCCATACCTGAGGATGACAGGAGAGCAGCATTGTGGCTAGGGATAACAGACTTTCTTTTTCCCTCTATCTCTCCCTCAAACACAATTAAACTGTTGTAAAGATCATCTAACTCTATATCTTCCAGAGAATCCTTAGTTCTCCATTGTGCAGCATAAACTGTCCACTCTTCACCTAAGGACCTGAGGAACTTCCTATTGATCTCATCTTGTTCTAGTCTAACCTTTGCACTCTCAGGTTGACTAACCAGTTTATAGAATCTATAAAAGATTTGAGTTATACTCTCATTCTTCCCACTAGTAAAGTTCTCATAAGCCTGTTTCAGAAGATCCCTTTGGTTCCTTTTGGAACTTGCATTCCCTGCAAACCTCTTCTCTAATGCATTCCACAGTTCATGAGCATCATCAAACTTCTTGAACTGATGCTGGTATTCGTTGGGAATAGCAATCTGAAGAATGCTAAGAGCCTTCATCTCAATCATCCTCTCTTTCTTTTCAGCATCTGTTCTTGGTGGTGGTTTCTTCTTTGGTTTTCCTGTTTCATCTAAATCAACAGTAGTAATGGGGTCCTTTTCTATGATTTCCCAAATAGCATAGTCCATAATTGGACATGCTGCTTGATTCTTAGTTTCCACATCTCAAAATCAGTTGGTTTGAGTAGGGGAACACGAATGTTTGACCCAGATCCAGTGTTGTCAGAAGATCCAACGGACTCAATTGTAGTAAGGTCATTGAAAAACACAATTAAACTTTAGAAAAACTTTAAATAATGAACCACAGCAGATTGGTGCAAAAACCTTCAACTGGTGATCAAAGGAACCTTAATGATAAGGCTCTGATACCACTTTTCAGGATCGGATATTGCTTAATACCAAATAACAAGAATTATCTTTTGAATTAGAGTTGTTAAAAAGACAATCTTTATTTTTGATCACAATCAATTAAGAAGTTGCGGAATCACACTTAATTGATTATAAAGGTTTTCAACACAAAAACAATTCAATCAATAAACACAAAATACTGCCAAACAAATATGTTTATTAATAATCAATAACGATTACAATATTCATCTACACCTCCAATCTAACTTCTTATGTTAGACGAAGAACACAATTTGTTCTTAGGTTTCAAAAGAAACTTAGAGGCTAAACACTTTCTGAAAGTAAATAACAATACGAATGAATGCAAATCAATACTAACAAGAGATCTATATATGAAGTAACAATATTTTAATCGAGTATTTATCGACTTTTGATCCTCCTTGATAAGTTGACAGTTAGGTAATCTTCTATCTTCTGAGATAATCTTGATAATCTTCGATTTTGATAAAGATATACTTCAAATCCACAAAGATAGCATTTTCCATGAATAGCTCAACAGAAACTGTTTGTTGAATGAAATAGTTCTGGTCTTCTTCTAACAGTCTTCTCTTCAAGGTCTTCTAACAGTTGTAAACACTTGAACTAACAGTTCTGAACATTGTACTAACAGTTGTAATGCTCACAGCAACTGTTAGTCACAACTGTTTTCATACTTCACTTAACAGTTTTGCAACTGTTTTCCCATAATTACTACTAACAGTTTTCAACTGTTTTCACAAATTTTCTCTAACAGTTTTACCTTTGCATGTCCAACAGTTTCCATTACTTAGCAAATTTCCCAACAATCTCCCCCTAACTTAAAGTATTGAACAATACATTTATGTTGTTTGTTTTAAGAGTTCAACCATAGAAAAATTAACATAAGCAAAGAAAATATTAACATTAATTATGCAAAGTCAAACTGTTACAATCAAAACATAAAAAGAAAAATTACTTTTGTTGATCTTTACACTGAGGATTCTACATCATATTCTATCAATTATCCCCCTCAGGTGTCTCAAATTCCCGAACCTGAGAGTCCACCTGTGTTAGATTCAGATCCAAACTTCACACAGGAAGATGAAGAGGCGGCACGACAACTACATGATCATATTCCCCAGACTTCTGCCTCACATGAAATAAAATGGATCAGACATCACTCTGAGTCTGATAACATAGGAAACCCTTCTATTAATGTCTTTCAAATAGATGTGCAGATAGCTTTTCTAAATGGTGTTCTCAAAGAAGAAGTGTATGTCTCACAACTTGAGGGTTTTTTCAACTCTAGACTTCCAAATCATATCTACATTATTGATAAGGCATTGTACGGGTTGAAACAAGCTCCACGTGCATGGTATGATGTCCTTTCCGAGTATCTGATTAAAGAAGGATACAAGAAAGGAAAGACCGATACCACTTTATTCACCAAGACAAAGCGGAGAGACAAAATCTTAGTACAAATATAAGTGGACGACATCATCTTTGGTTCTACCGATCAGAAATACAGTGATGAGTTTGCCAAGACAATGGCAAATAGGTTTCAGATGAGCATGATGGGTTTCAAATAGGTTTCAGTAAAACAGTTGAATCATGGCAGTTTTCTTTGCCAGTCTAAATATTTCAAAGATCTTCTCATGAAGTTATGATATGATCAATTGTGCACCAATATCCACTCCCATGGCTGCCAAGACAAAACTACTTGCTGATCTTGATGGATCGCCGGTAGACTTAAAAACATATCGTAGGATGATTGGATCATTACTGTATTTAACTGCAAGTCATCCTGACATCATGTTCTCCACTGTCTCTGTGCCTGTTTCCAAGCAAAACCCAAAGAGTCACATCTACAAGCAGTAAAGCGGATTTTCAGATATCTCAAAGGATCTATGGATCTTGGTCTATGGTATCCTAGGGATTCCAACTTGGAGCTTTATGCCTACTCTGATGATGACTATTCCGGTTGCATGCTTGATCGAAAAAGTACCTCTGGCAGTGCTCATTTTCTAGGTGATCGCTTAGTTTGCTGGGCCACAAATAAACAGAACTATTTGTCCACCTCCACAGCTGAAGCTGAGTATGTTGCGGCTACAATGTGCTATTCTCAAAGCTTGTGGATCCGTAAACAACTATCAAACTTTGGCCTACAATATGACAAGATTTTATAACTATGCGACTCTCAATCTGCCATTGCCATTTCCTGTAATCCGGTACACCACTCAAAATCAAAACACATTGATATCCGACATCACTTTATTAAAGATAATGTGGAGAAAGGCTTAATTGAACTTCAGTATGTCCACATTGATAATAACCTGGCTGACTTGTTTACCAAACCATTGGACGAAAGTCGCTTTAATGAGTTGGTCTCTAAGTTAGGCAAGCTCAACTTAAGAATATAAGTTGTGGATGTTCAATCTCCTTTCTTATTTTTTCTTTTTCAGCGGGTTTTACATTGTTTGTTCAAATTGTGCAGTTACAGGATACAAAATTCAAGGGGGAGTGTCTATCTGGTTATACAAATATTGCATATGCGTAGGGGGCGACAACAATACACATAATGCATATGTTTAGGGGAGAAATACAATAGACACACAATAATATTTCTAACCGTTGAAAATATTCAAAAATTTATGCAAAAGTACAGGGGGAATGTGTCTAACAAAAATCAAACAAAATATCTCGGAACATGTTCTCTTGATTTTCAATAGACAGATGTTTTGATTTTTTCCATTAAAAAATGCTAAATGTTTGGTTCGATAGAGGACCATCGCACGAAATTTTAAAGAAATTTTCTCAAGGGTCAACAAACAAATGGTCCTATCGAACAAACTCTATCGAACCAAAATCACAATTTTTCTAAGTCATTTGCACAAACAAGTGGTTCCATCGCACAGGTTCTATCGCACAAAGTTTTGAAATTAGTCTAAGGGTTTGTATGCAGAAGTGGTTCTATCGCATAAAACCCTATCGCACAGTGTCTATCACACCGTTCCTTGAAATTTCACCATCTGATGTGTGAAAAGCACCCTATTCCATGCAACTAGCCCTACGCATGGAGCTATGGAGCACGTTGTTTTTACCATGCGATAAAGGCTATCGACTGACTTTTTACTACTCTCGGTCCAATAAGAGTGTGACATGTGTCCAACCCTATATAATCATCCCATCTCCCATCAGATCAGTTACCTTGATTCAAATTTCAAAAACTTTAAGAACACTCTCTTGATTTCGGTTACTTAAAAACGTGAATCATCTCGTTACCCTGACAAAATTTGTAATTTTACATTCAAATCATTGGTAATCAATAAGGTAACAACTTGTACGAATTACATTGTTCAAAAATCAAGTAAAACAGTTGAATTTTGGACCGGAAAGAGTCGAACTCGATGGTTTTTTGCGTAACTTAGAATGCACTTTTGATGATCGAAATGATCATGTTTGGATATATCAAGTCTGCGATTATGCTTAGGATTGCATGGAGAACAATTTCATATAAAAATATTTTAAAAATCTCACAAAGTGTTCTTCGAGTTCTTGGGATGTATGAACTAACACCTTTAATTAACATTTTTGTCCATAAAGAGGTGTTAGAATGATTTTTTTGACAACACACAAGTATTACAAAGTTGTTTGCTTATCTCTAATTGATATGTTGCAAGTGTCAAAACAACTTTTGTATATGTAAAATCATCGTGTACACAATGAGCATTCCAGTGTTAGGGATTTTCAAACTTAAACTTCAAACTTTTCAAAGTTGGTAGTTTTGGTAAAACTTGTTCAACATAGACTCATCCCTTCTGTTTGATATAATTTTGACCGCATTTCAAAAGGTTTTCAATGTGTGTAGGGTCTTGTTGCTTATCTCTGTATCTTAGACTTAACATTATTTACTTAAATGTGTAGATAAGATGGCCCAGGTTGAACAAAACCCGAATGACATAATGCCAAGGACTGAATTTCTCTCAGTCAAAACCCATGAAAACAATCAATACATTGATCTCACCACCTTTAAAAATCCCACCTTCCCAATAGTCATTGAAATCCTCAAAATACACCCCCTGAACCATCTTTTGACATACAACCCTACAACCTCTGGTACACATGTCCTTGAACTGTATGCCCAACAATTCTGGAAAACCTGTGAAGTTCAAACCAACTCAAGGGGGCATCCCATTATTCAAGCATAGATTGATGAATACACCGTTGAAATCCCTATCAGTAGACTCAGAACCATCCTCATACTTCCAACAGCCAACAGCAAACCTCCTGCCACTGCCTTTGATGACATTCCTGATGAGGATTCTTGCTTGGTGGCTCTCCGAGCAATGGGTTATGGAAGGCCACTTGCTAAGAAAGCCCAGTTCAAATACACCAACTTGCACCCAAAGTATAATATTATGATGAGGGTGCTCTAGAAATTCCTGACTCATAAGCATACAAGATAAAGTTGAAAATATTTGTGGCGGGTGCCAACCACTTACATGTGGACTATGCTATTGGAGTATGCCCGCTGACACACGTACGCCATATAGATCACTACCGATGATGTATGGGCCTATTGGCTCACACACCGGGTCCTATCTCGACAGCCTATAAGATAGAGGGACCAATGGTGTGGTTCGTTGTCCTTTGTGAACCCGAAACCATTGTTGCCCTCTTATTGGGTTCATGGACTGACTGCAGGACCCTCGGCATCTATTCAACAGCCCTTCAGTCATGTTTTATGCAGGCCGTGTTAGCGGCGTTAACGCCTGACAGATTGCATGCCACTTGATTTTCCACCTCCTCTTTTGCTCAATGCATGGGCTTGCTTTTCTGAACTTCTTGGCTGACCAAAGGTAGTTCAAGTGGCATTTGAGAGTTTATAAAATTCCTTGACTTGCCATTTGTTCTAACCTTTTGCTACATTCACACTAAAACACTTAGTTAATGAACTTTGAGAGTGTCTCTGAGTGTGATACCAAGGAGATCCGACTTCTGGAGATTAGGAGGTTGTTCTTGCTAAGGATTCAAGTGTTGAAGTTCTTACAAGCTCGCTAGTACGTGGAGAAGGTGAAAACCCGGGGTGGACTTTCGATAGAGGGAGGCTTCACTTAGTCTTTTTGTCATTATCCACTTACACCAATATTTCCAGGAGCTTAGGAAAGGGTATAATCTTCTTCTCTTCTCCTTTTTCATGTTGCAAATGATAGTCATAGAGCTCTGATTGGTCCATTTTGGCGTTTTATGCTTTATATGTTTGTGCTCTTTTCTTTGTTTGTTGTACCTTGTTGCTTCTGCTATGTTAATAGAACCCCAACAATGGTATCAGAGTCACCTCTATGCTACTTTTGCACATGGTGGCCTCAAAAACCCGAAATTGAATTTTTTGTTTTCTGACTAGAAGGGTTAGCGGCGCTAAATCGTCAAAATTAGCGGCGCTACAGTAGTTGGCAGTGCTGTTTTTGGTTTTTAAAACTATAAAAATATTTTTTGGTTTTTGGCACTATATTTTAGTTTCTGGATTTTTTGGTCCAGAAATTAAAATTTTAATATTTAAGATGCCTTGTGTAATGGTTGGTGTATTTATATGTATATTATCATTTTGGCATAAAAATGGTAATTGCATATACTTACATTATGTATTTATGAATATGTTTCATCAAAAATGTTGTGGTGTTAATAATGCATAAGTACATGGGATTTTTAGTGCCTTGAGTGTTTTTGAAAAATCTTAACCATTATGCATAAGTTTACATGATTTTTGTATGGCACACCATGTTGTTCATGTTGTTCACTAGTGAATCTTGTATGTTCATGTGTTGTTGGTAACCATTAGTATGCCCTAGACCTTGTGGATGTTTGGTTGTGAGATTTTATTATTATTGGTTCATTTAGTAACTTTAGGTCACATGGTTTGTAATAATAATTAAATTCTATTTAGTTGGTATGTAATTTGTATTTGTGGCTTGCATGCCATTTAAATAACCATATTATGTAAATTGTACTAGAAAATAGGAAATTGTGGCTTGCATGCAGTTTATTTAATTTTCTATGTAATTGTAATATGGAGCAACCATCCGGAGTCCATGGAGTGACGGCTTGGCGAACACGAATCCGGGAGGCCCAATGGAGGTAGCGGGTTTAGTGGGAGCACATCCGAAGTCAAGGATTTTTTGTCCTTAGATGACTTTCTTTTCCCGTAGTGGCACACGGGAAAACGCATAGGTTTTAGGGGCATGGTTACCAACTAATTTTGTATGCGTGTGATGGTTTTATTATATTGTTTATGCATGAGTTGTAGGACTATTGCATGCTAGACAATTTTTTACTAATAATAAAACCCAAGAGTTTTAAAAATGGTTTACCAACTCTCGCGCTCACACTTGATTAACAATAGGATATAAAACTGGTTTAGTATCCTATTAGTGAGAACACTTGGTTTTTGTCACTTTTTGTTAATCAAAACTCAAAATAATTTTTTTAACCGGAAAAACTAAATCCCATTTTCTAAATGTAAATCTCACGCCGTCCATAAGATGACACCACCCAAATCTAACCGTACAAGGGTTGATTGTCGAGCTTTAGCCGAGTCAATTTTTGTGTGAGTTATGTGGAAGGTGCGTATGGCAACTCGCAAGGTCGATTGCCGAGCTCTAGCCGAGTCGATCATTGGGCAAGAGTACCACCGTGTATCTTGATGGTTGATTTATGGTTTCAAATTAATATTTATGTAATCGTCGAGCTCTAGCCGAGATTATGTAAAATACTACTTTGAGATTGGTGTGGAGGGATCAAACATGCCAAACTTGGCACAATGGTTGTCAAGTAGGATCCCGCAAGGAACTAAGAGTTGCAATAATGGATTGCAATTGGCCAATGGTCGCCGGCCTAAATAGCCTTGCCACGTGATCCGTGGAAAACCCGTCACGGTGCAAGGTGAAATAGGGTTCTTAGACGTTGTTAAAATAGTTGTTTTTCATTAAATATTTGGGATAATTATTTTAACTAGGATTTTAATCAAACTAACCAAATCTACTTTGAGTTTTATAGATGGCATCAACTAGCACCAACAAAAACACCACGTTTTCTCTAAGAATTTTCTTTGAGAAAGAAAAACTTGATGGGACCAATTTTATGGATTGGTCAAGGAAACTTAGGATAGTCCTCCGACATGAGGACAAGTTGGCCACCATCGAGGAACCCATCCCTGAGGCCCCTGCATCCAACGTGAGTAGGGCAATTAAAGAGGCATATGAAAAATGCCTCAAAGACATCACCAAGGTTACTTGCCTCATGCTAAGCACTATGAGCTCCGACTTGAAAAAGTCGATGGAGCACTTAAGTGCTTAAGTCATGATGCGCGAGTTGTCGGACATGTTCCAACAACAAGTGAAGCAAGAGCGGTATGGTTGTCTCAACGACCTACTCTGTTGCCGGTTGCAAGAGGGCGGGAACGTGTCTCACCGCGTTCTTAAGATGAAAGCGTTGGTGGAACGCCTAAAGAGGTTGGGATTTGCCATCATGAGAGAGATAGCGGTACACTTGATTCTACGGTCTCTCCTACCATCATATGATCAAGTCGTTGTGAATTATTATATGCATGGGATGGATAAATCCCTAGTGGAATTGTATGGAATGTTGCGGACCGCTGAGTCCAACATGACCAAGCAAAAGCCATCCACCTCCGTTCCCGTCATGGCCATCAAGGAGGGTGAGTCCAAGAAGAGGAAGAAACCAGCCTCTACCCCGAAGGGTAAAGGTAAGGGTAAGGTTGGGGAACCCAAGCCAAACCCTACCCCGGAGCCAAAGCCGAAGCCAAGACTCCGGAAGAGGCGATTTGCTTTTTCTGCGGGGCTAAGGGGCATATGCGCCGAAGCTGCCCTAAGTACCTAGATTGCCTGAAGAAGCTGAGAGCTTCGGGAGCGGGCACTTCTAATCCAGGTACGTTTGTGATTGGAATCCATCATACTTCTATATCTAATGTCTAGGTTTTAGATACCAGCTGTGGCACTCACATTTGTAACATTGTGCAGGTGCTAAAGGGAAGTAGAAGGCTGAGAGATGGGGAGCTGGAGCTAAGCATGGGGAACAAGGAGGTCGTCCCCGTGTTGGATAAAGGAAGTGTCGAGCTTACTTTCAAGGCCGGCTACTCTATTGTTTAAAAAGATGTATGATATTCGCCACTTATGGCACTAAACATTTTGTCTTTCTATGCTTTGTATGACGATGGATATTGTTTTAAATTTGAAAATGGTTATATTTGTTGTTTCAAAAATGATGATTGTTATTTTAAAGCATATCCGTGTCGTGGTATATACGAAGTTGATGCATACATAGAAAATAATAGAGCAATCATGAAAATTGATTATGGATCAAAAAATGGTTTGGACAAGTTTTCCTTATGGCATAGCCGTCTTTGCCACATAAACAAGAAACGCATCACAAAGCTCCAAGTGGATGGGATCTTGGAATCATTTGACCTTGGGTCAAATGAGGCATGTGAATCTTGTTTATTAGGCAAGATGACTAAGTCACCATTTACCGGTGTGGGTGAAAGGGCTAAATGCTTATTGGAAATAGTGCATACCGATGTATGCGGTCCGTTCAAGCATGTTACAGGGAACAACTCTAGATATTTCGTTACATTTACTGATGATTTCAGTAGATATGGATATGTCTACTTGATTAGGCATAAGTCTGAGACCTTTGAGGTCTTTAAGACATTCCATAACGAAGTCCAGAATCAACTGGGCAAGACAATCAAGATACTTCGCTCCGATAGGGGAGGCGAATACTTGAGCTCGGAGTTCCATGATCATCTAGCTAGTTGTGGGATTATTTCACAACTAACTCCTCCTAGGACGCGACAATTGAATGGTGTCGCCGAGTGGAGGAATCGGACATTGTTGGATATGATCTCATCAATGATGAGTCGCACGGAAGTACCCATTAGCTTTTGGGGGTACGCTCTCGAGTCGGCGGCTAGGATCCTTAACCTCGTACTGACTAAGAAAGTCCAAAAGACACTGATGGTCCCGTATTGTATACGGATGAAGCAATGCTAGATGATAATCTTGTTAGTATGTGTTTGTGTGTGTATTCGGTTAGAGAGAGAGAGAGAGCCGAGAGCTTGAGAGTAAAACACAAACACAAGATATGTTGAAATGCAAAGCTTAACATTGAAATATGGGGAAATGCCTTTATATAACATTTCCCCATCTTTGAGTAATTACATATTACACCCCTCACTTTAATATTTCTAACAATATCCCCCAAAGTGAGGTGTGTAAACATTCACAACAAATAAATATATTCATCTATTCATAGGCTGATTTGTTGCGAATCCCGAATGCCACTTGCCACTTGCGTATTTGTCTTCTGCTTGCCAGTGTCGTTCTCATCCTTTCAATAGCACGATAGGCTTCAGCATGTTCTTCATCAGTGTAGGCTGCCCGGTTATCCCAAACTTTCTGATGTATCTTATGATGAAGGATTTTCAAAGTGCCGTCTGAATATGACATTAATTCATCAAGTCTGATGAATATCTTTTCTCCTTTTGAATTCCTTGAGACAACACCTCGATCACCTTTGAAGTTTGGATGCCCATCATAGATAACTGTTAATTCTTCAAGATTTTCTAGATCTGGATGGCTTTGGTTAGACTTTAAGAGATTGACTTTCAGATAGTTGTTTTCAGCTCCGAGTTGCAGATCATGTTCCTCAATGTATTCCATTAAATTTCTCATGTATTTCATCAGAGCACCCCTTCCAAACTCTTCTTCAGGCCACTTTCCTCTTTCCTGAGAGAGGGTGTCAAAGATAAAGCTGATGTCTTCAATACTAACAAACCTTAAATCTGCTTCGTTGAGGAAGTATGATGGTTGTTTGCTCTTCTGACATGAAAGATGGCATACTTTATTCTGAAGGTTGTCTGAGTATAGATATTGATAAGTTTAACTATTGGATACTCTGATTTGATCTCTTCGGGTTTTGTCATGGACTGAGAGAGTATGTGTTCATATCTTCTTCTCTGTTTGTCGTCCATGTTCCGCAACTCAGGGGAAATAACCTGTATTAGCTCATTGCTGAATATGTCTGGTATTCTTTCTTCAAGATTTGCAGCATTGAAAAAATACGGTTTCCATATTGGTTGTTGGGCAGCACTTCTTGTGAACATGTTGCCTGCATCAAGTCCTGGATCTCCACGATACACTGGAGGAGCAGGTGGCATAATGAAGCTCCTTGGCAAGGGCCATTCAGATTCTTGTCTCGTTTTCTCAGCTGCCTCTCTCCGTCTGTTTCTTTCAAGTACATCGGCAGCTAATTCTTGAAACTAATCAGGAGGAGGAGAGAAGCTTTCATCAACTTCAACGTTTACTCCACTGAGAACCCTAGATATGTCAAAGGCTGGTTTCTCCTGGTTCGGCTTTCTCCTAGCTTCTCTTCTAGAAATTGCTAACCTTTCTTTCCTTCTGCGTGCAAGCTCCCTTTCACTACGGATGTCATCAAACCTGTCAACAATTCTAGGTGAAGCTGGACTTGTAGCAACCCCAACATATTCATCAATATCTCTGAACATATCACGAATTTCAGGATCCTCAGTTTCCTCCTCTGGTTGAGCAGAACTGCTTTCTCCCATATGCCTTGCAGGTGATGTGTGTATGGACTCATATAAATCCTTCATTTCTTCCTCTAAGTCACTAGACCATTCAAACATCTCGGCATGGGACTGCTCGTAAGGTATTTCACCTTCTTCAAGATCAATTGGCCTCTGTTCAGATTGTTGCTGAGGTACGTAAAGTACAATTTGTTTGTCAGCATTTTCCTTTTGTTGTTGTTCATAAACTTCATCGGCCATTTGTTGTTGTTGTTGGTGTTGACTTCCAGACCCAGTTAAACTTGTACCTGCAGATAAGTATGAAGTAACGAGTGGGACAGGTACAGTAGCAACAACGGAGGGAGCAGATATGTGCAGATTCTGGACTTTGCTCCAGAAGACTAACGTACAACTTGCTCTTTAAAGCATCTACAGACATAGTAGCAGGATCAGGTTGTGATTGAGCTTCTGGAACTGGAGGACGGGCAGCAAGAAGTGTTTCAATTCGGTTTAGCTGCTCAGCTTGGGCCTTAGAGGCTTGCTTTATCCGATCCAACTTTTGATTTGTCATCTGCAGTTGTTGGTGAATTGGTGACACGGCTTGATGAATTTGTTGTTAAAGTTCTGCACGTGTAACAAACCCGGAATCACGAAGACTTCCGGTTGAAGTACCAGCCACATAGGTAGTACTACCTACTGGAGCAGCAGGAATGTTGGCTCCAGCAGGATTTCCTTCCAATCCTCGAATGGCACCTGAAAAGGTACCACCTCTGGAAGTTGAGGAGACTTGTTGAGCCAACAAGCTCAGTGCATCGATTGTTACCCTGTGTTGGTCAAGATATGCGGAAATCCGCGGTATGTCTAATCGTGCATCAAAAGGAGTCGAGGACGAGAGAGGCAGTCTTCTTTGTTCAATAGGTCCAACACCCAATTGGGGTTGACCCAGTGTATGTGCTATAACCCTGTGCAATAAAGACGGTGCCTGTTGAGAGACACCGTAGTAGCTAGGTGGGGTAGAAACTTGTACGGGTGGGATCACCGCGACTTGTTCAATATGAGGCCCAACAATGTCGAGCCCCATAGTGGATGTGGTTTCCGGGATTTCTTGGTGTAGGGGTCCCTCAGCACTCTCCTTTTCTTTTCTCACCTCCTCTCTTTCACTCAAACTCCTAGCTAAACTATCTTCATCATCACCGCTACGAGCACCATACCCCGCATATTGATCAGGTTGAATGAGAGAGTCAGGGGTGACAGAACCAGTTTCAACAGATAGGCTATGAGTTGGAGAAGTGACTGGAATGTCATGCTCTGGGGCTATAATAGCCTAGCCAGTGGTAGGAATTTCAGGAGGTTGCAGAGAGATGACCAGACCACTAGGTTGTGGAGTAACCTGAGCAGGTTGAATGGGGTGTGTCTGGTCAGGGGAAGTAGTATGAGGTTCAGTTAGCTTCATGAAGGAGGGCGTGCTTTCTGCTGGTTGTTCGATTGGATGCTCAGGGGTGCCCATGGGAGATATAACAGGTTCAAAGGCAGGGGCACCTCCTGGATGGGAAGCAGACTCATCATGAGAAGAACTGAATGACTCAGAAACATCAAGACCAAGTTCTTCTAGTACAGCTTGGGTGCGGGTGGATTGAGAAAGAGACTGAACAAGGGCTTGAATGGTGGTGGGATCATATGCATCCCCTCCCTCTCTAATCTCATCACCTTCACCCTCTTCTCCTCCCCTCTCTTCATTTTCTATCTGGTATTCCCTCTCAGCATCTCCCATAGATGTCTGAGGCCTATGTTCTAATTCCTCACCAGGTTCTGCTCCTCCCTGGGAAGGTCTGGCCGGCTCTGACCCGACCATAGGAGGTATTCCTACACTCTCCCTATAGCTCACAACAATTTCATTCTGTTCACAAAGGTCAAGTAGAGATACAGGGAAAGGCCTTGGAATTGGCAGGTTGGCAGGAATGGCAGGTTTTATATGCAAGAAAAGTTTAGGAGTAATAGAAGGTAAACCTGTCCTCCTAGGAATTTCAGCATTTCGATCCATCACATGCTGGATGATCATTGGTAGAAAGCGGTGGTAAGGCAGCATGTTTGCATCCTTCTGCTTTTGTGAGTTTTTCTTGAGCATATTAGCTTTGATGTCCTGGAAGAGAATGAAGGCATAAAGATTTTCTTGAGCATATGAGTTGCAGCTGCTACAAAGATTTTGAGTTGATACTCCGTTGGGAATTCGTAGCCTGAATGCTTTGGAGTGAGACATCTTTGAAGCACAATCAGCAGGGAGTTGTATTTCGGGTGTAAGCTGGTCTACGTGAACTGGTTTTTCCTTACAAGCTCACCATCTTAGCCCATATCCCTCACGGTAGCTAGACAATCTTCCTCAGTTGGTATGTTATCAAAAGCAGTGGCAGGTGGCCTACTGTTTGCTCTTGGAAGTCTGAAGTTGCTTCTTAGGCGACTGACAGTAATTTCAACAGTGTACTCATCAACCTCAGCATATATGACCTCTTGGTCCCTGTCTTTGGTGCGGACCTCACATGTTTTCCAGAATTGTTGGACATAGAGTTCAGGGACATGTGTGCCAGTGATGGCAGGGTTATAGGTTAGAAGGTAGTTTAAAGGGTGGATTTTCAGAATCTCAGTGATGATTGGGTAGTTAGGATTTCTGAGTTTGGTGAGGTCAGTGTAATGGTTGTTCTCATTGGATTTGGAATTTAAGAACTCTGCTTGAGGCATGATCTCCTCTGGGTCAACAATAGCTTGTGCCATCTTATCTGTACAGATAGGTAAAACAGATAGGTCACAAAGAAAGAGATATGTAAGTTGACGTGACTTAGCTTTGAAAATGATTGGAAATGTGGTCAAAGTTAAGTGAAAGAGTCAAGATTGACTGACATTTGACCAAACGTATAAAGTTGGAAAAAAATTTGCTAACACCCTAAGTCTGAAAATTCCATTTTGTACACGATGATTTTAAGCATAAAAAAGTTATTTTGAGTATCTTATTATATTCATTGGACAGGAATAAACAACTTTGCAGTACTGAATTATGCTCCAAAAATCATCCTAACACCACTTTCTAGGCCATACTTGATGTGTATAGTGAAAACTCATACACCGCAAGAACACGAAGAACACTTTTTGATATTTTCGAAGTATTTTTTCATCAAAGTGTTCCCCATATGTTCAATAGTCCCATCGCAAACTTGGATAGATCAAAAAAGTTTGTTACGTGTCCCAAGCATTCCTTCAAAGTTTCGAAACTCTCATTCGCATGTGGGTGTTCTAAGGCCAAAATTCACCCTTTTAACTCAAAAATTTCAAAGTGTAAACCGTACAAGTTGTTACCTTTGTGGTTAAGAGTGTTTTGATACTAAAATTGCAAATTTTGGCAGAGTAACGAGATGTTTATCAAAATCAAGTAACCGAAAGTGAGAGAGTTTGCGTTTTTCAAATTCTAAATCGTGTGAAGTAAGAAAGAAACTGATGGGATGTTAATAAAGGTGAAATGGACACGTGTCTTGCATTGATTGGTTCAAACAGGAGTAACAAACGCGGCTGATAGGTAAAAACATGCGGCTGATAGAAGTTTGCATGCGATAGGTAAAAAAAAGCGGCTGATAGGTAAGAACATGCGGCTGATAGGTAAAAACACGCGGCTGATAGGTAAAAACTGTGGTGTGTTAATCACATGCGATTAAGGCTAAGTGTTGGCCAGATTCTATCAAATCATCCGAATCGCAATTGATTAACTCCTTTACACTTCAATCGCATGCTATTCATTCCTTTTCACTTCAATTGCATGCGATTGAAGTTCAGTATTTTACTTTAAGGCATGCGATTGATACTTGTTTCATGTGTTGTAATCCCATGCGATAGACTATCAATGCGATTGAGTCCTATGCGATTGAACCAAGACTTAGAAAATTATCAGTGTTGAGCTGTAAGTAATTCCATGGAATCCAATGCGATTGAACCAACTTAGAAAATTGTTGTTTCATGGAATCCCATGCGATTTGAAGCATAGAATGCGATTATTTGAAATAAACCCATCACTTGGAAATTTTCTGAAAATTCAAAATATCTTGAATTTTTGAGTTGAAAATTTGATATTCCAAGATATTTTGATTTGAGTGATTGTTTTGACATACTCCCCCTAGACTCTTGCATTTACATGTGAAAAATTGAGGAATGTGCCAGTTTATATTCTCCCCCTACACATGTGCATAATGTGTATTAAATTTCTCCCCCTACACATATGTAACATGTGTATTGGCATAAATGCACTCCCCCTCGAGTGTTGCAGCAGATATCTGCACAGAGAACAAACAGTGTAATACCTACTCTAAACAAAAGAGAAGAAAGAAAGAAAAAATGGAGCAACAGTATGTTATATTTTCAAGTTGAGCATGCCTAACTTGGATACCAACTCAGTGAAGCGGCTTTCGTCTAATGGTTTGGTGAACAATTCAGCGAGCTAATTTTCAGTAGGCACATACTGTAGCTCAATTAATCATTTCTCAACGTTATCTTTTATGAAGTGATAACGTATATCAATATACTTGGTTTTAGAGTGGTGTACCGGATTGCAGGAGATGGCGATGGCAGACTGAGAGTCGCATAAGAGTGGAAATTTGTCATACCTGAGACCAAAGTCTGATAATTGTGTACGTATACATAGACTCTGTGAACAGCACATTGCAGCAGCAACATACTCATCTTCTGCTGTAGTAGTAGATACGCAGTTTTGCTTCTTTGATGCCCAACAGACTAACCGATCTCCCAGAAAGTGTGCACTACCAGAGGTGCTTTTCCTATCAATCTTGCATCCGGCATAGTCAGCATCGGAGTAGGCATAGAGATCCAGATTTGAGTCCTTGGGATACCACATACCAAGATCCATAGACCCGTTGAGATATCTGAAAATACGCTTATCAGCTAACAGATGGGACTCCTTTGGATTCGCCTGATATCTGGCACAGAGACAGGTAGAGAACATGATATCTGGACGACTTGCAGTTAGGTATAGTAAAGATCCAATCATTCCACGGTAGGTTTTGAGATCCACTGGAGAGCCATCTGGATCTGCTGATAGCTGTGCTTTAGCATCCATGGGTGTGGAGATAGGATTAAAGTTGAGCATATCATACTTGGTGAGAAGATCTTTGATATACTTAGACTGGCAAATGAAACTGCCATGACTCAACTGTTTTACTTGGAGTCCGAGAAAGAATGACATCTCTCCCATCATACTCATTTGAAACCTGTTTGGCATTGTTTGTGCAAACTCTTCACTGTACTTTGGATTCGTAGATCCAAAGATGATGTCATCCACATATATCTGAACAAGAATTTTGTCCCTACCTTTAGTCTTTGTGAATAGAGTGGTATATGTCTTTCCCTTTGAATAACCCTCACCTATCAAGTACTCAGATAAGACATCATATACCATGCACGTGGGGCTTGTTTTAAATCGTACAAGGCCTTATCTAGAATATATACATGGTTAGGGTATTTAGAGTTGATAAAACCTTCTGGTTGTGATACATAGACTTATTCTTTAAGTACACCATTGAGAAAAGCTGTCTGCACATCCATCTGAAAGACTCGAAAGCTCCGGGAGGCTGCATATGCAAGAAAGAGTCGTATAGCCTCAATGCGAGCAACGGGGGAAAAGTTTCATCATAGTCAATGCCCTCTTGCTGATTGTAACCCTTAGCTACCAACCGAGCTTTGTTTCGGACAACCACTCCATCCGAATCTCTTTTGTTCTTGAATACCCATTTAGTTCCAACAATAGATTTCCCATAAGGCAGAGGAACTAATCTCCAGACTTTGAGACGATCAAATTGGTGAAGTTCTTCTTGCATTGCAATCACCCAATCAGGATCATCTAATGCCTCACAAGTCTTGGTGGGTTCAATCATACTCAAGTAACCCGCGAATTGACATTCATTGGCTGTTGCTGATCATGTTTGTATGCCAACTGAGGGATCTCCAATTATGTTCTATTCTGAGTGATGTCTGGTCCACTTTATTTCATGGGAGGTGGAGGATGAAGGAATAAGATCTTGAATGTGTCTTGCCTCTTCTTCATCCTCTCGGGAGAAATTTGCGTCTGAATCAAACACAGGTGAGTTATCCTGGTCAGCTATAGGAGTAGTCACACGGGGCTGTGTGACTGAGATAGATGTAGAAACCTCAGCATATAGATCGGCAATTGGATTCGTCTCTGTGACCGTAGAAGCTGTGATAGATTCACTAGTTTGTGCAGCTGTGTTGACCCTGTTGTCAGTTAAAACAGGAGAAGATTCAGATCGAAAGAAATCAAACATAAAGTCAAGATTAGTATTAGAACTGGAAGAAATGTTTGATTCTTTATTTTGATGAACCGGTCCTGAACAGATAAGTTCAGAAGTGACTACTGTTGATTTAGGTGGAAAATCTGTAACATTCAATGCATCATCAAATGTTACGTTGATAATTTCAACAATGCTCCTTGTACGTTTGTTAAAAACTTTGTAGGCTTTAGATTCAGTGGAATAACCTAAGAAAATAGCTTCATCAGCTTTAGGAGCAAACTTTCCTATATTATCCTTGTCATTTAGAACAAAGCACCTATTACCAAAGACATGAAAGTATTTGATATTAGGCACTATGCCATTTGCCAATTCATACGGAGTTTTATTAAAACGTTTATTAATGAAAGTGCGATTCTGCGTATAGCAGGCAGTGTTGATGGCTTCAGCCCAAAAGGAAGGTGGGAGCCCAGAGTATGACATCATGGTACGGGCAGCTTCAACCAAGGTTATGTTTCGTCTTTCGACCATACCATTCTGTTGTGGAGTGTATGCTGCAGAGAACTGATGGTTGATCCCAACTAGGTCACAAAAGCTTTTCAGAGCGTTGTTCTTGAATTCTGTTCCATTGTCTGTACGGATTGAGACAACACTCTGACCATACTTGTTCTGCTGCTGTTTGATGAATGTGATCATTTTTGGAGGAGCTTCATCTTTAGCATGCAGGAATTTGACCCAAGTATACCTGGAATAGTCATCCACCATGACTAGTATATACTTCTTCCCATGCTTGGACTGAATTCTCATAGGACCACAGAGATCCATATGCAGGAGATCTAAAGGCTTGGTAGTGCTAAACACTTGCTTTGATTTACGAGTAGCCTTCTTCATTTTACCCTTCTCACAGTCTGCACACAGATGGTCCTTGTTGAATCTTAGCTTGGGAATGCCTCTCACCAAGTCACCAGTGACTAGTTTGTTAATATTCTGAAAGTTCAGATGAGAGAGTTTACGGTGCCATTGCCAAGTAAGATCATTTGAAGCTTCGGACAGAAGACACATAGAAGTAGGAGAATCATATTTCTCCAAATCTATGGAATACAGGTTAGATTTCCTAGAGCCTGCAAGTAGTTCATCACCAGTTTCTGTGATCACAGAACATTTGTTTTTCTTGAAGACGACTACTAGATCTTTGTCACAAAACTGTCTGATGCTAAATAGATTATGTCCCAATCCTTCAACATAGGAGACTTTCTTGATCTTGATGTGCTTCTTCTCAATGTATCCGTACCCCATTATTGGTGCAACATTGTCGTTCCCAAAACGTACATTCCCGGAGTACTTAGGAACATAATTCTTGAGAAGACTTTTGTTGCGGGTCATATGTTTGGTACAGCCGGAGTCAAGGTACCACAAGTGAGGCACCTGCAAAAAGAGAATAAATCACGTTTAGGTCCCCATATCTGAATGCGTCCTTGATTGTTAGTCCCTAGAAGTGATTGAGTAGTGATATTGTCTGCTTGTGGTGGTGAAACTTCTACTGATCTATTCTTGAGTACCCATGTGGGTTTAATCTGTTGTCGTGAAGGAATAGATTTGGAAGAAATTGGCTGAGAAGAAAGTTTATTTACCACTGTTGGTTTGACAGTTGATGGAATCGGAGGTTTTGGATTCGGTAGAGTTGCGGAAGCTTTATGTTTGCGAATCCATGGTTGCGAGGAATTCTTAAGAATTCTCTGTGTCCTCGGTGCATCAACTTGCTTTCGCTGAACTGGAGCACTGCGATTAGTAGGTTTTGCTACTCGTTGAATGGATGATGGCTTGGGTTTAGAAGATTTGGAGATTTTGGAAGGGGAATTGCGAGAACGCTTTTGAGAATGCAAGTGTTTTTCCTGTGCAATCCAAGCCCTTTTAAATGCTTCATAGCCCTGCCGTCTATAGACTTCCAGTTCCTTGATCGTGAGCAATCGGTTGAACTTTTTAAGCGTTTAAGAGCATGTGATTGACGAGTGGTGATCCACTAATGAATGATGTGCCCTTTTGAGTTTAAAAACGGGACACAGACTTGATTAGCATAAAAATCAGTCCAATCAGCACATGGCTTAATGCCTAAAGATTTTCGTAATTGATCATAACATCATTTAAATTCACAATGTCCATGAGTACAACCATCACTCATACAAACATGGTAGAGGAAATTTTGTCTTGTGAACAGGAATGATTACAACCAGAATCAAACATCAAAATATTTTCACAGACAAGTTTCAAATTCGAACATTTCCTAGTGGATCTAGGAATAACTCTTTGCCATGATGCATTTATTCGGCGCTCCTTGTCTCCAGGCTTCTTCACATCTGCAGTAGAGGGTAAAAGATTAGAATTAAGTCGTGGTCGACTAGCTGCAGCTCGTGATGATTCAGGTACGTCTTTGTGCACACGAGAACTGTGATTAGAAGTGGAAAGTTTCTTTGGTTTGTAAATCTGTTTAAGTTTAAGAATTGTTACCGCAGTATTATTAATAGATTTTACTTGTTTGTTACAGATTGAAGACTTAGTGGATGCATTAGTGGAATCATCAAGTTGTGAACCATAGAGAGAAAATGGGAATGGAGTAGGAGGTTGCATCTCTTCTTGGATCTTCTTGATTCTTTCTTTTAGGACAAAATGTTTCATGCATAGTTCGTCTATAATCTTTTCATCATGAGCAGAGGAGGTCTAAATGTGCTGTTGGAGAGTATTGGTTTCTTGCACCCGAGAAGATGTATCAAAGGTAGGAGGGTTGAACTCATCTTGAATGGCTTTGGCAAGATCCCGTTGAACAAGGTGGGTAAAACAAAATTCCTGCAGTGTGTTGAATCTGTCTTGTAATTCTTTGTGAGGAATGTATTCAACAATGGGCTTTTGTGAAACAAGAGAGTAGAGTTCTTCATCAGTGTAGACGGAAGATGAAACATCAGTATCAGATGATGACGTGAGACAGGTGAGGTATGAGTCATTAAGATAAGAGTAGTCAAATGGAATTGCAGTTCTGAGATTAAGAGTTCGTTTGACATCTTCTTCAATATGTTCCTCTTCTTGACCAATAAAAACCATCCGTTGGGTAAGGTCTTCGCCAAACAGATCAGCATTGTATAATTGTTTGGACGTAATCTTGCTCAACGCATTAGGGTGTTTGAAGCCCAGCCCATCGAATTTCCATCGGGAGAAAGGACGTTCCTTTTCTTTGTATTGAGACATGATCTTGTCACTTTGATCGCGTTTGGATAAAAGATATTCAAGTTCATAGATTCTGGAGTAAAGAGTACTTAGGTCATTCCTAAGTTCATTTTTAAGAATTTCAGAATCCTTTTCAGAACATGCACATTCTGCTTTAAGATCTAATATGGTGGTATTTGTTCTATTAGTTAACTCTAAGAATTCAGATTCTTTAGCAGCTAATTGGATCTTAAGGCTAATTAAATCGTTATCTAACTGTTTAATTATTGTTTGTGCCTCTTTATCCTTGTTGTGTGAAACATCTTCTAGAACTTGATTTCTAGTGGTCAACTCTATTATCTAATTTTCTAACTCTTTCATTCGGATTAATATGGTTTGTATGTGTTCATGTTTAAAACCCATATTATAGTTAGAGTTAGAAGATACCTTCCCGCTTTCCAAGATTTACTCATCTGAGTTGGAGAGATCATCACCATCATCATCCTCTCTACTTTCTCCACCATTGTGAGCCATTAAACAGAACTGAGCATGATCTTCACCATCTAGATCACTGTCTGATTCTGTATCATCCAGGAACTGATCTTCTTCTACTAGTAGCGCGTTCCCAACCTGTCTTTGTTTGAACAGACGGTACTTCTGCCGATAGTACTCTGCATCTTTTGTCTTTTTCATGGGGGCAGTTCCGGATTAAATGCCCTGATCTTCCACAGTTATAGCACTTGTAGTCAGTTTTCTTTTCCTCCTTCTTCTCTTCCCTCTGGTACCTTGGCTTGTCAACAGGAGCAGCTCTTTCGGGTCTCCTTGAACCTGATGTGAACCGTTGTCTATTGTTAGTCTTGCTGAAACGGTTCATGAAGTTCTTTTTGGCCACTGTGAGGGCTTGAAATGCATCTTCTATTGAATAATTATCGTGATCAGAATCACTGAGAACCACATGTTTAAGTTTCAAGGATCTTGATGATGTTTCCCTAGGGATTCTGTCAGCCACCACCAAGGCAAGAGGATCAGCAACTGATTTTTGCGGGTTAGACTGCAAGGTTTCATCTTGATACTGATTGAGATCTTCGAAGATGTTGTGGAAGGTGACTGATGTAAGATCTTTGTTGATCTATTTGAAAAGTCTGACATAGCCTTTCCACTCAGAACCTAATGAATTTAGAAAAACACAGTTCAAATCAAGGTCAGTTCTGACAATTTGATTAGATCTCATTTCATTTTGCAGCTTGCAGAATCTGCCATATGTTTCAGACAGAAGCTCATTTTCACAAGTTTTGAACTCATGGTAATTGTTGACCAGTTGAGTGCGTTTGATGTACTCTCCTTGTTCAGTGCCTTGTAACTGCTTTTTGATTTTATCCCAGATTCCCTTGGCAGTACCCAAGCTGTCAATCTTCAGATAAAGCTCAGATGAGAGACCCTGTTTTAGATAGAACTTTGCTAGTCTCTCAGCTTTCTTTGTTTCCTTCTCAGTAGCAGTCAGCTCAACATTGGTCTTTTCTCTTTCATGTCTGATAATGGGGGGATTGTTAGTTGGATCAGCTTCAACGATCCTTGTGAACTTGGTGTTGCCCTTGTGGATGCATTCTATCATCTTGTCTCCACAGATTTTGTTGTGTTCAAGGAAATCCATGAACCTTCCTTTCCAGACATTATATTCCCCCCGAAACAAAACAGGAGGTTTTGTGTCAGTACCTATGGACATCATCTCGTTTGTACTTGACATTATTAGTGATTTTTGAAAGAAATGATCGTTCACTTGTAAGATGGTTTGATTGTTCAAAAACTTAACCTGAAGTAAAGAGTGTGATTCTTTTCAAGCTTGATTTTAAAGTGATTTGAATGATTGATTAAAGAACTAAGTCTTTTGAATTTCAATTTTGAATTAGATCTTAAAAGGATTAAATTCAACTTTGAACTAAATAGACTTGAGGTAATGTAATTCACCTTTGAATTAAATCTGATTTAAATTAAATTCAATTATGAATTAGATTGTTTGATTAAGTCCAAATGTCTTAGAGTTCTTTAAGTCAAGTCCAAAGAGTCAATCACTTGTCCAAGTATAAGGAATATCACTTATTGGAATTTGTCTTATCGAGTGCGAATACAGGTCAATCGAATGCGATTAGGTGAGTCTTTGAAAACAAGCAGAATAAGAACTTAGTATTGATGATTAATTGAATGCGAATCAATCATGTTTCATAAAACACTTAGAAAATAAACTGTTAGTTCTGTCAATCGCATGCAATTGCCAATATGGTGAATATCTTGGTACTGATGACTTGAAAGATATATCGAGTGCGATCCAATCAAATGCGATTCCAATAGTAACGGCTGATAGATAAGTGTTAATCGCATGCGATTGCCAATATCTTGTTTGAAAGATATATCAAGTGCGATTCAATCAAATGCGATTCACACTTAGTCTATTCAGGCTAACTTATCAACTGCTTCTATAAGCCGCACACCCCAATCGCATGCGATTGGGGATCCGGCTGATAGAATCTAATATGTCCTTTTCAAATCAGATTGCCTTACCTTGAATAGTGTCTAACCACTTTGTACTTGATTGGTATGGCAAGTGCTTGAATTTCCTTGTTTAACACTCAAACTATTTATAATTTATAATTAAATAAATTACAAAAACCGATTTCTTCTTCTTCAAGTTGTGCTATTCAGATCAAGAACACAATAAATGCTTAAATACCCAGAAATTTTAATGTTTGAAAAGTGAGTATTTAATGATTTTTCTTGACCTAGAATGTATAAATAAACTTTCGGTTCAACTTTTTCTTCAAGACCAGTTTTCGTAGGCTTTGTAAGCTATGTAAAACAACTCAAGGTAATTTAAAGAAGATGAAGTTTATACCTTTACCGAGATCTACCTTTTGAAGTCGTTTAAGCTAAAGTTTCTTCGGAGAAAGTTGACGTTCTTGAACTTGTGAGAAACCGAGAATCTTCTCTTCTAGTGAGCTTGAAATCTTCGAGATTTTGAGGTTCCTTTTCGAACAATCACAAGCCAAAACAAGTTTGGCTCTGATACCAATTGATGGTCCCGTATTGTATACGGATGAAGCAATGCTAGATGATAATCTTGTTATTGTGTGTTTGTGTGTGTATTCGGTTAGAGAGAGAGAGAGCCGAGAGCTTGAGAGTAAAACACAAACACAAGATATGTTGAAATGCAAAGCTTAACATTGAAATGTGGGGAAATGCCTTTATATAGCATTTCCCCAACTTTGAGAAATTACATATTACACCCCTCACTTTAATATTTCTAACAGACACCTTATGAGATGTGGTATGGAGTTGCTCCAAAGATCGCATATCTCAAGATTTGGGGGTGTCCTGCCTTCTTTAGACGAGAGGTAGAGGACAAACTTGAACCTAGATCCGAAAAGTGTTACTTCTTTAGGTATCTAACCGGAGCCATGGGTTACTTGTTTTACAAGCCTTTCGAAAACAAGGGGTTGCGCGAAGGGCCGTCTTCCTTGAAAGGGAGATGATATCCATGCAATCCGGTGGAAAGAGGATTGAACTTGAGGAAATTCAAGAACCTTATAAAGAAGGGACTAATGTCGGCACTAGCACTCAACCCGAAGTGGTTGAAAACGAGCAAGATGATGCGTCGGTACCTGACGATGCTCCATTGATTCGTCGTAGATCCGGTAGACCACGTCATAAGCTAGAGAGATATGGATTTCTCATATGTGAGGTCGATGACTTATTGGTGGATCATGAAGAACCCACCAACTACCGGGAAGCCGTAGCGGGCACTTAGTCCGGTAGGTGGAAGGAAGCAATGGGGAGTAAGATGCAATCCATGTCGAACAACCAAGTATGGGAATTGGTTGATCCTACACCCGGGTGTAAGACAGTTGGGTGTAAATGGGTCTTCAAGAAGAAGACCGGCGTCGGTGGATCTGTAGATACCTTCAAAGCCCGACTGGTTGCTAAAGGTTTCACGCAAACTCATGGAATTGACTATGAGGAAACCTTTTCACCAGTGGCCATGTTGAAGTCTATCATAATACTTATGGCCATAACTGCATTTTATGATTACGAGATATGGCAAATGGATGTAAAAATCGCCTGCCATAATGGGAATCTCAATGAAGAGGTGTTTATGTCACAACCCGAGGGTTTTGTACATCATGAGTATCCTGATAGAGTCTGCAGGTTAAAGAAGTCCATTTATGGACTTAAGCAAGCATCTCGCAGCTGGAACCTATGCTTTGATGAGAAAATCAAAGAGTTTGGATTTTGGAAAAGCAAGGATGAACCATGCGTGTATGTCACGGCTAGTGGGAGTGCTGTAGTATTCATTGTTCTATATGTAGATGATATTCTACTCATTGGGAACGACGTCCCAACTTTGAAAGATGTTAAATCTTTTCTTGGGAGTTTTTTCTCAATGAAGGACTTAGGAGAGGCGGCATATATCTTGGGCATAAATATCTATAGAGATAGATCTAAGAGGCTAATTGGGCTTAGCCAAAGTGCATATGTCGACAAGGTCTTGAAGCGATTCAAGATGGAGGTCTTGAAGCGATCCAAGCAAGACACCGTAGCTGATTCAACTACCGAGTCAGAGTACATTGCGGCTAGTGAAGCAGCTAAAGAGGCGGTATAGATGAGGAAGTTCATCCAAGACCTTGGAGTGGTTCCTAGCATATCCGACCCCATTGAGATCTTTTGTGACAATGAGGGTGCGGTTGTTCTAGCTAAGGAACCAAAGGCTCATAAGCGGACGAGGTACATTCCTCGAAAATACCACTTCATCAGAGATGTTATAGAAAGTGGTGACATTGCCATCAGCAGAGTAGCTTCGGAGGGAAACTTGGCCGATCCGTTCACTAAACCGTTGTCACAAGTTGTACATGATTCTTACAAGTTGCTAGTGACTTTGTTTGAGTGTAATATTTGGCTTATGTTTGATTATTACTTGTATTTTGGGAAAGTTAAGCAGTATTGTATTTCATACTATATTGATTATTAAATGTGATTTAATGATACGCCGAGGGCGAATATTTTATGAATCCTTATTGTGTTCCATCTTAGCATGTTTAATACTTCCCTGAATGCCTTTTACATTCTAAATGTCCACAGTCGGTCATCCTGGAAGGGGAGGAAGTTTGAGATAAGACTGAGGGAAGTGGTTGGTCGCTATCTAATAATGGATTAGATAAAAGAGACGCAACACTTCGTCTGTGCTTGCAATGGTCAAGTGACTGGATAACCCACACCTGACCTTACTTCATGGTTTAAGTCACGAGTAAGTCAGGATGATAATATCATTTCGTCCTTAGAATGGAGATACATGTGTTAAGCATGGATTGCTTTGCCTTGACTGCTTTCAAACGCAGTTCGTAACTGGCTGTTATAAAGGGAGCTTTTAGGTAAGGTATGGTGTATGTTGTGGAGCAATGTAGTCAAAGGATTCGTTCCTCTAGATTTAGAGAGATATCCATGGGCCCCTCGATGATTGAGCGCTGACGTAAAATGCATGGCCATGGTGGAGTTGCAATGATATTTGATCGATTGTAACTGGATTTTGGGTCACCATCAATCGAGATCGAGAAACATAATTGTGAACGATCTGGAGATTGACATTCAACCATGTCTCCTATTCACACGGATATTGCGAACGAAGGGATAAATGATCACTTATCTATAGGACCATTTTGTAACTGATTTTTGATTTGGTTTTTGTTCTAGATGAAAAAACCCGTACTGACTTGGGGGCAGAGATTCCTTACTAGAGGTCGCTCTTTTTCTGTGGTTTATGGGTACGGTGTGTCATGTGCAAGTGGGAGTTTGTTGGAGTGTTGGTGCATAATTGTAAATCCCTAGTTCTTATCAATCCAATACATACATGTTTACTTGAAATGTTAATTCAAATGTGTTTTGATTAATGGTTTACATGTTTATATATTCTAAGTGTTTCCTTATGTTTGTCTTAAGCTTACAAGTACTTAATCATGTGTTGATATGTGTTTGGAAGTTTAAGTATGAGTGAAGGTCATCACGTGCGTGATGAGTCCAATACGTGCGTAGTGGAGCTCACTACGTGCGTGGTGAGGTGGTCGATTAAAGTTAAATTAATTATTATTAAAACACCCGGTGCGTACGTACTGGACTAACTACGTACGCAGTGCAGAGCATTACGTGCGTAGTGGAAATTAATTAAGGAAGTGACGTGTTATACTCAAATACGCGTTTTCTATACTATAAATTCTGATTAACCTCGTATTACCGCGGGTAATCGTCGGGTAATCATCCGTAACCGCATATAACTACCGGAAATCGACCTTAAGCCTTTGTGAGCCTTCGTAATCGTACGTTTAACTTCGATAATCGCGAACTTAGTGTTAATCTCGAATCCAAGGGCAGCCTTAAGCATTCTGTGTGAGTTCTTAGAGTTGTTCTTGATCCTACTCTGTGTGTTCTTCGTGTTAACTGTGTGCCGGACACCTAAGCAGATCTTAGAATCCTTAGGAGGTTTGAGAAATAGATATTCCGCACTATTTCTCATCCTAGATCAGTCCTAGCATTAGGGTGTTAGTTTAGAACCCCCACGGTCCTACAAAGTGGTATCAGGGCCATTTCTGCTGATTATGTCGTGCCTAAAGGTGAAGGGAATATCGAAGTTCCCTATGATCAGATAAGTGACGATCATAGGAAGGCTTATGATGCTGAGAAGAAAGCCTACTCTTATCTGATCCAAGCTATTCCTAATGAGATCTTCCACCAGTTCCGACGGTATAGAACATCACGTTCCTTGTGGAATGCGCTACAAAAGAGGAACGAGGGGAATGCATCTCTGAAAGAGCTCAAGGCCTCACAGTTGAGAAAGGAGTTTGACCACTTCACCTCATACGTGAATGAAAAGCTTCCAGATCTGATCAACAGATACAACCATCTTCTCAGTGAAATGGATAGTTTGGGGGTGCAAATCTCAGAAAGACAACAAGTAGAGACTTTGTCCAAGGCACTACCCAAAAGTTGGAGGCCGTTCATTATGATTCTTAAAAATGGTGAAGGTTTTGAGGGCATGGATCTAAATGATTTTATAACTAAGCTAAAAGAGCATGAACAGGAGGAGCAAAACCTAGACAGATTGAGCAGCTATGTGCAGAATCCCTCATTATACTGTACTGGACCCATTGCTTCTCCAGTCACTTCGTCAAATGCTCCGTTGCAGACATCCTTTACCTCAAACGTCTGTTCTTCAAGCAAGTCTGCTCCTGAAACTACAAGTGGACCACCATATTCTGCTCCTTCAAGCAAAACGTCTATGCCTGCCTTAAACACTGAGCATTTCAAGCATGGCAGCACTGAAGAAGTAAAGGAGCATATGGGGATGCTTAGTGCTTTGGTCTCTTCGTATGATGATCTTCTGAAGGGTAAAATTGGAAATGCCTATTTGACTCAGGAAGATTATGACCAGATAGACAACGATGAAATGGAAAGACAGGACATTCTATGGTCCTATGCTAATCTGGTAAGGAGAGCAAAGGCCTTGGTCAAGAGAACTGGGATGCAGATTACAGCAACTAAGGATACGAAGCTGGGCTTCGACAAATCAGCTGTAACCTGCTACAACTGTGGCGAAAAGGGTCATTTTGCAAGAGAATGTGAAAAGCCAAAGAACTCAGGACCCAAGTATCCATTCAGGACATCTCCTGGAAAATCATCAACTTCCACTACCCCAAAGAAAGCTGAAACATCCTATGAGGGATCATCTAAGGCAATGGTGGTTATTCAGAAAGATGAGGGGATAGACTGGTCAGTACACTTTCAAGATAATGATGTTTTCGAAGTTGCTGAGACCAACCTGGCCAGTGTTCAAGACCTGAATGACGATTCACAGTCTGAGGCAGACAGTGTCCACGACGTTTGTGATAACGAGTCTGTACTGCCCACTGATGAGCATAATGTCAAATCAGCTTCAGTGCCAGCTGCCGAACCAACGCCAGTGATTGTTCAAACTAAATCAGAAGATCTTAAGGCGTGCATGACTGGCAAACCTGCTGATTCAAAGGTAAGTAACAATTCTGGCATTCCTTGTGCTTCGTGCAATGACTATGTGCAAAATATTTTATCTTTGAAATCTCAAGTCAGTGATCTTACCTCTAAATTGCATGAAAATTCAATCATTAAAGGTAGGGAAAAGACACTAAAAGATAAAATTGAAAGCCAGAACAAACAGATTAGAGAACTAGAGGTAGCATTGCTAAACAAACATGATGCCATAGTTTTCTACATCAATCATATAGATACACTGAAGCGAGACCTTGCTAGTTCTAAGGTAGATTATGAGACTCTCAATCAGAAACTGAAAAGTTATTCAACTTCATCTTATCTATTTGAGCACATAATCGACCGGAGACCTCAAGGTTCCGATTCAGAAAAAGACAAACAGGCATATACTAAATGTCCACCACCAGTGTTAAACCAACTGGTGCAAACAGATGTCTTTACTGAAGCTGACCAACTTCCTTCCAAGGTTGATGCACCGTCTTCTTCAACCTCCAAACCTGATTTAAAAATGAAGGGAGTAGTTGGTGAGCCTCAGATGAAAGAGGTCAAACAAGAAGAAAAGCCTGAATCTGGTATGAGAAAACTTCTAGGCAATTCTTCTGGACAAGGCACGTTAATGAAAAATGTGCAAGCAGCACTCCGAACCATAGAAAAGGAGGGTGCAAAGTCTCCTGCAACCAGTCCTCATGAGGAAGTTAAAATTTTGCCAAAACAATGTGGTTTAGGAGTAGAGTCAAAATGTCAAGTTGAGCAAAAAGTGCCACATAATCCTGCAAAACATCAGTCAAACAGGATTTGTTATGTGTGCAGGAGACCTGGTCATCTCAGTTATGAGTGTGATCAGCAACAACAGAGCTGTAATGGGAACGTTGATTCTTTTTCTGAAAATTTTCAAAGGAACAAAAGGTCTAATCAAAATAATCAAAGATCAACTCAACCCATTCAGATCAAAAGGACTGTTAGGGAAACATCTAGTAAACCCAAAAGTTCCAAGGTTAGTCAGATGGGGAAGGAACCACTTCATAAGGTGATTAACACTTCTAGTGTTTATCACAAGGCTTCTCCTCGTCAAGACTTAAAATGGACCAACAAACGTGGAGTCAAAACGTCCAATAGTCCAGATACCAATGCAAACTTCAAAGCTACTGGTATTTGGATTAACATGCCAATTGTTGGAGAAGATGGGAAACCCATGACCATTCCGGCATGGGTTCCTAATGCTAAGTAACTTTTTACTCTTTGTGCAGGTTACCCAGGTTTTTGTTCTTAGTGAATGAAAACTGGATGAAAACCAAGTGTGAGGTCATTTCTGATGATGCAACTTAATGTCTTTCTCGTATTTGTGCCTGTGTGGCTATTTTCTGTGTGTTTATTTTATGTGTCTGTGTGTCTCTGTTCTTGGTATTTATTTCTTTTAGTATTTTAGGGGGAGATTGGTGCAACATAGAAAATACAAAAAAAAATCAGAAAAACATAGAAAATACAAAAAAATCAGAAAAACATAGAAAATACAAAAAAAAATCAGAAAAACATAGAAAATACAAAAAAATCAGAAAAACATAGAAAATACAAAAAAAATCAGAAAAACATAGAAAATACAAAAAAATCAGAAAAACATAGAAAATACAAAAAAAATCAGAAAAACATAGAAAATACAAAAAAACCAGAAAAACATAGAAAATACAAAAAAATCAGAAAAACAAAAATGAGAAGTTGATCCAACTCAAATGGAAAATGATGGTACACTGGCTTTCAATACAAAGTATGTCTAGTAAAATTAGGACTGAAGGCATGTACATATTCTTGAGAAAACTGTCTGAAAATTTGAGTCAAATCAGATAAGAAATAGATGGCGTGTAAGACATATGATGAGAGTCTAGGCTGATAAGTGGTTATACATGTGGAGACTAACAGTTGAGACTAACTTAGTCTGGTGCACACACCTGTTACCATGCCAAATGTGTTAGATGACAATGAGCAAAATGTAAAAAGAGGGTGAAAAATTGACCCCAATCTGAGATGTCAAGAGAAATAGATACATTGATCTATTAGTGTTGAATTGTCAAAGAGCATAAAATGCAGTGACAAAAGCTCAACAGAAAGATCTATTAGTGTTGAATTGTCAAAGAGCATAAAATGTAGTGACAAAAGCTCAATAGAAATTATCAAAAGAGGTGAAAAATTGACCTCCATGTCAAAGAGCATAAAATGCGTTGACAAAATCACAAAGCACATAAGCATGGTGGTTGTGTACTCAAGTTGTGCAACCGACTGAGTGAGTCAAAACACTGTGAGATTTTAAAAGAGATAGTCTTAACCATGTACTCAGTTCTGGATAATCAGAAAATGTTGAAATTAAATCTGTCATTATCTGAGGAAAGTTAGATTGACAGACAGAAATTGAGGGAGTATGTTTGTGCCTAAGGTTCTGAAATGAATGATAACTAAGTATAGATGTGCTGGTACTGACTCCATCTTGGAACCTTCTCACAAAAAGATTTAATTTCAGTAATTTAATTTTTTGCAAATCTTTTTAGTGTTTTCATTTCTGTCTCTTAGTTTTTTGGATTTAATTTGTTAACAGTCTGCATTTTCTTTTTCTTTTTATTCAGAAAAATACAAAAAGATTTTTGGTATATTCTAGTTTCTTTTAGTGTGTTTTTAAGGTATTCTTTAAGTTTTTCACGTTTCGCTTTGATGTGATTAAATGTTTATTAGTGGTCTTGAAATTACTGATCGTTTATTGCTGAGTGCAGTCCTAACAGTATCAAGGTTCACATTGGAGGAATTCAGTCCGCACGAAGTTCAATCATTTCGCACGAACTGGATGGCACAACGTGCGTAGTGCAATCATACTTCACAGTCAAAGGTCAAGAGGTAAAGTGAAGCCCAATTCGCACGTGGTGAGGTCCATTGCGTGCGAAGTGAAGTGTCACTTTAGGTGTGCACTTCAGGCAACAACATGCTAAGTGATCTCACTTCGCACGGAGTGAAATAGGGTATATAAGTTGGTTCCGTGCGTATTCGTCATTACGCATTCATACTTTCTACAGTACACTCCATTCTCTCTCGATTTTGATTCTGACTTTTGTGTTGAAATAGTTATTTGTTTCATCCGTGTGATTCGCCTTTGTGTTGTGATCATTTTGGTATGTTTTTCGCTTCAATCCAACGGTTGGATCTCGAGTTATAATCGATTATATGTGTGAAAAACTCAAAATGTTAAAACCGGATCTAAAGTTGTGTAATGTGTTAGTTTGTTAGATTTGAGTGAAAAGAAACATTCATGGACTTAATTGGATGATCTTTAATCATTCAATCGACTCAAAAAAACATCGTAAATCAATGGTTTGAAGCTAAAATATTCGGCGAAAGGGTTTTTGAGTTTGAATGTTAACCGTGCGAAGTGATGTTCATTTCGCACGAACTGCCTTCATTTCGCACGAATTGTAGGATGTAGAAGATGAACACGATGAGTTTCAGCCATGCGAAGTGAAATCCATTTCGCACGTACTGAAATGAGTTCGTACGAAGTGCACTATGTAGGAAATGAATTCGATGAGTATTGGCAGCACAAAGTGTCTATCCACTTCGTGCGTACATATGTCCACCTCTTGCATAGTGTATCTTAGGTTTATTTAATCAAGTTTTATAAACTTTAACTCACTTCGCACGAAGTCCTGTCACCATGTGCGTGATGCTGTTCAGTGCGCGTGTGGTGAAATTTCGAAGTTTTGAGACTAATGCTTAATTCTTAAATTCTGTAGATTTTAACTGTGTGTTACGATCTGTGAATGTTTCTCTCTAATGTGCATAATGTTTATTTCTCAGACTTCAAACAAATGGAATCTACTTAACTTGGAAGCTCCTCTGCCCAAAACACTGTTGAGACTGCATCTGGCAGTGGCAGTCAGACAAAGACCGAATTGAAAGCCGGTGACATGCACAACATTAGGGCCTGTCTGACAAAGAACAGGTTAACAAGGGACTGTGATGATATGATTGACTATTTGATGAGGTCAAGGATCCACACCGCAATCACAGCAACCTGCACTGCATACGCTTCACATCAACAAGAATTCTGGAGAACAGCCGTTTATGATGAATCTCTGGGTGGGATTCGAGGGGTGGTGCAAGAAAAACCAGTGTTTGTGTCGGAAGAGGTGCTGAATGATCCGCTTGAGCTAGGTGATGCTATCACAGATCCCATCTCTCTGAACATCTGCCGGGTTAAAGGGTGTCTGCTGAGATGTGGATACACTGGGGAGATCCGAAATGAATTTGTGTTCAAAACCAAGTTCTGCCCTCCATATCGTTATCTGATGCACGTTATCTCTCACTGCTTGGGGCCGCGGAGAACCGGCCATGATCAGCTGAACCAAACGTTCTCTCATTTGTTTGTGGCGCTGGTGCTGAATGTTAAATTCAACATATCTAGGGTGATTTTCAACTGCTTGAAAGAAAATCTGTCAAAGAAGGAGGGGCGATTTCTGATGTATCCCAGGTTTCTTCAAATCGTAATTGATACCCAGGTTGAGGGTTTGGTGAAGGAGGACGGGGACAGAATCAAACTGAGGCACATGAATGATCAAACTGTTAGGCAGATGAGCAGATACATGGGCACCTCAGTTCCTCCTAAGAGAAGATTAATCTGCCATCTGGGAGACAAGGATTATCAAGCTCCAGAACGAAAACATCTATGGAGAAATGAGGGTTCAAAGTCTCAGGTGGAGAATATTGAGATCGTGTCTGATGATGAGGACGAGGAGGCAGAAGTACAGAGCCAAGAGGCTCGTGATCCTACTGGAGGAGAGGCCATCCCCACCGAGCTGGATGAGATGAATGTTGATGAGTTCTTTGAGGAGGATGATGATGAGCAGACAAGAAAAAGGAAAGAAAAGGCTGCAATTGAAGAGTCAGAGAAGAAGAAAAAGAAAGGTTATAAGTTCAAGCCTCTGGTAGCAACTGCTGAAGTCACCGTCAGATCGTCTACAGCAACAGCTGCTCCAGTTTCAACCACTGCTCAAGGTGCTGCAGGACCGTCTCAGACTGGTTCTCAGATACCAAATATCTCAGTTGAAGAAAGCCTGAGCAAGCTTCAAAGCTACGTTCTAGATATGATCAAGGACGAAAAGGAAAGAAAGTTAGAGCTTGAAGAGGTAAAGAAGAAAATGGTTGAAAAGGACCAGCAGATTGAGAATCTGTTGAAGAGGGATGTAGAGAGAGAAGTAAAAATGATTGAGCTGGAAAAGAAGAATGAGACGATGGAAAGGATCTTAATCGAGTACACTCAAGAATTCAAAAGGTTAAAGGCGCATGTGGAAAAACAAGATGAAGAAGTGCTGAAACTGAAAGAGTTTGCTGAGTCTGAACCTGCGGGGACATACTCTGGAGATGAAGAAGGTTGACTCTTAGTCTATGTGACTTTGTAATTATTTAGTTATCATGTATAGAATTGAAACAATCATATGTATTTGAATGTCTATCTTGAAATGAAATGTTTTGGTTTTGACTTACAAATGTTTATGATGTGTTCTAATTCTGTGTGAAGATCCATTGATTGTTCAGCCATTGAAAGCAGAGATTCCTCAATCATCACGGCTGCTGAGTGTTCAAGGGCAGATTGTTTCTCAAAATGATTATGAAGCTGAGGAAGGAGAAATTCTTCCATTTTTATCTAGAGAACAAATTGCTGAACTTTTGCAGATTCCCATCGAGGACGTGATTTTAGAAAAGGTGGATCAAAGTTTTGTGCCACCACCGCAAGCAGAACAAGAACCGGTGTTTGATACCGATGAAATAGAGATTGAGGATGAGACAGATCAACACTACCTAGGCCAACAAACAGATGATAACCTGCCTGATCTTGCAGATCTTTTCAAAAATGCTAACACTGAGGAAATCAACAGACAAGCTGAAGTAAAAGAACAAACAACTGTTGATTTTGACTTAGACAAATATCTGGGTGATAGGAAGTCTAAACAAGAGGAAAGAGAGGCAAGAAGAAAGAAATTTCAACGCTATCTTGAACGTCAGGCAGGAAAAGAGAAGAAGTCGAAAAGCTCACCAGAATATACAAAGTTTTATCAAACTCTTGGTAAAAAGACCGATGGTGAAATAGTTGGTTGGTGCTATGTGCCTGAATTTAACGTTTATGCAATTAAGAGGGAAAGGGGAGTTGAGTACTTCCAGAGAGCAAATGATATCCAAACGTTACCATTTTATGATATCAGACAACTTGCTCGTCTGCCCCTGTTGGATGATGAAGATCACAGTATGGCCAAGTGGTTTGAGACGCTGGTAAAGCGTGAGGCTCGATTTGGATGGAAAAACTTAAAGCCGTATGTGCCAGGTGTTAAAAGTCATCCAACTAAAGTTAATCCACTGACAGGAAGAAAGCTCAAAGTGTTAAACTGCAAAGCTCCTCGTTGTATGAAAAAATTACCGTTGAAAACCATGCCTACTGGGTGGAGCGCAAGGTTTAAATGGTGGTATTTTAACGAGCAAACAACTGAGGCAGTAATTGTGTTAGATGATGATCTTTCGGGTGGAGAAACGATTAAAGTATTCGATCCTATGTGGATGAAAAAGTTTGGAAAGGATGACATCACAGTTTTGTATTACAATCCAATCCTCTACAAAGATCAGTACATGGATTTGGCATTGCAATTTCAAAAAGTCGTTCGAGTTTTTTTTGCATTTGACATCTATGCTGGATCTGATGAAGTCAAGTCTACAACGTTGTAACAGCTAGATTGTCATTTTGTTTGCTTAGTGCAAGTTTTGTTGATAGAACTAGGTCTTAGGGGGAGTTTGTTGGTGCATAATTGTAAATCCCTAGTTCTTATCAATCCAATACATACATGTTTACTTGAAATGTTAATTCAAATGTGTTTTGATTAATGGTTTACATGTTTATATATTCTAAGTGTTTCCTTATATTTGTCTTAAGCTTACAAGTACTTAATCATGTGTTGATATGTGTTTGGAAGTTTAAGTATAAGTGAGAGCATCATGTGCGTGATGAGACTCACTACGTGCGTAGTGGAGCTCACTACGTGCGTGGTGAGATAGACGCTTAATGTTTAATTAATTATTATTAAAACACCCAGTACGTGCGTACTGGACTAACTACGTACGCAGTGCAGAGCATTACGTGCGTAGTGGAAATTAATTAAGGAAGTGACGTGTTACACTCAAATACGCGTATTTCACACTATAAATACTGATTAACCTCGTATTAGCGCGGGTAATCGTCGGGTAATCGTCCGTAACCGCATATAACTACCGGAAATCGACCTTAAGCCTTAGTGAGCCTTCGTAATCGTACGTTTAACTTTGATAATCGCGAACTTAGTGTTAATCTCGAATCCAAGGGCAACCTTAAGCATTCTGTGTGAGTTCTTAGAGTTGTTCTTGATCCTACTCTGTGTGTTCTTCGTGTTAACTGTGTGCCGGACACCTAAGCAGATCTTAGAATCCTTAGGAGGTTTGGGAAATAGATATTCCGCACTATTTCTCATCCTAGATCAGTCCTAGCATTAGGGTGTTAGTTTAGAACCCCCACGGTCCTACATGGAGTATGCCCGCTGACACACGTACGCCATATAGATCTCTACCGGTGATGTATGGGCCTATTGGGTCACACACCGGGGACCTATTTCGACAACCTATAAGATGGAGGGACCAATGGTGTCAAAATGGGAAAGTTGAAATGCTGGCCGCGTTAGCGGCGCTAAACTTTTAGGGTCAGCGGCGCTAAACCCTAAAAGTTAGCAGCGCTAACACCTGACAGATTGCATGCCACTTGATTTTCTAGCTTCTCTTTTGCCCAATGCATGGGCTTGCTTTTCAAAACTTTTTGGCCGGCCAAAGGTAGTTCAAGTGGCATTTGAGAGTTTATAAAATACCTTGACTTGCCATTTGTTATAACCCTTTGCTACTTTCACACTAAAACACTTAGTTAAGGAACTTTGAGAGTGTCTTTGAGTGTGATACCAAGGTGATCCGACTTCTGGAGATTAAAAGGATGTTCTTGCAAAGGATTCAAGTGTTGATGTCCTTACAAGCTCGCTAGTATGTGGAGAAGGTGAAAACCCGGGGTGCAATTTTGATAGAGGGAGGCTTCACTTAGTCTTCTTGTCATCATCCACTTACACCAATATTTCCACGAGCTTAGGAGAGGGTATAATCTTCTTCTCTTCTCCTTTTTCATGTTGCAAATGATAGTCATAGAGTTTGGTCCATTTTGGGGTTTTATGCTTTATATGTTTGTGCTCTTTGCTTTGTTTGTTGTACCTTGTTGTTTCCGCTGTGTTCATAGAACCCCAACATATGCATACCTGATCTTCCATGACATGAAGGCAACAATTCTGAATATAAACACTCAAAGGAAGAAGGATGCTCACTTTCTGCCGTACCACCGGTTCATCCCAATGATCATCCAGTTTCTGCTGAATCAGAGTCCTGACATTCCTCGCAGGGCAGTCTATCTTCTATTTCTCCTAAAATCTTTAATTATATCAAACCTGCTAACATGGCCAACCTACCTATACATCAACCCCTTCCTTTATCACTCTTAAATCTTTGCGAGCAAAATGAAATTATGGTGAGTTATAGGACGATTGTAGGTTTACCTCCCATGGTTGTACCAGCTCCAGAAATACCTACCCAGGAAGGAGTAGTACGAGGTGAGAATGTAGATATTAGTCCTCAGCCATCTGCGGGAGATTCCACATCTCTGCTGCTGACATTGAAGTTGCGGAGAAAGCAAGACAAAAATCTAAATGGCCACTGCCAGCAAATATCATAATTCCGCCTTCTCCTCCAGTGTACACAGGTGACAAGGGGCTAGATAAAAACAACATGTTCACCAAAAAGGTCATCCTGCAACCCATTTGGAAGAACTACTTTGTTAATGCTGCCGGTCTTGAAGACAGAATTCCAAGTATCTTCAGTAGCGAAGTAGCTGAGCTTACACCACTAGAGTTGCGGGGTTTGGATGACAAACAAAGAAGAAGAAATGATAATATAATGAAAGCATCCAAGCACCTAAAATAAGTCGTAATGTCAGACTATCCAATCGTAAAACTACTAAATGATGTTACAGGGACTACCTTCTAGTATAAGTATGCAATATATGAAGATCAGAGAGCTCACGGTCAAAAGATACAACCTAATGAAGCTGATCTGAGATTTGTAAAAGTTCATGACATTGCATTCCTATATGAAACATTATCTACAAAGCAAGGGAAGTTACCACATGAATAGTTTGGCAGATCTCAACTAATGAAGTATATGAGAAATCTGATAGAATTTGTTGAGGATCACGACTTGCAACCTATAGCAGAAATCAACCATCTCAAAGTCAATCTTCTCAAACTGAACCAAAGTCATCCTGACTTAGAACAACTAGAAGAACTTACTGTTGTCTATGATGGACATCCTAACTACAAGGGTGATCTCATGTCTTATTCAGACGGTACCTTGAAGATTCTGCATTACAAGCTTCATGAAAAGGTGTGGGAAGCTCGAAACATAATTTCAGAAGCTGAACAACAGCAAATATACACAGCAATAAAAAAGATAAAAACTACACTGGATAGCAGAAAGCACATCAGAAAATGGCAAGTGGCATGCGGGATTCGCAACAAATCCATGCATGATGTTTAATTTTAATTTCTTGTTGTGAATCGTTGCCACCTCACTTAGGGGGAGATTGTTAGATTTAAAAAGCGAGGGTGCAATATTTAAGGCTTTTAAGTGTTTACACCATATTTAAGTGAAACTCAAGCTTTGCACCATATTTAAGGCAAAGCCTATTTAAGGCTTTGCCTCTTCAATGAAACTCAAGCTTTGCACCATATTGTGTTTACACCTTTAAGTGTGTGTTTTCTTATGCTCTCGGTTCTCTCTCTCTAAACCCGAACTCACACACTAACAACTACACACACGCATTGCTTCATCCGTGTTTAACGGGACCATCAGTGTGTATATATATATATATATATATATATATATATATATATATATATATATATATATATATGAGATAGTTCATTTGAGAAACATTTTTATTGCGAGTATTGTGAGAACCAATCTTGATTCAATGTTCAATAAAAATGACGGCTTTATTAATGACTAATGATTGATTCAATAATAACTCCTTAATGACTCATTAATCAGGGGTATATTGAGAAAATCATGACTCGCTTTTTAATGACAGCGCACCAGAATCCAATTCATGGTTAAAAAAATATATAAAAAGTGAAAATACCCTTATTAATGAGCATTATTAACGGTAAAAAATGGTTATCACAATAAACACAATTTTCTCAAATGAATATTTCATTGTATAAATATATATAACTCCTAATATTTTTCTTTTTAGTCCTTAAAATAAATTAAAACTACATTATACTATCTAATTAAAAAGCGTAGCTTCATATGGAAGCATGCCGGATCCGGGTTCGGGTCATAAACCGGATTTGGGCCGGTTTGTACTATTGGGCTCAACTGTGCCACGGGTCGGGTCACAGGTCGGGTCACGGGTCGGTCTTTTTTGTTTAGCTCTCCCACTCACTTTCAGCCACCCTTCTCCACCCTTAGAACCACCGCCACCTCCAAATGACAAACGTTGGCTACCATCCTCCGTCGTTGGTCACCATCCTCCGCCAATGACCACGGCCGCCATTAACCACCGCCACCGTTAACCACCGTCGCCATCTTTAATAACAATCCTTGAGCCCTCTTAACACCAACACACACACAGAGTCTAAAACAGGAACACAAAGACGATGGTCAAAGTCGACTACCCAGATCTGGAACTCGAATAACAAAAAGAAGAGAGAGAGAGATCCGGAACAGATCTGAACTTGAAAGAAAGAGAGAGAGAGAGAGAGACATCGACTGATCTGGACAACCCTAACCAGATTTGAACTTGAAAGAACAGATCTCGACCGATTCAACTTGATCTTCGAAAAACCCTAACCAAAATCTGAAAAACACCCACCTTTGAAGCAACGGTGGAGCAACGGGCGTAGATCCGGAAAAAATCGACTGAAGGTGGCGGTGGAGCGATGGTGCAGTGGAGAGACGGAGTGTGTCAGCGACGGAGGAGCGATGGCGGTGCCTGTGGTGGAGCGGTGGAGTGGCGGTGGTGGTGGATCTGTGTAGTGGTGGTGGCGGCTTAGAGAGAGAGAGAGGGGAGTCAGGGGAGAGAGACGGTTAAGAGAGAGAGAGGGGAGAGAGTGAGAGTGACTAAGTAGAGGGAGAGAGGGAATGTGAAAATGAGAATTTGAAATGGTAAATGGGAATTTGAAATATTGTTTTCTTTATTAACTTTTTTGTATTATTTATAACAAATTTAATTTTATTATTAATATGTTTTAAAGTGTGCAGATTTATGTGTTTTTGTTTTTTTTGTTTTAATTTGGTTTTTGGCTGAGCATATATTGGGTTAAAACTTTTTGAAGCCGGTCCAATTTTTTTTTTTCCTTTTTGAAATAATTTTATTTTTTGGGTAGCTCGGTTACGGTGGTCGGTTACGGGTTTGAGTTTTGAATTATATTTTTTTATCGTGCTCTTGTGGGACCGGGTCGTTTTTTTTTTTATCAAATAAGAGTCGGGTTTAGAATGGGTAGGGTCGGTCAACTCAAGACCACACCCGTGCGGAGCACGGGCTCAAACTAGTTAGTATTTAAATTTAGTTTATCTGTAATATACATAAGTAAATGTATGCATAAAAATTAAAAAGCTTTAAAACAAATTTTATTCCCTCCCAAATATTCACTTCCCTCTATTTACTCTTTTACTTTTCCCTCTTTTTTCCCTAATCATCCCACGACCCACCTAATTTCCAATCCTATTCCCCAATATCGCTTAATCTCGATTCCCTCTAGCGTGGCTTTCCTTCTCTGCCGATCTACGCCGACCTTAACATAAGAAACCTAATTAGTCTCGACGACGAAGAATAAGAAGCCGACCTCGTTTCAGACCTTTGCTCGACTCTAAGGTCAGACCTGTGCTCGTTTCAGACCTGTGCTTGAATCTCGATTGTGTCCGACCTCGTTTCTACGACATGATACATCTAGTTGTATGATACTGATTTCACCTCCAAAACATACGAGTGGACCGATTCCAAGCCGGTTCAATCTCTTGCTCTCTCATAGTCCCCCGACTTACTGTAAGACCTCTCGATTTTAAATTACACTAGATTTTTTTTTAATTTGACATGTGGTTCTTTTAACCTTCTGGGTTTCCTTCTTAAACTAAACTGCGATGATGATTTCTTATTTACTCTGTCGATTACTTGCATATTTGCAACTTTTAATTAGTTTTTGTTTGGTTGCCGCAAATCAAGATCTGAATGGAAATGAATTCAATGGGTGAGATAGGTGCGGCTATGGTGTATGAGATATATGTATTCCAATTCTTTTATATAGTCATTGGTTGTTGATAATACTAATGTTGATGTGATTATTTGATATATTGATGTTGTGCTTGAGGTGTTTGATGAAACACCGTAACATGCCATATTTGTGTTGCTACTTTAGATACCTTTTAGAAGTTATGTTATTTGCAAGAAGATTAAAAGATCCATAGTAAGTGTTTACTGAAATGCACACTCATTATCTATGAGAAATATTTCATTCCACTTATCATTCTACTTTGTTTCATCAGGTTTTACTTTGAGAAACCACAGAGATAAGTAGTTGTTGGTTGATTATGGTAACCAGATCCAGAAATACGCCCAAATTGTCTGCATCATCATTAAAGCACCCATGGCCGTATTTGAGTAGGTATTCATCCAAACCCCAGTCTTTGAAAGCAATGTAATCTTTGCATTATTCAGTTTCTTGTTTTTTCCCTATGACATCTGTCACCAAATCAGGTTGGTCAGTTTAGATTTCTAACATGCCATTAGTTGTTTAATTTAACTTATGTGCTCGCGTGATCCCTAAAACCTAGTAAATACAAAACCCAAGATGCTAAGTATGACTAATTACTCATATGTTTATGTAGTGCTAGCAATAGAGAGAGATCGAAGCCTTTATAGTAAAAAACGTTGAACGAATTTCTAGAGCATGAGTAGATGAACGACTGTGTCTAGATCAATGTAGTGTTAAGTTAACCCCACAATTAATGAATTATGATAATTTTATACAAAATAATTGCTAATACTTTAAATTAATTAAAATGTTCAAAAGACCACTCTAGAAACCTAGCAAAATGTAACACATTAGAAATCAAATGCACCTACAAGAAATGTGACATACTAAACACCAAATAATAATAATAATAAATAAAACAAAAAAATACATAATTATATAGGAAAAATTGCCCAAGGCAAAAAAGGGGGGAAAATAATATCAAATCTCATTTTTATGGCAAATACAAGTTGCCTAAACCATATTACTACCTACCATAATGATCCTTAGGAATCCTAGCCACCATTCAAATATTTTATCCACTCTTTTTTCTCCCCAAAATCGATTTTCCAGCCTCTAACACAAACCTTGGTAGGGTTCTTTAAAATCACAAAGAAAACCAAGCCACAATCGGTCATCGTTCAAAGAATGTTTGGTAAGTTTTAGGATTCATGCTTCCTTGCTCTTCTTTTTCTTGTTTCTCTATTGTAACCCTAGTTGATGGGTTATCATATGAACCAAAAATATTCTAATAAGATATAAACAATAGCTATGAGGATTTTTGATCAAGTATCTAGCCATGGGATGGTTTTATTTGGTCGAAAACAATCCTGTCATGTTTCTGAAATTAGGACAGAGATTTTGTGAACTTTGGAACGCCATAACTCGGCGAATTTTAAAGTGGTTTCATATGAAAAGGATGATTTTTGAACATCCAAATAGTCAAAACCATTTGGGTGTGCAAGGCTGGATTATCCTGACAGTTTTGTTCTAAGATTTTGACACAACCAAAACCCACCCTATACTTCGTGATAAATTATGAAATTTATTCTGATACATATTTTATCTGTTCCTAACTTACTGTAAAAAATGTAGATTTTATTGTGAATATTACTATTTTAAATAATTGCAAACATTTTGTTGCGCGTTCTAGGAACACAGTCTGACATATATGATTTAAATAATCTTTTAAAATTAACAAAACAAAGATATAAATTTTGGTAAAGGTATATATAATATTAGAGACATATTAGTTTCTTTCCAAAATGTTTCGGGAATTTTTGGGTCGTCGGGTTATGTTAAAAATACATGAAGTGGACTGAAAATTTCAGAATATATTTTAAACACTTATAGGTGCAAAACAAGGAATTAGAGACCTTAAATATGGATTTTGGGCTTAGGTCCAAGGAATAGACGAATCCCAATCAAACCTAGTAATTCAACGTCATTACAAAAAGGACTTTTACGCGTGAATCGAGTATAACTTATAATATATAATTGTTTGTAGATTGCGAGCGCGTTAAGTTCCGAGTGACGAATCCACTACTAAGGTGAGTACTCGTGGCCCCTTTTTATATATTTCTCGGGGAAAATGACACTCAAAGATATTTTCTTATTTCCTTATGCCGTGTTAATTAAATTTCTATTTTGTGACAATTATGTGGCGTGTATGTGCACATGTGAACCCGTAATTGGGTTATGACTATTGGATTCCTTATTCCTATTATAGCCAACTTGTAGCTCCAACTGGTAGGCGATTGTTGGAAAACTAATTACTCATGCTTGGTGGACCTTGTGGTTCGGGTATAATTATATTCCTATTTGCGTGTCATGCCTTTACGTGCTAAATTGTCATAAGAACTTACTTTACACGTTAAACTAGTTTTTCTATAAACCTGCGGGCTCACCAACTTTATGTTGACATTATCGAGTGTTCATTTTCAGGTAATGCTAATAATAATGCATAAGGAGCCTAGACGTGTCTTAGTGGGCCTTAGCAAGACTTGAGACTTGCATTATTATTTTCGTCAAATTCTTATTTTATTTTTCGTATGAACTTGATCTGTGATAGTTTTGGGTTTCTAGCCCCGTATATTTGTCGCGGGTTGTGGGAATAACTATTTCGTATATTATTTTGATGGCTATGCTTGTCGTGTATTGATTAACCACGACACAAGTCCCCACTTGTGTTGGGGAACATCATGACACGTTATATTGCAATCATCTAGTAAATTTTCTAATCATGTATCAATGTGTTATGACGATCCACTCCGTCACACTTCGCGTTCCCGCCTAGGCGGGGTGTGACATATTGGTATCAGAGCCATTGGTTATAGAGAATTAGGTGGCTTGACCTTACTATAACCTAAGTATCTCATGTAGTTGCATAATAGGGACCACATATGCATTCTATTTTTACACGCTTCAGGCTAGTCGGTAAAACACTAACGTTGGACGAAATCTTCAAAAATTAAAATGGAAGGTATTTGTTTATTCTATTCAATATACGATGGTACGGATGATCGGGACTACTACCAGATCCGAATTGACAACCACCGCTTTATACATGAAGCTTGCCATGATGGAGAAACAAATCCTAGATCAAGAGAAGGAGATCTGCCATCTTAGGGAGGTGATGTATTTCATGGGAATGCATCAAGCCACGGATAGGTGGTATTACGTGCCTAAGCATATGGCCGCGAGCCGAACCCGTGAAGCCGCAGTGGGCCATTCCTAGCCCATCCAAGTGGGAAGATATATCCTCAAGGTCAATTAAAGAGGCCGAGTGATGGGAGAATGGAGCCATCTTCCAACTTAATGATCGGGTTAACAACCAAGCCAAGGAGCAGGCACGACAAGGCCGAAGGATCCAAGTAATGGAGGAGATCCTTAGGACACAAGGTCATCTTATGGCAACCTTGGATAAGGTCGAAGAGGACCCCGAGGAGGACCGGTCCGAGAATCCTACCGACGAGTAGAGGACTCCTATTATAATTTATCGTTCCGCCTATCGGATTATTTACTATTATTCTATTTTATCTTGTTTTATTTCTTTTCATGATTTCCTGTACGGTTTCATTACCCACTAACTAAATATGAATAAAATACAAACGAATTTATTACTAAATTCCTTCCTTGTTTATATCTAGCACACATTGTTTAAGTAAATATTTCCGTACAAACCCAAGTATACATGCAAGCTTCTTAAATAACTATGTGCATACTTATTTTCTCGTTCTTATGTGTTATTAGTATATAAAGGGAAGGGTGCGTGAGCACTTCTAATAATGCATGATTCAAATCATATAGACTTAGATACATTTCTAGACTAGTGCCATGAAGCACTCTTTCTTGTTTTTGATAGAAATTGTTTTTGCAACCTAAAAACATTTCTAGACTTTCTTATTTTATAAATTCCTTAAACTTGGAGAACCGGAAATAACTCCTTAGCATCTGAGTTTATAAAAAATAATCTCTTTGTAACTAAAACTTTAGTTTCACTTGCAGATGTATTAAATCTTACTTGATTTACACTTTTGAAAAAGATAAAACTATTTACACATACTTGTAAAATTGAGATTAGATTTCCAGTGTATATAAACACTTATCCAATTCCATTACTAAGGATATCAAATATCCTATTTTATCATTTCTAACGTTAATCAACTATCAATATTAATTATTCTGACTCTTTGAACCCTTTTAAGCATATATGATTTTATTTAAGTCTTAACTTGACTTAAAGTCTTGCAATGACATATTTATTGAGTATCTCTCAATAAGTCACGCGCTCCTCGGATTAGTCCTTTTTCAAGAGCTTACTATTTTAGAAAAACTTCTAAAATCATCCGATAATTATATACTTTAAATACACTAGTTAGATCAACCTTGATAACTTGATAAATACACTAGTCAGACGCTCCCACTATCTTTTATGAAAAAGTGCATCACTTTAGAACACCCTTTTAGTCTTAGTCAATCCTTGACTAGTATACCTAAAGCTTGTATTTTAAATATTTGCTCTTAAAACTTAGTTTTTGTAAGAAATTTAATTGTTTTATGAAGCCAAAACTTGGATTTCTCATATATCCAATTACGGTATGTGGTTTCATTAAACCCAACACGATTACAAGTACAAAACACTTGTAAAGGTATTTTAATTTCTTTACTTAAAACATTTAGTATAAAAGGGCCTTGATCATAATAACTATTATAATCACTTTATACTTTCTCAAATGTTTTATCCAAAAACTTTTATTTGGAAATAATAACTATTATTTCTTGTTTCAACATGTTCAATGCTCTGAACATAATTTTTCATAAAATCTTTAAATCTTTGTAAATTATAAAAGCTTTCTAATTTCATAAACACGACATTGTTTATCCAAGTATTTATATAGTGAGATTAGCATTTATGTAACTACAACAATTAATGCATAAGATCACTATGAATCGTCCACTAAGCCAAAGCTTGACTTATTAGTAACCTTTAGTCACGACTGGACTAACTTGATTCATCAACATACTTGCACGGATATAAGCTAAATAATTCAATAATTCAAAGACTTAAAAACATAATGTCATTTAAAAGTATGAAAAACCATGCAAACAATATCCAAAAACTTTGAATAAAAAAGGTTTAACAACAAAAAAAGTGAGTTATTAAATATCTGATAAGCACGTGGGATCTCAAACGCCGGGCCGCTTCACTTTCCATTACCTCCTACAATAAACGATTGCAAGAATTAGAATACTCGTAAAAATTTACAAGTGGAAAGTGACAAAGAAGTTAATCACACGATACCTGCCTCCTGCTTCGTGAACCTTCGGACAATCTTTCTTCCAGTGTCCGACCTCACCACACTTGAAGCACCGATTCTCGGTCCCTGCTTTGTTTGGTTTTGACTTCTTGCCCTTGTTGTTGTCACTAGCCCTGGGTGCATTCTGGCTGGGCTCGGTTTTATGCTTTCCCTTTCCGTTGCTTCCCTTCCTCTTCTTACCTCCACCATTGCCCACTAAGAGAACGTCCTTAGACTTGGTCCCGATACTCTGTTCTGCAGTCTTAAGCATAGAATGCAACTCCGCAACGGATTTCTCCATGTTGTTAATGTTGTATTTGACTATAAAAGGCTTATAGTCATCCGACAACGAGTTGAGTATCGTATCCGTTGCTAGCTGCAGTGGTACTGGGTGCCCAAGTCTCTCTAGGTGGTCCATATACCCTTTCATTTTCATGACATGGGTACTGACCGACGTCCCCTTTGCCATCTTGCACGAGTTAAATGCCCTAGTGGCATCATAACGCTCCGTGCGGGCTTGCTACTGGAACATATCCCTCAATTGGCGGATCATGTCATAAGTAGGAGTCTCCATCATTCTCGATTGCAACTCCAAACTCATTGTTTCAAGCATGAGGCAACTAACATATAGGGCGTCATTAGAGCGCTTTTGATAAGCCTCCCTGACATCTGCCCTAGCGTTGTTGGCAGGGTGGTGTGCAGCCCGCGTACGGGTATTTTTAAGATGATTAAAAGCTTTTTCACACTGATGTTTTAAATTTATAAAGTGGATTTACAAAATAAATACTACACACGACTCAGACAAGTATGACCTGGTCAGTAGTAGTATAGATAGGGTAAGACCGAGTGTCGAACCACAGGGATAAAGTGACTTTCTGGCAGCTACTAGAACTCAAACATCATTATTGTTTGGTGAAATAAAAACATGTGATTTTTAGATTTTGAATTAAAACTAATAAAACAAAGAAGTTACACTAGTAAAATAATAACAAGCGATTAGACAATCAGAGAAAGGATCACTTAGGCTTCAGAATAATCCTGGTTAATTATGGCAATATTTATTTCGGTTTAAATGTTGATGACTTGATGAGTTGCATTAAGCTCACAGTATGCTGTTCTATCTAATACTCACAAATCATATTATCATGTAAATCATCACTCGAGTTATCAAGACTCGGATTTACAATCAAATATAGCATGTAAGCATATAATCATAAGATAATCACACATCCACATAACCATGTTTAAATCCAGCTACAAGCCATACATTCTTGGTCAAATGATATGTCTCATAGCTTTCAAAACATAAGAAAGGTGTTAAAGTGATTTAAGAATGATTAGAATAAAAGAAGCAGCAAACTGATCTGGAACAGGGTTCATGCGATCGTATGTCAGGGACATGCGATCACATAGTATGACAGACCCATGCGGTCGCATGCATATGTCATGTTTTCGCATGGTATCTAGTTACAGCAGATTTCACTTTTACCCAAAGATTAAACACAAACATCCTAGACTTTCATCCAAGGTTATAATCAGATAGTAAATGAACACTATGATGTTATGAACCCAACAAGACTCAAACCACGTGCATTGGGTTTAAGATCAAGCCTTATGTTATTTCTTTTTAGATATCATCATGTTATGTACCATTTCTAGCACATAACACATGCAAAGCATGAAATACATAAGCATGCACATAGAATCAAAAGATCAGACTCTTAATGACATTATGGAATTCATTTCAACCTTAACATGTTCAAAAACATCTTTTTAATCCTTTTTATCCTTTTGTAGTATTAATGATCAAATAATATACGTACATAATTAAACTTTCATTTGAGATGTGAAACATGTGAGAAACCAAAATATGATAAATATGACCAACTTGTTAAGATCTGAAATGATCAAAGACAAGTTTCAAAAAATGCTTTTCAAATGACAATCTTGCTTGTTACACCATTTCTAGTGATAACTACACAAGATCTTAAGATTAAACCAAAATTCTTGAATATGCATGCAATATAACCTTGAGGTTTTCACACAAAAGGTTATCAAAACATGAACATGAATATGATTAAACACATTTATATTAATGATCAAAACATACTTTTATATCAAATCATCAAGAAAAGGTTTATATTGCCATAACTTGGCCAAGAATCATCTTGGCCTAAGTGAAATAGTTTAGTTACACATTGTTACAAGTAAAACAACAAGATCAACACTTGGATACATATTAAGAACAAATAATTTTAGATTATACCAAGCTATCCCGAGTTGTATATATACGTGATCAGAACCTCCACTTAGTTTCTACACCTTTGGAAGGGAGTTTGGGGTGTTTAACTACCACCAAATCGAAAACCAAGTATGAAGACACCTTAGTGTGTGTATTGTGTGTGTGTTACAGAGAGAATTCGTGTGTGTGTTTCTCTTGCTGCTTCTGATTGTGTTATGTGTATTTTGAGCAAAGAATGAGCTTCCTTAAATAGGCCTGATTCGAGGGTCCTTGCGATCGCATGGACCCTGACATGAGATCGCATGGCTTGGTTTTGGGCGGTTGACAAGACAGCCTATCTTGCAGAAGCTGCCAAGTGCCAAAGCTAGATTCGCCCCTACTATGCGATCACAAAGTAGGTACATGCGATCGCAAGGCATGGCAATTTTCACCAATTCTTCGTTTTTCATCCGTTTTGCACTCGTTTGACTTGATATCTTCACTTTAGGTCCTATTAACCTGCAATGGTGAACATTAAGCATTTTAGACAATAATTTGTACAATTCACCTTGATTATGGATTAAATGCGAGGGTTTTCGATGCGTAAAACATGTATAAATATGGATATATCAATCTCCCCACACTTAAGTCTTGCTTGTCCTCAAGCAAACTATAATGCAACTTAAAATATCCATTGACTTAAATTAATGCAAAAGTATATACTTCTGACATGAAAATGTCTAAAGGCATAATAGATATTTAATCAGAGCAACGAGGACAAACTTCCATGCGAAAGATATGGCAAAATTAAAGCAAACTTAGCACGTGTACATGAATCAAGACCAATATCTGAATTCATACTTCACCAGGTGGTCACTCAAGCACTCAATATGTATATCAGGGTATGTGTATAAGTGCAAAAATGCAAGATTTGAGACTAAGATTAGCATAAGCTTGATCACACATCAAATCTCCACCAATTAACATAAACATATGCAACTATCAAGAGGTCTTTATTTGGGTTGTAACGTGGCTAAGGTTTTTAGGGTAGGAATGTGAAGATATAAAGGTGACTAAAATAGTATTCAGGAACCAAGTTAATGTTGCTGTATTTTTGTGTTAGATCCACCATTAATCCTATGGATCCTTAGATTTGGTAAAATCTTTTAGATCCTGTATTTTCTGTAGATCAAGACTGGTATTTGTATGGACAGAAATTTAAACATATTTTTGGTGAGAATACAGTTCATGAAGTTGTAGTGGAATCAGAATAGTCTGAGTGATGGCCAACACCTGGATAACTGACAAAAAACTACTACTCAGTATATGATAAGCTTCAAAAATAGCCAAAGAACAACTAATCAAACAACCGATCTTCTCATATTTTTTTCTTTTCTATTTTTTTACTTTTTATCGGTTTTTTGCGTTTTGTTCTTCTCTAAGCTATCTTTTTGGAGATCAAATCACCAGTATGCAACATAATCATTACAAATCTAAGAGGAACACTTGAATTTCATGCCTAGCTAATGCAGTGCATGAGCAACTGAAGATCTGACAAAATCATGTATAACAACAATTAACGGTAAAATTGGTTCTGAAACCTTAAAAATAAGATAGAATTAAAACAATTGTTATTATTGGGGGGTTTTGAAATGAAAGGATAAGGCTCAAAGTGGTGAACTATGGGTAAATATATAAAAATTGGCTAAAAATAAAAGTGTATTCGCTAAAATGGGTTATCCTAAATGCCTCTATCATTTAATTGCAACAGTTTAGTTCATGGTTCCGAAATGCATAGTTATGAGCAAGTTCTATAATCAAAGCACAATCTGCATATATATGTGGTAATTCCATGAGCTATTCGAATAAGAAATTGAAATGTTGTGGCTCAAATACTCAGGAATTATAGTTTCGAGGTATGGTTTGTGCAATTGAAGTCAAACATTAGGCAGAATTAAAGTACTTGTGCTAAGCTAACTTCATGAAAGTTATACACAACAAGGTCCTCATAATGTTACTTGCTTATAATCTATCATGCGAGAGGATCTAAACATGTCAAAAATGATATAAATTTGCGAAAAATTTACGACAAAATTCAATTTTCAGATTTTAAAGCATTTAGAGTTTTCAAGAGAACAAGACTATAGCAGGCATGTATATATCCTTCCCCACACTTAAAATTGTACATTGTCCTCAATGTACATATAATGTATGTAAACAGTGACGTAGCATGATGAGTGTAAGACAGGAGATAAGAAAACTCCCTGAATCGGTGTTAGTAACCGATTTGTTGTAGATGAAGGCTCAGGATTCTCCCCACACTTGGATTGAGCAGCACTCCTTTGAAATATGACTGTATAAACCGAGTGAAACTTGCAAAACAAGTAACTCAACCACAAGTGAAAAGCAAGAGTGTTAGAAACTAATATATGGCAATATAATCAAACCAAAGGATGTACAAAATGTTTGGATGTTATACAGATAGATCAAATAAAGCACAGTACATCAAACATCGTACAACAAAAATTAAACTAAAAACAAACAAATAACTAAACTAACTATCCCTATCTACTACTGAGGCCGAGGGGTTAGTGGTGTAGATGAAGTACTGGCCCAGTGTAGTAATCTCTCAACTGCTGAGGAGGCTCTGGAGGTACATGGGTCTGCTCAGACCTAGGTAAAATGTCGCGCAACATGGTCGTAACATACTGTCTATGAGCCTCAGCATGTGCGTACTCCAGTCTCTGCATCTCCTCCATCCTCTGGAGCCTACGCTCCATCACAGCGATGCGTGGTCCCTGGTCCCGGGCATAGCCGAATCTTACAGCCGGCTGTCTCTCTGGACTGATCTCTCTCCGAACAAGTGATGCAGGATGCTCCTCATCACGGCCCTCATCACGGGCCTCAACCTCTGGCTCATCATCATCATCATCAATCAAAATCCTCTGGCCAGGTGCTATCCATCGTTGACGCAGATGGTCAAGCAGAAAATACCGGTTCCGAACCAACTCCACTACTCTCATCAAAGCAAAAACCTCCATATCAATGGCAGTAGCAGGGGCAATAAGAGTAAGCTCCTCTCGATCCTGCTGATCAACTATACCCATGCCCCTCGTCAGATGATAGATAAAACCACCACCATAAATAGTATGCGTAACGCGTGGCCTACTGATAATAAACAAGTGATGGGCTAGGCACACGACTATCTGGCAGGGCTGCTGATGAACAAAACAATATAGATAAAACAGATCTCGGTGGGTGATGTTACCCACAGAAGATTCGGTGCGTGCAGATAAGCAATAAGCAGTGGCACGATGAAGGATGCGGTAGAGTTGATCTGGAACAGAACTGCTCTTAGGAATGGGCGCACCATATGGCCCATTCCCAATCTCGGACCATGCATCTAGATATGTGAGTCCATGTGGAAAATCGATAATACCCTCTGTGAAAGCAGGGGATTGCAGCTCCTCTCCTGTGTATAGTCCCGTATAAGAAGCAAACTCTCTGAGAGATAACTGTCTCTTTGCTCCACATAGTCTGAATGTGAGTGCATCCGGTCGATCGTAGTCCGTAAGGGGTGATACCAGGTGAAAAGTGGATAAAAACTCTATAGTAAGCTCAGTGCACACCTGGCTATCAATGCTGAGTAAACGCCTCCAATGAGGTTCGGTAATGGCTGCAGCTCGATCAATAAGACCAACAGTGTCTAGCGAGTTCCAGTTCAGGTATCTCAGGTGAGCATACCCATGCTTGCGCGCCTGCTCTAACAAATATTCACGACACGTACGATCCTCGTCTAGGTCAAAACGGAGATATGGGTGCAAAGCATCATCCCCTAGGTGCTCAATGGGCTCTGCCCCAGGCTCTGGATCAGGAGCCGGTACTCTGGGTAATGTACGGGGGTCAACATTCGGTGGCTCAGGAGATCTACGTCGTCTGCGTGCCATAGCTGGAATATACATATAATTACAAGTCAGGAGTGCTAACTATGGTAAGAATAGTTCATCGATCAATAATGAGCTGTATTAGGGTGCTGGATGTTGAAACAACGTTGGTTTGTTCAAAGATTTGATTGAAAATGAAAACAGCATGATTACAGCCTTCTGCGATCGCACGCCAAAGCCTTTCGGTCGCAGGGAGGCACATACGATTGCATGCCATATCCTATGCGATCACATAGCTCATTCAAAACAGAAACCCTAATCAGACACCATATGATCGCATGGCATGTACCATGTGGTTGCATGGTCGAGCAGATCAGAAAACAAAAACCTAGGGTTTAATCGATAGATGAATACGCTCGAATACGCACAATAAACTCGAATCTAAGTACCTAATGTTGATTTACGAGATGTAAGGATCGATTTGGTACCTTATATGAAGAAAACGGATCGGAATCGATGGAGATATGATCGAATAACCGGAGAAAGCTCAAAATCGCCGCGTAGAGTGAGAAAGTAGAGAGAGATTGTTTGCGATGAGGGCTGGTCGCATGGGGATATATATATAGCCGGACTGCCATGCGATCGCATGGCCTACCCATGCGATCGCATAGGGCAAACTTTTCAGAATTTGAATATTTCGGTTAAGTCTTGTATGGCTCAATCATGTATACAACCCATGATGAAATGTTAAGATACACTCTCTGACACTCCGTGATAGATTGGGATAGAACGGAAGTTATGAAAAATCAACTATACATACGGAAAAGAAAACGGGACGAAATGAAACAGAAAATGTGCGGAAGGGAAACTGAAAGGAAACATATTTACATACGTATGTACAGGTAACACACTATTAGTACGGTGTGTAAGCGAACATTTTAACGCGTTGAAATTCGGAGTGTTTTCATGTCTCTCCAGACTAAATGAGAATAGATTTGAGAAAACATAAGGAGTGATACGGCTGTAAATTAGGCATGACTTAGGGATTTCTAGTGGGGCTTAGGCTCGAGTTTGCTTAATCGGAGACTAACCAACTCATCAATCATCGCTCTAGCATTACTATTAGGCCTGAAAACCCTCTCGGCTTTTAGCTTAACAGGATCTTCCCGAAGAGCACTAGCACACTCTGACTGGAAATAAGTTGGCCAATCCCTACAAGCGCCCTCATGAATCAGAGCACCACATTTCCAAGACTTCCCTACATGTTTTGCACGCCTTTTAGCCGCACAAAGTGAAGTGCCTCTAAGGAATTTGGCATAATTTTGATCTCTCCTTATATTTTTCTCTAGTCTCATGACAATATCACGCTGAATATCAAAAGGTAAGTGAGTGCGTAGAAAAAGACAAGATAGAAGAGAAATTGATTCTACGGAAAGCATCTCCAGTTCTTCTAGGTCTACCGGTAAAAGACCCAACACACTCGCTAAGGTGTAGCGAGGCGAAGTTTCATGTTTTCAGATGGTTCAACCTGGATCGGGGTACCTAAATACTTTTTGAGACGGTAGCCCTTGACTTTAAATGTAACTCCTGCAGAGTTAGTGATATCAACAACACCATATGGATACACAGTATGTACTATAAAAGGACCCGTCCATCTGGACTTTAATTTACCTGGGAAAAGACGAAGACGAGAATTGTATAAGAGCACACGATCTCCAGCCTGGAATTTATTGTCCTTCAGGCGAGAATCATGAAATATTTTCGTCTTTTCCTTGTACCTCAAGGAATTATCGTACGCTTGGTACCTTAGTTCTTCTAATTCATTGAGCTGGAGTAGACGATTTTCCGTTGAAACATTTTGTTCAAGATTTAGGGTTTTCATTGCCCAATATGCTCTATGTTCAAGTTCAACGGGAAGGCGACATGCTTTACCATAAACCAATTTATAGGGTGTGGTTCCGATAGGTGTTTTGTAGGCGGTTCTGAATGCCCACAATACATAGTCTAGTTTTTCTGCCCAATCTTTTGGGTAATTCCCAACGGTTCTTTCAAGTATCCGCTTTACACCACGATTAGTGACCTCAAGTTGTCCACTTGTTTGTGGATGGTATGCAGTAGAAAACCTATACATCTTAATACCTTTTCAAGCTGGGTATTGCAAAAGTGAATACCCCGATCGCTTATTAATGCTCTCGGAGTTCCAAAGCGGGAAAATTACCTCTTTAGAAACTTACATACAACTCGTGCATCATTAGTTGCTAGGGCTTGTGCTTCGGCCCATTTTGAAAAATAATCGACTGCAACAAGAATGTACTTGTTTCCATGGGAATTTGGAAAAGGACCCATAAAATCTATCCCCCAAACATCGAATATTTCACAAACTTGGATAGGGTTTTGGGGCATCTTATTACGTGATGAGATGTTTCCGGATTTTTGACATGGATCACAGGATTTTACAAATTCACGGGCATCCTTAAATAGAGTAGGCCAATAGAAACCAGAATCAAGGACCTTCTTTGCTGTTGTAATAGGTCCATGATGGCCTCCAGTAAGTCCTGAGTGACAGTGATCTAGGATGTCCATTACTTCTTGACCGGTCACGCATCGTCGTATGTTGGTCGACTCCTATCCTGAATAGATAGGGATCTTCCCAGAAATAGAATTTTAGCTGAGAAAAGAATCTTTTCCTCTATTGATGCGCGAGACCTTTTTCTAATACCCCTGCTGCTAAATAATTCACAAAATCTGCAAACCATGGGGCATTATCAGATTTATGAAGTGCTAAAAGAAACTCATCAGGAAATGTATCCTGAATGGCATATTCATCCAAAACTTCAAGGTTTGGATTATCAAGACGCGAAAGATGATCGGCAGCAAGATTTTCTGCACCTCGCTTATCTTTTATTTCTATATCAAACTCTTGTAACAAGAGTATCCATCTAATGAGGCAGGATTTTGCGTCTTGTTTGGAAAACAAGAATCGCAAGGCAGAATGGTCAGTGAAAACCACAGTTTTAGAAAGAATTAAGTAAGACCGAAATTTATCGAAAGCAAAGACGACGTCCAGTAACTCTTTTTATGTTACTGTGTAGTTCTCCTGGGCGTCTGTCAGGGTTTTGCTTGCATAATAGATCGGATCAAAATGACTTTCTTTTCACTGACCTAAAACTGCACCGACAGCAAAATCACTTGTGTCGCACATTAGTTCGAATGGAAGAGTCCAGTCAGGGCTGGTTAAAATTGGTGTGTTTGTAAGTTTCTCTTTTAAAGTGTTGAATGCTTTCATGCATTCAAAAGAAAAAACAAATGGAGTATCTTTTTCTAAGAGATGGGTCATAGGTCGTGAAATCTTTGAAAAGTCTTTTATGAAACGACGATAAAAACCGGCATGACCAAGGAAACTCCGAATGCCTTTGACATTCGTCGGGGGAGGCAGTTTAGAAATGACATCAATTTTAGCACGATCAACCTCAATTCCCGACTTGGAAATCTTATGTCCCAGAACAATACATTCTCGCACCATAAAGTGACATTTTTCCCAATTAAGAATGAGATTGGTTGTTTCGCATCTAGATAACATCTTTTCTAAATTGAGAAGACAAGTGTCAAATGTATCTCCGAAAATAGAGAATTCATCCATAAAGACTTCGACACATTCTTCGATCATATCATGGAATATTGTTGTCATGCAATGCTGGAATGTAGCTGGGGCATTGCACAAGCCAAATGGCATTCGCCTGTAGACAAATGTACCATAGGGGCAAGTGAATGTGGTTTTCTCTTGATCTTCCAGAGCGATTGGAATTTGGAAATACCCGGAAAAACCATCAAGAAAACAATAGAAGGCGTTACCTGCCAGTCTCTCAATCATTTGATCAATGAATGGGAGCGGGAAGTGATCTTTACGAGTTGCGTCATTCAGTTTTCGGTAATCGATACAAAAATGCCACCCGGTTACAGTGTGAGTAGGAATTAACTCGTTTTTATCGTTAGTGATCACGGTCATACATCCTTTCTTGGGAACTACTTGGACAGGGCAAACCCAAGGGCTATCAAATATCGGATAAATCAGACCCGCATCCAAGAGTTTAATTACCTCTTTTTTAACCACTTCTTGCATATGTGGATTTAATCGCCTCTGTCTTTGCACACTTGTCTTGTGGTTATCCTCCATGAGGATTTTGTGTGTACAGAAAGAATGATTAATTCCTTTTATGTCGGAAAGTTTCCATGCAATAGCGGTCTTGTGCTTCCTGAGCACATTCAATAACTTCACTTTTTCATTAGTGCTGAGATCAGAAGCTATGATTAGAGGTAGTTTGGAATCACAATCTAGAAAAGCATATTCTAGATGTGATGGGAGTTTTTTTAACTCAAGTGCTGGAGGCTCAATGATAGAAGGTTGTGAGTGAGTCACCTTATCAACATCGAGAGTCTCGAAAGTATTGGTATCTAATGCATCTTTAGAGATAACATCAGTAACTGGTTGATACAGTTCAAGTTTTGTAAGGTCCTTTGGAAAAGAGCCTTTCTCCAGTATCTGCGTGTCTAGCACGTCTTTTTTAGAAGAAATAGGAATTAAATCAAGATTTTAATGATCGGATATATCAACACAATACAAGGCATCATCTTAAGAGAATGGTTGCTTCATGGATTTTTGGATATCGAAGGTAACAACTTGATCAGCTACTCTAAGAGAGAGTTTGCCATCACAAACGTCGATAAGAGCGCGTGAAGTAGCCAGAAATGGTCGGCCTAATATAAGAGGAACATTTTTGTCCTCATCCATGTCAAGGATAACAAAGTCAACACGGAAGATAAATTTATCGACTTTGACCAAAAGATTTTCATAAATCCCCCCGTGGATATTTCACAGATCGGTCTGCTAGCTGAATAGACATTTTTGTTGGGTTAGGTTCACCTAGACCTAGCTTTGCAACCACGGAATAGGGCATGAGATTAATTCTAGCTCCTAGATCGGCTAAAGCATTATTAACATAGAGTTGTCTTATTTCACACGGGATAGTGAAGCTACCTGGGTCGGTTTTCTTCACTGGAAGTTTTTTTTGTAGGATGGCTGAACATTTTTCACTAAGAATAATAGTTGATAGGTCCTCCAGTTTCTTTTTATTGCTCAGCAGTTCTTTAAGGAACTTGGCATATTTTGGCATTTGAGCCAAAGCCTCAACAAATGGGATATTGATTTGAAGTTGTTTGAAAAGTTCAAGGAACTTTTTGAAATGCTTCTCCATTTGTTCTTTCTTCAGTCGCTGAGGATAAGGAATCCTGGGCTGATATTTAGGAATCGGGGACTTAACTTGCGCAGTACTTGTTGGACGGAGCCTGTTACGTGCTTCGTTAGTTCCCTCGACTGGGACTGAGATTCGGGAGATTCCGAATCTGGATTTTCTTTGGATATGGCGGGAGTGCTTGGTTCATCAACCAGAGACATTGTTGGTGGGACCATAGTGGTACCACTCTTGAGAGTAATAGCTTTAACATCGACCCTAGGATTGGCTTTGGTGTTACTCGGCAAACCACCTTGTTGACGCTCTGATAGCGAATTAGCGATCTGGCTTACTTGATTTTCAAATTTCTTAAATGAAGCGTGAAGAACTTTCATGTCGTTTTCGTGATTGACGAAACGACTTTCGACAGCAGAAGAAAATCTGTCAAGTAAGCTCTCTCTGTGATTGAGTTTGTGGTGGTTGTCGGTTTTGAGATGAACCCAAACTTTGTTGGTTGTGATTTTGATGAGAGAATCCGGGAGGGGAATTACTAGAAGTACCCGCTCCGGATTTCCAGAAAAGATTTGGATGATTTCTCCAACCAGAGTTATATGAGTTTGAGTAGGGATTGTATTGGGGTCTTTGAGTAACCATGTAATCTACCTCTTCTGTAGAGGCGAAATTGTTGCCAGTTTGGCATTCTCTACTCAAGTGAGGTCCATTGCAAAACTCATATGTAGACTGCACTACATTTACTTTCATTTGGTCGAGCTTTTGGGATAAAGCTTAAACTTGTGCAGTGAGTAAGGTGACAGTATCAACAGGGATGATACCTGATGTTTTGTGTTGTTTCATTAGCGATGAATGCCACTGATAGTTGTTCATAGCCAGTTCTTCAAAAAGCTCATGAGCTATCTCGGGAGTTTTGTTTGTGATTGCAATTCCTGCTCCAGCATCGATCATTTGGCGTGTAGCCACTGTCAGAACGTTATAAAACGTTTGAACTTGAAGCCACATTGGTAATCCGTGATGAGGGCATCGACGCAGTAAGTCCTTATAACTTTCCCATGTGTCGTACATGGATTCCCCTTCTTGCTGCTGGTATGATGAAATATCATTACGGAGTTTAGCCGTTTTTTAGGGTGGAAAATATTTCTGAAGAAATTTTTCGGCTAAATCGTTCCATGTAGTAATGGAACCAGTAGGCAAGGAATTAAGCCAAAGCTTGGCTTTATGTTTGAGTGAAAACGGAAAAAGGCGTAGGAGAATAACGTCTTGGGAGACACCGTTCATCTTGAACGTATCACAGATCTCAAGGAAATTCTGAAGATGATGGTTAGGATCTTCTTCAGGTAAACCGTTAAATTGAACTGTGTTTTGAACCACTTGGATAATGTTCAGCTTGATTTCAAAATTGTTGGCGGTGACAGGAGGACGAACGATACTTGCGTGCATTCCAATGAGCGTTGGACGAGTGTAATCTCCTACTGTTTTGGTATTTAAAGGTGGTGGACCTTCACCTTCAGCCATGTTGTGAGTTCGATTACGAGCAACTCATCTACGGGCTAAATGTCGGCGACGTCTAAATTCTCGTTCAGGCTCCGCGTAAGGCTCAATGGGCTCAATTGTTCAAGAGGGAACAAAAGAGACAGTTTGGATGTGGCGGGGAAGTGAAAAATGAAAAGAAATTAAAATGCAAGAGAGAAGCACACAACTAAAATATACAAAGAAAGGAAATGAAATGAAACAGTCGACCACTAAGAAAGGAAACGATTTCTCCAAAGTCTGTTAATGGTGTTTCTAATGGAATCCTGTTGTTCCCTTAGTAGACAAATTTGTTCGTAGATATCTATGATTTGAGAGATGTCAAATTCAAATTCTAATTCGTTAAATAACAACCAGATCTGATTTTCAAGGAGATCAATGTGATTTTGGTAAACACTAATTCTCCTATGAAGGTTTTCTGAACGAACACACATGATCAAAGGGAAAGGACTGAAAGAAAATTTCAAATACTAAGGAGTGTGAACAGTCCTTAATTTATAAGTAATATGACGCTGAGAACATTCCTTCATGTATTCCCAATGATTGATTTCGATTTCAATTTGTTTCAATTCCTGATAGTCGGTGGTAGATTATGCCCTTATCTCATGTTCATCTATGTTCTGGTCATAGATTTTGAGAATGTTACGGTAATACTTAATTAATTTTCGAAATTTTTCAGAATAGACACACATGAATGAAACAAATTTTAAAAGAAAACAAGAGTTTTCACAAACCTAAAAAGTTAGAGTACGAGCCATGGTTCTTTGGATGAAAGTTTGATTGAGAAAAATCAAAATTTGTTTGTGGTTAATGCGATCTCTCAATCGTTTGATTTCTTGGGGGTCGGTTTCAGAGAGCAAAGCTTCTTCGAAAGATTTTAAGAGGATTTCAGAATTTTTGATTCTATTGCGGTACTCTTTAATCCTTCTTCGAAGTTTAGCCGAATAAATACACATAAAAGAAAAAAAATAAAAAGAAATGCAATAAAAAAAACTAAGCTAAGCTAATATAAAAGACGAGAAGTAGAGAACAATGGGACAAGCTAAGCTAGAAATTGTAACTTGACTAGATAATAGGTTTGTTGTCGATGTTACATTTAGTGATCATTTTTGCATATTCCCAATACTCAATTTCTCCTAAGATTAACTTAAATTCATCTAAATTGTCTGTAGCCAATGCTATTTGTTCAAGATGTTCAATTTCAGTTTCAAATGATTTCAGACAATCTAGACAAAATTTATACATTAATTTTAGTGTCTGTGAGTAAACACACATGGTAGAAAAGTACAAGAAAGCAAGGAAAGTTAAGCTATAATTATACTAATAATAAAATAAAAAGTAACAGATAGTGAAAACCAAATCAACAATTACATTTTTACTAATAGTGCCAAAATGCCAAAATGAATCCCCGGCAGCGGCGCCAAAAACTTGGTGTGCAGCTCGCGTACGTGTATTTTTAAAATGATTAAAAGCTTTTTCACACTGATGTTTTAAATTTAAAAAGTGGAATTACAAAATAAATACTACACACGACTCAGGCAAGTATGACATGGTCAGTAGTAGTATAGATAGGGTAAGACCGAGTGTCGAACCACAGGGATAAAGTGACTTTCTGGCAGCTACTAGAACTCAAACATCATTATTGTTTGGTGAAATAATAACATTATTGTTTGGTGAATTAAAACTAATAAAACAAAGAAGTTACACTAGTAAAATAATAACAAGCGATTAGACAATCAGAGAAAGGATCACTTAGGCTTCAAAATCATCCTGGTTAATTATGACAATATTTATTTCGGTTCAAATATAGCATTAAAGCATAGAATCATAAGACAATCACAGATCCACATAACCATGTTTAAATGCAGCTACAAGCCATACATTCTTGGTCAAATGATATGTCTCGTAGCTTTCAAAACATAAGAAATGTGTTAAAGTGATTTAAGAATGGTTAGAATAAAAGAAGCAGCAACCTGATCTGGAACACGGTTCATGCGATCGCATGTCAGGGACATGCGATCACATAGTATGACAGACCCATGCGGTCGCATGCATATGTCATGCGATCGCATGGTATCTAGTTACAGCAGATTTCACTTTTACCCAAAGATTAAACACAAACAACCTGGACTTTCATCCAAGGTTATAAGCAGATAGTAAATGAACACTATGATGTTATGAACCCAACAAGACTCAAACTATGTGCATTGGGTTTAAGATCAAGCCTTATGTTATTTCTTTTTAGATATCATCATATTATGTACCATTTCTAGCACATAACACATGCAAAGCATGAAATACATAAGCATGCACATAGAATCAAAAGATCAGACTCTTAATGACATTATGGAATTCATTTCAACCTTAACATGCTCAAAAACATCTTTTTAATCCTTTTTATCCTTTTGTATTATTAATGATCAAATAATATACGTACACAATTAAACTTTCATTTGAGATGTGAAACATGTGAGAAACTAAAATATGATAAACATGACCAACTTATTAAGATCTGAAATGATCAAAAACAAGTTCCAAAAAATGCTTTTCAAATGACAATCTTGCATGTTACACCATTTTTAGTGATAACTACACAAGATCTTAAGATTAAACCAACATTCTTGAATATGCATGCAAAATAACCTTGAGGTTTTCACACAAAAGGTTATCAAAACATGAACATGAACAATTATATCACATGAATATGATTAAACACATTTATATTAATGATCAAAACATACTTTTATATCAAATCATCAAGAAAAGGTTTATATTGCCATAACTTGAGTGAAATAGTTTAGTTACACATGGTTACAAGTAAAACAACAAGATCAACACTTGGATACATATTAAGAACAGATAAGTTTATATTATACCAAGCTATCCCGAGTTGTATACGTGATCAGAACCTCCACTTACTTTCTAAACCTTTGGAACGGAGTTTGGGGTGTTTAACTACCACCAAATCGAAACCCAAGTATGAAGACACCTTAGTGTGTGTATTGTGTGTGTTACAGAGAGAATTTGTGTGTGTGTGTTTCTCTTGCTGCTTCTGATTGTGTTCTGTGTATTTTGAGCAGAGAATGAGCTTCCTTAAATAGCCCTGATTCGGGGGTCTTTGCGATCGCATGGACCCTGCCATGCGATCGCATGGACCCTGCCATGCGATCGCATGGCTTGGTTTTGGGCTGTTGACAAGACAGACTAGCTTGCAGAAGTTGCCAAGTGCCAAAGCTAGATTCGCCCCTACCATGCTATCGTAAAGTAGGTACATGCGATCGCAAGGCATGATAATTTTCACCAATTCTTCGTTTTTCATCCGTTTTGCACTCGTTTGACTTGATATCTTCACTTTAGGTCCTATTAACCTGCAATGGTGAACATTAAGCATTTTAGACAATAATTTGTACAATTCACCTTGATTATGGATTAAATGCGAGGGTTTTCGATGCGTAAAACATGTATAAATATGGATATATCACACGGGGATTTCCTAGAGGTTGTTCTAGGACGTACCACTTTCTCTCGTGCCTCAGCACAATCCAGAGATTTCGCCATGTGAGAAAGTTTTGTCCGGTGAGCTTATCCTTCTCTAGGATAGAGCGAAGTGAGAGGTTGTTAGTGATGGTAACGTTGGTTGCCATCAACAAATTAAAACTCGGTTTAATTAGTAATTGCAAATAAACTTTTCTAACATATATTAATAAACACTTAAATAATATATATCAGACCTAGGACCCATATTTCACATACTTGATGCAAGGTTTGGGCACTTCCCGCCATATCATGCTATTTCTGGTAGGTAATATCCCTTTACCAATCGTACCTATCTGATACGACTCCTAGAACCTCGTAGAGCACTTAGATAAAATCTAGTATGTTTAACTCTACTCTAGTACATTTTGGGCCGGGACTCCCGATTATCACCAAAATAGATCGCACCACCTAAGACTATGAATTCTGGCCGGGACTTCCGATTATCGCAGAATCTTTCATACCCTTTGCCGCAATGGTTTGAACCCGGATGCCCAAGGATTGGGCACTTCCGACACCGGAGTACCGTTTAACAGCAAAGGTGTACCATTAGATGGGTAGCACACTGATCTGAGATTTTTCTTGGGTTTTATAATTAAGTTTAAAAGAAAAACTTAATTTTCCAGTTTTTGAAAAAACCATTTTTAAAACGTCTATTTTAAAAATACGATTTATACGCGTACCTATACTAGGTGCACAAAACGGCTTAATAAGTTTGAAACTTATAATCTTGAAAAAACTTTAAATTTATAAAAATTTAACTAATACGACTAACAAACTGAAGTCGTACTCTAGTTTGTCATAAATTGTGATTTTTCTCTGTTTAATAATTGCCTATTATTAAACCTCTTTATTTAGCATCACACACATATATATGAGTAAGCATAAAAGAACGCAACCACGCAGATAAAAAACCTATAGTTTTGCCAACTAATCCTAAGGTCAAAAAGAACTTGGATTCGCCTTCATGATGCATTACTCCCACTCGCCTCGACACCTCCTCTGAAGTACCCGAGCACTGTGCAAATCATCATCTTCAAAATCTTCTTGAACTCCGTTTTGATCATGGGACAAAACTACAACTATTACTATTACAATTACAATCATAAAAAAGGGTTATAAGTGGCACGCAGGCCTCCCGGAACCGGTACAACATTACAATTGAAAAATGGGATTGTAATTAGCACGCAGGCCTTCCCAAAACCAAAAAGAAGAAGAAAATAAAAGCGAGTCCTACGTTGGCAAAACTATAGCTACGTATCACAACCACGCAATTATATATAAACGATAATAAAAGCGATAAACACAATATATGATTTGTTTAACTATTCTCATATATCCTTTTGACTAATAACTATTAATAAAAAATGAGAAATATAATCATCTAAATTATTTAAATTAACTTGATAAAAATAGTTTTTCAATAGACTTTGAAAAAACTAACTTATTCAAGACTTCAATAATAACTATGTCGAGTTTCTGACTAGTTTTTACGAAAAACCAAAACACGACAAAATTTGATCACAATTTAAATAACAATATCTTGTTTCGTTTCCTTTTATATAAACTTACTTTTGGAGTTTATATATAACGTCTCAACTAGTCGTAATTAATAAACATCCAAAACTATATATTTCAACTAAACTAGTTAAAATATATATAAATTACTAGTTTATATAAAACACTTATTAATTTTAAAACTTAAAATTAATAACTTTGTATTTAACCGAAAAACCTATTTGGGCCGACAACCTTTGGGCCGGGGACCCTCGTGGGCCGAAACATCTCTTTGGGTTGATCACCCACTTGGGCCGATTACCCACCTGACCCGATTACCCACTTGGGACGATCACCTACCTGGGCCGAATACGCAGCCAGGCCGGTTGGGCCGTGGTTCCTGGGCTGAAGCCACGCCATGCCACCGCCGCCTGCCGTGCCGCCGACTACCTTGCCACGCCGCCGACCACCGCCGCACCTGGGCTGCCGTCGACTTGCGACCGCCGCCAACTTGGGCCGCCGCCGTCGTTGCCACCGGTGGCGGTGGTGGTCTTGGTTTTTTTTTTCCGATCAAAACAAAATAAAGTTTTAAATCCTACTCCTTTTAACCTATTAAAAACAAACCTGTTTTTAATTATCTGATTAAAACTGGATTTAATCAAAAACCTAAAAACTTTAATTATTAATATGACTAAAAATATTGCTCCACTAATAATTAATAACCTTAAAACCAGATTTTAACCTTTGAACCAAAAACTAGTTTAAAACCTTGGTCAAGATCAGGTTTTAATAAAAAGACTTTTCTTTTAACCGTTTAAACAGAAACTTGTTTAAACTTATCTGATTAAAGAATTAGACTCCTTGTTAAATCCTGGATAAAAAAACAAAACTTGTTTTGATCATCCTTACGGTTTTCGATTTTAACAAGAAACAAGATGAAGAAGAATAAATTAAACGAATCAGCTAACTAGTTTAACTAGGTTTTTATCAACTAAGCAAACTGTTTAATTTTTCTTGATTGAAACTTGTTTCACTAAAAGTTGTAATCCTTAAACCGTTCAAACTAACTGTTTAAACTTTCTGATTGATAGAATTAAAACTTCTAATAACTGGATAACTAAAAAAAACTATTTTATTACCCTTCTTGATTTTCGATTTTTACAAGAAACAGGTAGAGGATCAAGAACAAACCTTAAAACCTTTAAAATAGGATAAACTAGAAACTATAGATCATAGAGCCGAGTCTCTGATACCACTGAAGGGTTTTGATCTGACCAAACCACCCTAACACACAAACTGGCCAATCCCTGGGTTTGATTTTACTGGTTCAATCCTAAAGCGGAAACAGATTGAACACAACCCCCTAAACCCTAGAAGGGTTAGGATCTTACTAATGATCTATACAGTTTCATATCAACAATCAAGATAAAAGATTAGAAACAATTACCTCTTTGATCTTGGGATTGCTTAAGTTAGTCCACCACTACTGCACCTCCACGAACTAGCTGCTAGACCGCGACTGGAATAACCCGAACGACACAGGAAACTGTGCGTTTGTGTGTATGATCGACGCAAAAACCGAAACCCCCTTAGGGTGTTTTTCGAAGTCGACGCAGGGAGGGAGGGAGAAGGAGGCTAGGGTTTTTCTTTGTTGCAAATTAAATCTCTCTTAAGGATAAAATAAGCTTTTTCTAGGTTTAAATAAGCTCTTAGGGTTTAGGTTTTAGGGTTTAGGGTTTAGGTTTAAATACTTTAAACCTTATCTAAGCCCAAGCCCGTTCAATTAAAGCTCATGTCATTAATTAAACTTTCATTCCTTGCACTTTGACCCCCTGGACTTTACTAGTTAATTAATTAACTATTAGTTAACTGGTCCGTTAAATATTAAAACTTAATATTTAATTTCCCTTTAAATAATAAATATTATTTTATTATTTCTTTCTCTTTAAATAATTAATTCAACTGATTAATTATTTTCACACAAATACTTGTAAATTCCAAACTGTTCTAATTGGGTGTGTAGCAGTGTGACCCTTTAGTCTCTTATAACATTGGACACAACGTACCCATTAATTATCGCCGCACATAATCTAACAGGAAAGGATAATATGTTTCCTAATTTTAACCTAATTCTATTTAGTATAAATAGGGGTTAAGGTTTAAGTATTAAAGTTGCAACAATTCTATAGTTTTAGAGACATATTTCTCTCCTCCTCTCCCTTTGTTTTTGGCTTTGGCCGAATATCACCAACCAAAACCGAATTTTAGTTTTAGTCGATATCAAGTATGTATTCGTGGTGACGGTTGCAATCCTTTCTAGCGAGTTTCGTCTTGCCTCATCATGGGTGGACTTAATCTTGAGCAACCAAGGTAGAAAATGTATAATCCTAAACTTCATTCTTGTTCTTGATCATGTTGTTCGATTATATATATATATATATATATATATATATATATATATATATATATATATATATATAGGGGAAGGTTTAAGTGAGAATAAGAAATTTATTGAGAATAAGAAACCATAAACATGTGTTTCCCAATCGTTTGACCACTAAGACCCTGTTAAGTGTGTAACAAGCATTTGCGACAGCTTCGTTCCAAAACCTTACGGGCAAAGCAGAGTCAGCAAGCATGGTGCGTGCTGCTTCTATTAAGGTCCGATTCTTCCTCTCAGCAACTCCATTCATTTGAGGAGTGTATGCAGCACTGAACTGATGTTGGATACCCTTCTCATTACACAGCTTCTCCATCTTCTGATTCTTGAACTCTGTTCCATTATCTGATCTGAGTTTCCTGATCTTCAGCTTATAGATAGTCTCTAACTTGTTGATCATGATTTCTAACGTCTCAAACGTTTCAGACTTCTCTTTTAAGAAGAAAACCCAGGAAAATCTTGAATAATCATCAGTGACTACCAGACAGTACCTATCTCCATGAATGCTCTTGTACCGCACAGGACCAAATAAATCCATGTGAAGTAGTTCAAGCGGGATTGAAATGGAATGGTACTTTTTCAACTTGTGGGGTTTCTTCGTTTGCTTCCCCATTTTACATGAAATGCATTTGTCTGGTAGATGGAAGCTTTTCAGATTGACTCCTGTTACGAGCTCATGGTGAACTAAATGATTCATCTTCCTCAAGCTCAAGTGACACATCCTCTTGTGCCATAAAATGGAGTCCTTTTCAGTTGCCTTTGTAAGAAAGCACTGATGCTCCACCTCTTTCACCGAAGCATTTGACATGTCTAGAACATAAAGATCATTATGTCTTGGGGTTGACATTAAAATCATATCTTCGGGAATCTGAAATTCTTTCTTTAGCACATAGCATTGTTTGTCGTCAAACATCACTTTGAACTCTTTATCACAGATTTGAGAGACTGACAGCAAGTTGTTTGCTAGCTGCTCGACATAGTTGACTTTGTCAAAGCTCACTCTCCCATTAGACAAGAAACCTTGAGCTGTGATGTGACCTCCCTTATCTCCTGCGAAGCTGACATACCCTCCTTTTATTTTTCTGACATTTGTAAGAAGGCTCAGATCGCCTGTCATGTGCCTGGATGCTCCACTATCAACAATCCACGTGTTATACCGGCGAGCACCCTGCACAAACAAGTAGAGGGTTAGTTAGCATTGGGAACCCATGCCTGAATGGTCATGGGTTTCCCATCTTCTCCAACAACTTGCACATTAATCCACATACCAGTAGCTTTGGAGTCTACATTGGTATCTGGACTATTTGACATTTTAGATTCGGGTTTATTGATCCATTTTAAGTCTTGACGGGGAGTAGCCTTGTGATAAACACTAGAAGCATTGATCACCTTATGAAGTGGTTCCTTCCCCTTCAGACTAACATTGGGACTTTTGGGTTTACTAGATGTTTCCCCAACAGTCCTTTTGAGCTGATAAGGGGCAGTTGATTTTTGATTATTTTGATTAAACGTTTTATTTTTCTGAAAATTTTTAGAAAAATCAACTTTCCCATTGCAGCTCTGTTGTTGTTGATCACACTCATAACTGAGATGACCAGGTCTCCTGCACACATAACAAATCCTGGTTGATTGATGTTTTGCAGGATTATGTGGCACTTTTTGCTCAACTTGACATTTTGACTCTACTCCTAAACCACATTGTTTTGGCAAAATTTTAACTTCTTCATAAGGACGGGTTGCAGGAGACTTTGCACCCTCCTTTTCTATGGTTCGGAGTGCTGCTTGCACATTTTTCATTAACGTGCCTTGTCCAGAAGAATTACCTAGAAGTTTTCTCATACCAGATTCAGGCTTTTCTTCTTGTTTGACTTCTTTCTTCTGAGGCTCACCAACTTTCCCTTTTAACTTTAACTCAGATGTTGAGGTTGATGCAACAAATTGATCAACCTTAGGAGGAAGTTGGTCAGCTTCAGAAAAGACATCTGTTTTCACCAATTGGTTCAAAACTGGTGGTGGACATTTAGTGTATGTCTTTTTGTCTTTCTCTGAATCAGAACCTTGAGGTCTCCGGTCGATTATGTGCTCAAATAGATAAGATGAAGTTGAATAACTTTTGAGTTTCTGATTGAGAGTCTCATAATCTACCTTAGAACTAGCAAGGTCTCGCTTCAGTGTATCTATCTGATTGATGTAGAAAACTATGGCATCCTGTTTGTTTAGCAACGCTACCTCTAGTTCTCTAATCTGTTTGTTCTGGCTTTCAATTTTATCTTTTAGTGTCTTTTCCCTACCTTTAATGATTGAATTTTCATGCAATTTAGAGGTAAGATCACTGACTTGAGATTTCAAAGATGAAATATTTTGCACATAGTCATTGCACGAAGCACAAGGAATGCCAGAATTGTTACTTACCTTTGAATCAGCAGGTTTGCCAGTCATACACGCCTTAGGATCTTCTGACTTAGTTTGAACAATCACTGGCGTTGGTTCGGCAGCTGGCACTGAAGCTGATTTGACATTATGCTCATTAGTGGGCAGTACAGACTCGTTATCACAAACGTCGTGGACACTGTCTGCCTCAGACTGTGAATCGTCATTCAGGTCTTGAACACTGGCCAGGTTGGTCTCAGCAACTTCGAAAGCATCATTATCTTGAAAATGTACTGACCAGTCTATCCCCTCATCTTTCTGAACAACCACCATTGCCTTAGATGATCCCTCATGGGATGTTTCAGCTTTCTTTGGGGTAGTGGAAGTTGATGATTTTCCAGGAGATGTCCTGAATGGATACTTGGGTCCTGAGTTCTTTGGCAGGTTACAGTTGTAGCAGGTTACAAGATCCCTCATGGGATGTTTCACATTCTCTTGCAAAATGACCCTTTTCGCCACAGTTGTAGCAGGTTACAGCTGATTTGTCGAAGCCTAGCTTTGTATCTTTAGTTGCTGTAATCTGCATCCCAGTTCTCTTGACCAAGGCCTTTGCTCTCCTTACCAGATTAGCATAGGACCATAGAATGTCCTGTCTTTCCATTTCATCGTTGTCTATCTGGTCATAATCTTCCTGAGTCAGGTAGGCATTTCCGATTTTACCCTTTAGCAGATCATCATATGATGTGACCAAAGCACTAAGCATCCCCATATGCTCCTTTACTTCTTCAGTGCTACCATGCTTGAAATGCTCAGTGTTTAAGGCAGACATAGACGTTTTGCTTGAAGGAGCAGAATATGGTGGTCCACTTGGAGTTTCAGGAGCAGACTTGCTTGAAGAACAGACGTTTGAGGTAAAGGCTGTCTGCAATGGAGCATTTGATGAAGTGACTTGAGAAGGAATGGATCCAGAGCAGTATAATGAGGGATTCTGCACATAGCTGCTCAATCTGTCTAGGTTTTGCTCCTCCTGTTCATGCTCTTTTAGCTTAGTTATGAAATCATTTAGATCCATGCCCTCAAAACCTTCACCATTTTTCAAAATCATGATAAACGGCCTCCAGCTTTTGGGTAGTGCCTTGGACAAAGTCTCCACTTGTTGTCTTTCTGAAATCTGCACTCCCAAACTATCCATTTCACTGAGAAGATGGTTGTATCTGTTGATCAGATCTGGAAGCTTTTCATTCACGTATGAGGTGAAGTGGTCAAACTCCTTTCTCAACTGTGAGGTCTTGAGCTTTTTCAGAGATGCATTCCCCTCGTTCCTCTTTTGAAGTGCATTCCACAAGGAACGTGACGTTCTATACCGTCGGAACTGGTGAAAGATCTCATTAGGAATGGCTTGGATCAAATAAGAGTAGGCTTTCTTCTCAGCATCATAAGCCTTCCTCTGATCGTCACTCATCTGATCATAGGGAACTTCGATATTCCCTTCACCTTTAGGCACGACATAATCAGCAGAAATGGCCCGGTGCAACCGTGGATCAACCCCATCGATAAATATTTCAAAACGTGGTTTCCAGAATGGGTAATCTTCCATGGTTAGCAGTCTAGGTACTTTATTTATCCCGCCTTGTTCATTGTCCATTATTAAATTACTTAGGGCAGTTATGGTTTGTTTGGCAGCCATAGCACTCATGTCAGACATTATGATTAAAGCTTAAAACAAACGTAAACACTACGCACGAAGTGATATTGGTTCGCAAGAAGTGAACACACTACGCACGTAGTAAACTGTACTACGTACGGACTGACAAAAGATCACACAGTCTTAGGTACGTACGGAATGGGGACTAGTACGCACGAAGTGACTTGACTACGTACGAAACAAGTAAATTGCTTTTTAAGAAAATATTTGACACACAGACTCAATACGTGCGAAGTGAGAATCACTACGCACGTGTTGATGACACACTACGCACGCGCAGACACACAAGCTACTGAAGATTCTAGAGTACCAACGAACCACTACGCACGCACTGAAAATCAATACGCACGTAATTCTAGTCACGTCGCACGGCTAACATTCAACAGTTTAGACTTTTAACGTAAAAACTTAAACTTTTTGACCCAAAAATTCCCTGTTGACGATTATACGTACGAAGAAACACTTAGAAAAACGACAAAACAAAAGCACCTAAATGACCAAAACGACACCTAGATCACGAAACCTAAGGAAAAGTGATCAATCAAAGCACAAGGCTCTGATACCACTTTGTAGGACCGTGGGGGTTCTAAACTAAAACACCCTAATGCTAGGACTGATCTAGGATGAGAAATAGTGCGGAATATCTATTTCCCAAACCTCCTAAGGATTCTAAGATCTGCTTAGGTGTCCGGCACACAGTTAACACGAAGAACACACAGAGTAGGACGAAGAACAACTCTAAGAAGTCACACAGAATGCTTAAGGCTGCCCTTGGATTCGAGATTAACACTAAGTTCGCGATTACCGAGGTTAAACGTACGATTACGAAGGCTCACTAAGGCTTATGATCGATTACGTACAATTACCAGTCAAACTCTGCAATCCCTCGTTGATTACTCGATTACCCCCGCTAATATGAAGTTAATCAGTATTTATAGTGTAATTAATTTCACTACGCACGTAATGTATCGCACTTCGCACGAAGCGAGTCCAGTACGCACGTACCAGTTGTTTTAATAATAATTAATTTAACTTTAACCGATCACCTCACCACGCACGTAGTGAGCTTCACTACGTACGTAGTGGACTCATCACGCACGTGATGACCTTCACTCATACTTAAACTTCCAAACACACATCAACACATGAATAAGTACTTGTAAGCTTAAGACAAACATAAGTAACCACTTAGAATGTATAAACATGCAAACCATTAATCAAAACACATTTGAATTAACATTTCAAGTAAACATGTATGTATTGGATTGATAAGAACTATGGATTTACAATTATGCACCAACAGACACAACCTATGACAACATATCAACAAGAATCAAATATAAGAGGAAAAGGAAGTAGATTACTTATACGAAATATATACAGTGGAAGCATGTTATTATTAGAAAAACAAAAACCTCAGTTATGGACATATGAAATTTTAACATGGGAACAAACAGTAGTAAGAATGTGGGAAACAAACAAAAAAGATAGTATGGACATGTTGGAAACAACCCTAGGACCAATAGCACTAGGTATTTGTCAAAGTAAAAAAGCCCAAGACCCAGATGAAGTAAATAGATTAAAAGTCTTATGAGACAATCCATACAATTTTACAACACAAATTAGAACTCTTATATTAGGAGTAAACCCAGCAAAAAACAGTAGTTTATTACAGGATACAACAATTAGAAACCTAGAACAATTAAGCATAGCAGATATGAAATATATTAATGAATTTACTTTAGACTTTACACGATTATTATCATAAACAGGACAAGCTATGGATGACAATTTATGTGATAAGTATTTTATAAAGTTACCAGGAGATTTGGGGAAAATTATACACGAAGTATGGAAAAATAATTATGGAACTTACAAAAATTTAGGAATAGGACCTAGAATAACTCATACTTTTTCAATATTAGAAGAAATATGTAAAGAGGCAGCCTTACAAGTTAAAGAAGAATGCCTACGCATTTTGTAAAACAACAATTTATACACCTCAAGCATTTGGTTATTATAACAATAATAAGAAAAAAAACTTAGAAAAAGTACAATATACAGAAAGGGATATAAACCTTACAATAAAAAATATGTTAAGAAACCACAAACAAGAAATTGTAAATGTTTTATTTGTGGAGACATAAAACATTTAGCAAATAAATGTCCCAACAGAAACAAAAACATAGAAAGAAGCAATCTTGTAGAACAAATAGGAGAATATGAAATAGAATTAGTAGAAACAGATAATTCAGATAATGAATCAATATATAGTATATACAGCGATAATGAAACAGAAAACTCATTAACAAAGGTTACTTACACATATGTTAATACAGAGCAAGAAGAATGTGAACATAATTGGAATAAAAATAGGGGTAACAACTATATAAAATGTTATAATTGTGGATATTATCCTAGCATTGAAAAAATATTACAATGTAACATTTGCTTTAAAGAAATTTGTTGTTTATGTCTTAAAAGGGTATTCGATATAGAAATAGCTGAAATAAAAAATGCAAAACAAACAAAGGAAGAACCAAGCATATATAAAGAAAAATTAGAAATAACAGCTGAATTGCATAAATTAAAAATAAAATATATAGAAGAAAAAATAAAATATATAGAAGATTTAGTTTATAAGAAAAAACAAAAACAAGAAACCTTTGATATAGAGAATCTAGATATAGCAAAAATGTCTGAAGAAAACATATATATACAAACACAGGGATCTGCAAATATGATTAACATATAATGCAGATTATGGTTAAGTAACAATAAATTTTTAGATTTAACAGCCTTATTAGACACATGATCCACAAAAAGTGTAATATCTTACAGTTTAGTACCACAACAATATCATAAAGAGTTACCTTATAAATTAATTACTAGACCAATAGAAGATCGTTTAATTTCAATTACACATTATATAGAACATACGGGTATACAATTTCTTGATTTTTCAGGAAATTTTAGTATAAAATATGACATACCACAGGTTAATATTAATCCACAATGTATTAAATCAAAAGATTTTGTTCTTGGTTTAAACTTTATATTATGATTAAACGGAGCCATTACAATAACACGTAACGTTGTAACACTTAGTAAACAACTATACAGCTTCCCAACATCTCGCTATATTAATACATCAGAGTTTGCACGAAAGCGTGGTGGACAAGGGAATTTAGAATTTTTAAAACACCAAAATCAAAACCATAAATCCTATATAGAAAACGAAACGGTTAAATTACTTACAGATTTCTTAATACTCGAATTAGAAAAAGGAAAAGATATTACAAAAAGCCAAAATTATCCTATAATTTTACATTTAGAAAAAATAGGATTGATAGGAGAAGATATTAAAAAAATCAAAGGTCAAATATATATGTAAATTTAAAATAAAAAATCAAGATATTAAAATTAGAACAGCTAATATAGAATACAGCCCTTTAGAAAAAGAAGAATTTAGAAAACAAATACCAGAAATGTTAGAACAAGGATTAATTAGAAAATCAGAAAGTCCTCACAGATCAACAACATTTATAGTAAGAAATTATAGTGAAATTAAAAGAGGAAAGGCTAGAATAGTTTACAATTACAAACATTTAAACGATAATACAGAAGATGATGGTTACAATATCCCAAATAAAGATAACTTATTAAATCTTATACAAAAGAAAAAGGTATTTTCAAATTTTGATTTAAAATCAGGATATAATCAGTTACAACTTGAAGAGAGTTTTAAACCTTGGACAACATTTACATGTTCAGAAGGACAATATGAATGGAACATTCTTAGCTTTGGGTTAAAGAATGCACCATCAATATTTCAAAGATTTATGGATAATATATTTCTTAAATATGATTTTTGCTTAGTATATATTGATGACATTTTAGTTGCCAGTGAAACAGTGCAGGAACACGAGAAACATTTACAGACGATATTTGATGAAATTAAAAAGAATTGTATAGTAGTTTCTAAAAGAAAAATGGAATTATTTAAAAGAATATTTTCTTTTCTTGGTCTTGAAATAGGCAATGGGAAAATAGAATTACAAGCATTTTTGGGATTAATTAATTACGCTCGAAAATTTATACTTAATCTTTCAAAGTTAGTTGGACCATTATATAGTAAAACGACAAAAAATGGGCAAAGATATTTTAATACGGACGATATAAAGTTAGTAAAAATTATAAAAGAAGCAGTTAAAAATATTAAGCCATTAGAATTACCATTAATTACAGATTATATAATTATTGAAGTAGATGGTTGTAAAGAAGGATGGGGAGCAGCCTTACTTTGTAAACCAGATAAATACAGTCCTAAAGATACTGAGAAAATATGTTCATATGCAAGTGGAATTTTTAACAAAGCAGGAACAAACTGGACAAGTTTGGATTTTGGAATTCAAGCATTAATCAACGCTTTAGAAAAATTTAAGATATATTTACACAAAGAATTTACAGTTAGAACAGACTGTGAAGCCATAGTTCATTTTATTAAAAATGATCAAAGTAAAAAGGTAAATAGAACTAGGTGGGAAAATTTACAAAATGTCATACAAGACAGTAGGTATAAGATAAACTTTGAACACATTAAAGGAAAAAATAATGGTATAGCAGATATGTTTTCTAGAAACATTAACAAATTATTTGTTGCAGATGGCTAGCAAAGATAAAGGAAAGAAGAAACTTATATATCCTACACAGTTCAAAAAAGGATCATCTTCAGCAGAAGAAGAATCCAAAGTTCAAAGTCTTTCTCAACAGACTTCTGAACAAGGACTTGCGATATTACACAAACACAGGTACAAAAAATTCGTCCTACCAATCCCTATGTTTTACAACATGGTACAAAAAATATACAAAGCTATACAAAAACCGGCTAGTTCGGTCATTATATTTTGAAATTATGCTTTACAAGTATGCCATGATGAGGCCAAAAAATTTCGACCCATCATAGGTATGCAACTAAATGAAAAACAACAGTGTTTGTTAGACAATCTTTGGCATGTGCAAACTATGTCACAAGCTTCGTCTTTCAAAGCACAAGTTTTAAACGCTTTAAGTATTTATTTTGTTGAACAAAGTCAAAAAGCCCCTGAAATAAAGAAACAAAAATTTTCTCATTATGTAATTTTTAGGGGAACAAATATTGGTATTTTCAATAAATGGGAGACAGTTGCAAAATATATACAATGTCCTAGTCCCATTTATAAAGGATTTTATAATTTTTCAGAAGCTATGCAAGTCGCAAGACAACACTTTGGGGTAACTAATTTTTATATAGAACGTGAAGAAGTGAAAACATTTTCAGACAAGGCAAAAATGAATTCTGAACAATTAATAAAATCTCAGGAGGAAATAATAGCCAATTTGCAAAAACAATTGATGCAATCTGGAAAAGATACACAGTATATACAAACCCATATTGAAAACATTATGTTAAAACAAAAGGTAGCACTTCTCGAAGCAAAAAATACACAGCTTCAAAAAGAAATCGAGAAGAAAGAAAAGAAAACGAACACAGTTATACACAGAAACTATGATAGCTTCAAGGCAAGGATTTTAGATCTTCCTTGGAGACACACTCTAGAACCTGTTATACGACAGTTCAAAGAGTTTGAACAAATTGTTTCAGAAAAAAATTGTACATAATTCCCTATTATTTTACACAACTTACCACAAAGAATCGTGGATATTGCTTTTCACGAAGACAAATACAAGGGAATAACAGTTATACAAAGAAGCCACACCAGCGAGCTTGGAGATAGCAACATTGATACACATCATGTAGCAAGACTACTATGCTTACAAATAAATTTGAACACTACTACACTCACTGAAGACGAGATTCTTCAATTCTACCACAATGGGATGATTGATTATCTCGAATTCAAATTAAATCCCAAGATCGAAGCCATCCTTAACAAGTTTGGCGAAAAGTTTTTACTGACAGCAGTCAACATAGCATCCTACTGCTCTTTTCCTGTAATTGGATGAAAAATATTTGCATCTCTTCCGGAAGCGGATAGTTACACATATAGACCTGCAAAAAAGAGGATCTTCATTACTCACAGGCTGGCTACACAAAATATGTTCAAACAGCTTGAAGCATCTACAGAAATAAACTTTGAAGCATGTGAGAACTCTATTAAACAAGTAACACTCTTTCAGCAAACCCCAAATCTACCACAAGACTTTTTATGGGAGAGTTTCAAGTTACTAGCAGAAGGCCATTATGTACAGATATGGTCACACAAAAACTGGAGCATGCTTCTTCATTTTTCAGGGGAAGGAGAGATGATGAAGATAGAAGACATAAACAACGAAGAAAATGTTGATTTTTCTTTAGAAGACGATACGGCTACGGCACCATCAATAGACGAAACACATAGAGACTTCTAGAGGACCTTCAACAACAAACAATAATGCAGATCAGACGTAAGCAGTGACGCAACAGCATAGACAATAATACACATCAGACGTATGTAGTGACGCACACACACAAAAGACAAAAAAAATATTCTATAAGACTTCTGACAAGAAGTTTGAAAATGCAACAAGTTGTAATAAATCTTTGACTTTATCCTTATTAGCATTAGATAACATATTTATTGTAATTTGCCGTATTGTAAATTATTAAAGTTAGGAAACATATTGTAATTTGTCGTATTGTAATTTGATCGTCTATATAAACGATCAAAAGTTCATTTGTAAAGCACGCACAACTCATAAATCAATAAAATTACGAGTTTATTCAGAAAACCCATGGCAGCTTAAAACACTCTCTTCTACTCTCTTAGAATAATCTTTACTCCTTAAATACTTCATATTATATCCCTTATTATTATCAAAAAACCAAAAATATTCTTCTCGTGGAACTACCGTTGCAAATACTCTCTGGTGCTTCCAATCCCCACACTTCTAAGTGAGTTTATCGTTTCTCTTGTTTATTTTTATCTTATTTGTGTCATGATTTATTTTCAATTTTAGTGGTTTAACGGAAACCCAAAAAATTCGCCATACCCCCCTTGTTGCTCTGATACCAACAAGGGGGTATGGCGGATTTTTTGGGTTTCCGTTAAACCACTAAAATTGAAAATAAATCATGACTCAAATAAGATAAAAATAAACAAGAGAAACGATAAACTTACTTAGAAGTGTGGGGATTGGAAGCATCAGAGAGTATTTGCAGCGGTAGTTCCACAAGAAGAATATTTTTTGGTTTTTTGATTATGATAAGGGATATAATATGAAGTATAAGGGAGTAAGGATTGTTCTAAGAGAGTAGAAGAGAGTGTTTTAGGCTGCCATGGGTTTTCTGAATAAACTCGTAATTTTATTGATTTTTGAGTTCTGCGTCCTTTACAAATGAGCTTTTGATCGTTTATATAGACGATCAAATTACAATACAACAAATGATAATAACTACTATATCTACTAATTTACATGACACATCTATAATAATAATTTACATGACACAACAGTAAAGAAAGAATCGTACTCTATCTAAAAATTTGAAAACACATTAATTACTGTCAGACATCTTGTAGAGATTTTTTTTTTGTTTGTTAGACAATCTTTGGCATGTGCAAACTATGCCACAAGCTTCGTCTTTCAAAGCATAAGTTTTAAACGCTTTAAGTATTTATTTTGTTGAGCAAAGTCAAAAAGCCCCTGAAATAAAGAAACAAAAATTTTCTCATTATGTAATTTTTAGGAGAACAAAAATTGGTATTTTCAATAAATGGGAGACAGTTGTAAAATATATACAATGTCCTAATACCATTTACAAAGGATTTTATAATTTTTCAGAAGCCATGCAAGTTGCAAGACAACACTCGGGGGTAACTAATTTTTATATAGAACCTGAAAAAGTTAAAACATTTTCAGACATGGCAAAAATGAATTCTGGACAATTAATAAAATCTCAAGAGGAAATAATAGCCAATTTGCAAAAACAATTGATGCAATCTAGAAAAGATACACAGTAATTGAAAACAGTATGTTAAAATAAAAGGTAGCACTTCTCGAAGCAAAAAATACACAGCTTTAAAAAGAAATCGAGAAGAAAGAAAAGAAAACGAACACAGTTATACACAGAAACTATGATAGCTTCAAGGCAAGGGTTTTAGATCTTCCTTGGAGACAAACTCTAGAACCTGTTATACGACAATTCAAAGAGTTTGAACAAATTGTTTTAGAAAAAATTTGTACAGAATTCCCTATTATTTTACACAACTTACAACAAAGAATTGTGGATATTGCTTTTCACGAAGACAAATACAAGGGTATAACAGTTATACAAAGAAGTCACACCAGCGAGTTTGGAGATGGCAACATTGACACACATCATGTAGCAGGACTACTATGCTTACAAATAAATTTAAACACTACTATACTCATTGAAGACGAGATTCTTCAATTCTACCACAATGGGATGATTGATTATCTCGAATTCAAATTAAATCCCAAGATAGAAGCCATCCTTAACAAGTTTGGCGGAACGTTTTCACTGACAACAGGAAACATAGCATCCTACAGCTCTTTTCCTGTAATCGGATGCAAAATATTCGCATCTCTTCCGGAAGCGGATAGTTACACATATAGACCTGCAAAAAAGAGAATATTCATTACTCACAGGCTGGCTACACAAAATATGTTCAAACAGCTTGAAGCATCTACAGAAATAAACTTTGAAGCATGTGAGAACTTTATTAAACAAGTAATACTCTTTCAGCAAACCCCAAATCTACCACAAGACTTTTCTGGGAGAGCTTTAAATTACTAGCAGAAGGCCATTATGTGAAGATATGGTCACATAAAAACTGGAACATACTTCTTCATTTTTCAGGGGAAGGAGAGATGATGAAGACAGTAGACATAAACAACGAAGAAAATGTTGATTTTCTTTAGAAGACGATACGGCTATGACACCATCAATAGATGAAACACATAGAGACTTCTACAGGACCTTCAACAACAAACAATAATGCAAATCAGACGTATGAAGTGACGCACACACACAAAAGACAAAAAAAATAAAAATAAAAAATAAAAAATAAAAAATCTCTACAAGATGTATGACAGTAATTAATGTGTTTTGAAATTTTTACATAGAGTACGATTCTTTCTTGACTTTTGAGTCATGTAAATTATTAGTATAGATGTGTCATGTAAATTAGTAGATATAGTAGTTATTATCTTTTGTCGTTTTGTATTTCGATCATCTATATAGATCAAAAGTTCATTTGTAAAGCACGCAGAACTCAGAATTCAATAAAATTACGAGTTTATTCAGAAAACTCATGGCAACCTAAAACACTCTCTTCTACTCTCTTAGAACAATCCTTACTCCCTTATACTTCATATTATATCCCTTATCATTATCAAAAAACCAAAAATATTCTTTTCTTGGAACTACCGCTACAAATATTCTTTGGTGCTTCCAATCCCCACACTTCTAAGTGAGTTTATCGTTTCTCTTGTTTATTTTTATCTTATTTGTGTCATGATTTATTTTCAATTATATATATATATATATATATATATATATATATATTCAATATAGAAATCAAATCCCTATTGTGGTTTTTATGTTTGAACACAAGCATATGGGTAATTGATTGGTTTTTATGGTTTAATCTTTAAATTGATGTTAGGGGTTTGATCATGGGGTAAACTATGAATTATGGAACTTGAAATCATGAATTGTAGTTAAGAATTGAGATTTATTTGTTGAGGTTGTGCCCACTGGTTCATAGGGTGAATGATCTACTAATTACGAATGGGCTGCAAGGAGCCAAATGCAAATCAGCTTCTATGAATTACAATTGAGCTTATGGGCAATTTCGATTCTGTGATGTTACTATGAATTATGATTTGAGTATTAGAACAACGATTGGTTTTAATACTAAAGATGTTAAATTGAGTGAGTTCATGTATTTTGATATCTAAATTAACATTAAGGTTTTATTAGTCGATGATCTTTTGTAAGCATAATGAGCGCGCGCGCGCGTGTGTGTGTGTATAGTGTGGAACTCCCTTTTACGTCGTCGTTTTAGACCGGATGGAAAAAATTGAAAACATCTGCTTCTCTGAAAATCGACCCTTCAATCTCCCACCGATTCCTTTTGGCTTCGGCTACACTTCTCGAACCATATAGCACCCTCATATTTTCATTCAGCACGTTCTAAACTCTTTGTCATCACCATCAAGGTAAGTCGATCATCACCATTTTCTTTCTCCTATGGTCATATTGGGATTTTGTTACGCTTCAAGCCACTCCATCATTACCATCAACGTCCCTCTTGATCATCAACATTAGGTCTGTTCGTTTGATTGAGGATGGCACAGAGTAGGTTCCAATTAATATTGGTTTCACAAGTTACTAATTTTCCTTAATTGTTTATGCATATCCTGAGTTTGGTTTAGAATGCAGTCCTTGTTTGACAAAATAAGTTTAATTTCACCTATTGTTTGGTTTATGGTTTGAATAGCAGTCGTGATTGGTCTCCTAGATTAATAGAATCCAGATTTCTTGGACAATCTCATGAGTACGTCAAGTTGATATATAGTTTGCATAAAATGCACACCAAGTGTTCGTTTTAATGCTTAAGTGAGTTGTTTATATATTTTTAATGTTCATTTTTTTGCTCAAGTGCTTAAACATTTTCATATGCTTTTAAGTATTTGTTAATCTACAAATTGTATATGATGATGTTTCAAAAATTCATGTAATGTTTCAGGTTTTATTGGTGGTGGCTGGTTTGTGTATAATTGCGTGAAATGGATTGGAGATTGGTAGCTGAGATGTAAAGTTTTAGTAGTCTGTGATGGAAGTTTGCTGCCAATATGTCTTTGAGTTTGAATGGGTGTAAAAATCTTAAGAAGCTTCCAAGTAGCATATGCAGTGATCTAAAGTAAGTTGATTGTCTTTAGGCAACTCAAGTAAAGAAAGATTGCAGAGTAATTAGATGATCAGAAGGCTTTGATAGCTGCTCAGATCTTGTTAGATTTATGGTACCACTAAGAAGTGCAGGTGCAAGTTCAAGATGAATACAAAGAAAGCAAAAAGTGCAGGTGCAAGTTCAAGATGATTACAAAGAAAGCAAAAAAATATCAAAAGAGTTTATTAGATGATTTTTATGTAGATTTTTTTTGTAATTTTATTAAGTTATCTTTATTTTAATTTTATTGTACAAAGATGTAAAAGTACCATAATATTTGTCTTTTGTAAATATTGGTTCCTATAATATTGTACAGTAACATAAAATGGCAATTGAAGTGGGTCGGTTTGACAAGTTTAACTTAATCTATTTTTCAAAAACTGTACATAAATGGGAACTTGTGAAACATGTCAACTGTAAGCAAATTAAACGCCGAGAGATCATAACTCAGATGAGTAAAGAGGGTATATTAAAACACAAACAGGTAAAAAAAAGTGGCAGACTAAACGCGAGCTGTTAAAAAGTAGTGAATTGAAGGGAAGTTATTCAACAAGTCAAAAAGAAACAAATTAAACTCGAATGGTGAAACGGGTCATTGAGGACCGAAATTTTATTAATAAACTCTATTACGGTACACAACACAAATATTACTTCTCATAATGAAATTTACAAGCTATGGTGTGCGTTTCATAGACACTTCTGATCAAACTCATTTGATATTCAAATAATTCCAATACATCTATGGTGTTAGATTCTGTTAAATTAATAGTTCAATGATGACAACAAACCAAATATAATGCGCAAGAACAACTCAAAGCAAATTAATATAGGCAAATTGATGTTTCTTAAGAGGGCATGTAACTTTCATTCTATTAATTGCTTGTTGGTTGACTAACTCAACACAAATAAATTCAGAAAAAAGTGATGTATATGTAAGTTTAAATGTGGAAGCAACGGTGAACAGCTCAGCAATGGCGGCTAATTTGAGAGTAGCAACTGCGATTGATGGGTTTTCAGAACAGAGATGTGAATACGTGATTCTCTACCAAAAACCAATTCGGGATCTTTGAAATATCAAAACCAATTCGAATTTGAGAGTTGCCGATTTGATTCAGGAGGAGTTTGTTATTTGGTTCGAGAAGTGTAGCCGAAGCCAAAAGGAATCGGTGGGAGATTGAAGGGTCGATTTTCATAGAAGCAGATGTTTTCATTTTTTTCCATCTGGTCTAAAACGACGACATAAAAGGGAGTTCCACACCTAAGCTTAGGTACATGACAGCCACATACTCACTTTCCCCATATATATATATATATTCTGACTTTCAATATAGAAATCAAATCCCTATTGTGGTTTTTATGTTTGAACACAAGCATATGGGTAATTGATGGATTTTTGTGGTTTAATCTTTAAATTGGTGTTAGGGGTTTGATCATGGGGTTAACTATGAACTATGGAACTTGAAGTCATGAATTGTAGTTAAGAATTGAGATTTATTTGTTGAGGTTGTGCCCACGGGTTCATATGGTGAATGATCTACTAATTACGAATGGGCTGCAAGGAGCCAAATTTAATTCAGCTTCTATGAATTACAATTGAGCTTATGGGCAATTACGATTCTGTGATGTGATAAACTATGAATTATGATTTGAGTATTAGAACTACGATTGGTTTGGTATGTGAACTACGATTGTGTCTTAAGGAGGGAAATTAAGATCGAGTATGAGGGATCAATTGTGATTCTTTTGTGTAGTTAATTGCAATTGCAATTAATAGAGAATGTCATTGCAGTGGCTACATGTTTCTACTACGATTGAAGTGCTTGGAGGATACAATCTTCCTTGTGTGTGTCTACCATAGAAATGGCATTACAAGGGATTTAGGTACATGTGGGCCGTAATTATTAGAATATTGGACTGGAAATCATGGTTTAATTACTAGTTGAGAATTTAATTGTTGTCAAAAATTAATTAACGACGTAGACTCGTGATTTGGAGAATGGAATATGCGATTAAAATGAATTATGACTTTGTGAATCTTAATCTTATTATATATTGTTTTCAAATCGTACGACTCGGATACTTATTAGGACTCGTTATTTCGTTAGGTTGCTCGGTGAACTCTTGCGGTGATTCTCTCGGTTATTCGCTCGGAACTTCAGGTGATTTCAATAGTTTACAAAACCGAGTACAACGACAAAATTTATATATTTAAAGATTAAATGAATATGCATTTAATCTGCTAAGTGTATTACTTGCAATAATATGACTTATGTATGCTTACATGGTTGTTTACGCATGATACGAGAGTATGATTGACTGTTCGAGTACTGGAGTTATGTATGACAGCAGGTGTAATTATATCGATAGCATCATGTGAGTGTCAGGAGGGATTGATAGCGGTTGCCTCCGTTTGTACTTACACTTGTACGACAACGTGGTACTTGTACTTGCACAGTCGGAGTAGCGAAAGCATCGTCGAATGTAGACTCATGCATTGATCAGGAGTAGCTACCCAATCGATGCACGAGTTGCTTAGTGGGCAAGTAATGAATGGGTTACCTAGCTGGACGGGGCCTAATGGCTAGGAAAACTTAGCGGGTAGATATACGGACTACGGTATACGGTATATGGGTGGTATTCGATATGCGGTTTGTGTACAGTTTTCCATGTTAAGTTTATTGAAATGTGTAACACTGCAAAAACACAAGCCATTTTTTTTAAATCATGGCGGAAGCATTGCAATAGAAAATAGTAGTAATAGCAACACCCACAAACTTAAAACCCATATTGTACAACAACACAGTATATCGTTTCGTGTTACAAAATAGTTAATAAAACATGGATCATCATTTCAAAATATAATATCAGAGTGATGGTCAAACTTCTCCTATAACAAAATAGCAACCTACCGTGCTCTCCAAAAACCTGCAACAGAGGGTTAGGATGGGGAATTAGCACAAAGCTAAGTGAATGGAAATCAAGCCACAAACAGCAATAGCAGAACCACAACGATTACAACGGAACAGGTAACAACAATTCAGAGGACCGGCGGTTCTGCCGAACCTACGACCAAATTCCAACCAAAGCATAGGTCTACCGATAGCCTTTTGCTAAGTGACACAGTTAAATCCTTTTCGTTGCAACGAATGCAACAGAAGATCTAGAACCGATCATCCAGAAGCATCTAGCCCAGCCCAAGACCACGTCTAGCTAACCTCTGCAACAAACATCATGTGCACAATTTCATACCTTGATACTTATATCTTGGACTCGATTGCAATATCAACACATAGCAAGTCAAACAATTCAATATTAGACTAATCAGTCTATCAAAGCATCAATCGTGCTAATCCAAGCAATCATAACAATTACAACTAATACCACTCGTGAGTTAAAGTCCACACACCTTGTTTCCAAACCGTAATCCACTCAGTTGTCTAAATTACTGAGCCTTTGAAGTCCCTGAGAACACGATAATACCAAAATCAATTCTCAATTCATAAATTTATTCAAAATATATTTATATCATTATTAATCAATAATTATCATGTTATAATCATGTATAACAATCACATAAAGCAAGCATCTTGAAATAATTGCAAACTAATAGGATTTGTGTGCATAACCATCGAACCGTGATGATACGCCCAATGCCATAAAACACTCAAGGGTCACACTTGTGAGGGTATGTAGTTCAAGTAGGAAAATTCACATGGTTTGGAGATGGGTATTATGACAGTTAGTCATAAACCAGTATTGGAAGTTGAGAAAATAACCAGGCTAATATAATTGACAAGTATATATATATTTATTAGTTAATAAATATATATTGTTAATTATTGGATTAATATCTTGGATATTAATTAATAGGTTATTCTTATTATTAATTGATATTATTATTAAAAAGGATAAAATATATTAGGAGGATATATATATATTAGTACATTTTATTTAATAATAATAAGGTTTATATAGTTTCCTAATTAAAGATAACTAGGTGAGTTATCTATAAATAGGAGATAAACCTTAGCAATTAGGGTTAATGTTGTATTAAGCAACAACAGAAAAACTCTCTCTCCCTCTCTCTTGGATTCGGCGCCCGAGAACACCCCACCCCAAGGGGTTGATCGATTTTGGTGTTCCAAGTACAAGGAATCAAGATCAAGCCTAGTGTGGATTAGATCTTTCTAGCGGGTGCTTGTTATACCTCATCACGGGTGGATTAAGCTTGAGCAATTCAAGTATATTATCATCTAATGTGTTTCTTGTGATGTATGGTAAAATCGATGGGTGTATATGTGTACAAACACATATTTCGATTTCCAGGTTATAGTTGTAGGATTGATTGCATGCTTAATTATATGTTTAATTCAATCCTGATTTGCCCTGCAAGAGGTCTGCACAAAAGGCTATATGCCTATGATCGTGTTTTTCGATTTTATACATAATGAATATATACACACTTGATAAACTAAGATCTGTTTTAATCCTTTAGGGTTTTAGGATTAAGATTATTATTCTGTTTCCGCCTATGTGAATAATAACTGTTTTGTTATACAATTCTGAGTTGGTTCAAACCAAGTTTGGTTGTGAATCAGTATAACTCAAGGATGAATTGTGACCAATAAAACCCAACAATGGTAGGCTCAGTTTATCACAGTATGTTGGAATATCTGTTATTATCATGTTTTGGATATTATTTATGTATATGGCTTTTTCGAAAATCATGAGTATTGAACAAGTCTATGTTGAATCCTGGTTTATGTGAAACAGTTTGTTTCTAGATAAGGTTTGTAGATTTAAACCTTTGATCAGAAAGGTAAACCGGTCAGCTTTGACCGGTTAAAGGATTAAATCAATAAACAGGATATTTTTTTGAAAAAAATACGTGTTTATCTGCTTCATTTGTATATTTCGAAAATTAGGGATAGGCCTTGAGCCAATCCCAGTTTATTGTTTAAGTTGTATATTTTATAGTTTTACATTTTAATCAGAAAAGTTGAACCAGTTAGGTTTGACTGGTTAAAATATATTTTAGTCAGAAAAGTTGAACCAGTTAGGTTTGACTGATTAAAAAAGATTAAAACTATAAGAGGTTTAATTTTATGTGTGTTTGAATATTTTATGTATATATATTAACCAGTTGTGTTGATATGGATTGTTTAAGATTTTAATCTGAAACTAGTTCAGTTTTAAGATTAATGGATGAATCTCAAAACTAAGAAATTCTATCAACAAGTTCTATGTTTATAATTTATTCTAAAAATTTAAGCGATAAAAACAAGTTTATGTTTTTTTTGTTTGAATTTTTGGATTGAAAAGGAATTTCTAGAATTAATTATACATATATATATATATATATATATTCAATACATAAAATGAATTCGAATTAACCGGCCCAAAGGGGTTCACGGCCTAAAGAGGCCTATGGCCCAAGGGTGATCACGGCCCAGGGAGGCTCACGGCCCAGGGAGGCTCACGACCCAAGGTGGTGTCCGGCCCAGTTAGTGGCGCGAACCACGGGTCTTCGGCACAATAAGCCCTATTTGGCCCAGTGGGGGTTGAATTAAAAAGGTTCGTTAATTTTAATTTCATTAAAGGTCCAAGTTTTATTTTTAATTTTCAATTGTTTTGTTTTAAATTAAAGTGGGATTATATGAATTTAAAAGGTCTTAACGAACTTAATGAGCTTAAAGGCCCAATAAGGTAAATTCAAGAATGGGTTTAGGCTCATTGGGACTTGGATGATGTATTGGGATGTTAATTATGATAAGATAATAATACAAGATATTATATATATATATATATATATATATATATATATATATATATATATATATATATAAGTTTTTTTATATAAACCGGAATTTGGGTATTTATACTTATATATATATTTATTATGGTTTAAGCGTTATTTTAACTAGTTGAGTTAAAATACAAGGTTTATTATATTTTTGGATTTAAAATATGATAAATAACCAATGGTGTATATGTTGTTATTATTATACAATTAAACAAGGATAAATCTTTAATCGATTAAGTGTTTTAGCCTTAAAACACAATTTTGTTTGGTATGATAGCTATTATACCAAATAGAATAGGCTTGTGTTTTCTAGAATAGAAAATTGTATCCATTACCAAAGACGAAAGACTTTACAAGACGAAGGAACCAAACGGAGTTGCTCGGGTTGAGACCAGAGGTTTCAAGGCCAGTGGGAGCAAGAAGATCTATCATTAGATCTAGCCACGGGATCTAATTAGTTTAGTTGTCCTTAGATTGACCTTCCTAGGACATAGTTGGCAAAACTATAACATGTTTATTTTACTGCGTGGTTGTGCTTTAATTTTATGTCTTTTATGCAACTATAAAATTAAAGTAGGTGAATAATGAATTTTATTAAGCAAGAGGTAAAACCACATATATGATAAAACTGGTATACGACAACAGCACTATAAATTTTAATATTTTATGATTGTCATAACAGCATTTTAAAAACAGTTTGTTTTTCAAAATGGTTTTGTTATAAGAGGTATTGTGTACCTAGTTTAAGGTATACTAAGATATAAGGGTTTTTAAAACAGATAGTTTTAAAATGGTTTTATAAAACTGGAATCAAGTTTTCAAACTTGGATAAACCCACGAAAATCTTCAAGCAGTAGTGCTACCCATCTAGTGGTACACATTTCCTGCTCCCGGTACCTTGGTGTGTTGTCGTGCCCAAACCGTGCACACCGGGGTTCAAACCGATGTGGGTAGAAGTGAAAGACTTTGCGATTCCCTGATATGACGGGCCAGAGTTCACCCCGTCCTAGGTGGTGCGGTCTATTTTGGTGATTCCCTGATGTGACGGGCCCAAAGTGCGCTTAGTGTAGAGATAAACATACTTAGATAGTTTAATCTAAAGATCTCTACAAGGTCTAGGAGTCGTATCAAGTTAGATACGATTGGTAAAGGAACCTACCTACCTGATATAGCACGGGGTTGCTGTTTTCATGCCCAAACCGTGCACCAACACGTGTGAAATAAGGATCCTAGGGCTAATACTTAATCATTTAAGGGTTTTAATGCATTTGTATTTAGCAAAGTCTTATTTGTGTTACTAATTGGACTACATGAAAAATTGTAGATGGAAAACATTACCAACACAAACAACCTCTCACTCCGCTCCATCCTAGAAAAGGATAAGGTCACAAGACCTAATTTCCTCAACTGGGAGCGCAATCTGCGGATTGTGCTTAGGCATGAGAGGAAATGATACGTCCTGGAGAAACCAGTGGGAAATGCCCCGGTCAATAATGCGAGGGCAGATGTTAGGGAGGCTTACCAAAAGCGTGTCAATGATGCGCTAGATGTAAGTTGCCTCATGCTTGCAACGATGAGTCCAGAGTTGCAGACAAGCATGATGGATACATCAGCCTATAACATGATCCGCCAGCTGAGGGAAATGTTTCAAGAGCAGGCTCGTTCAGAACGCTATGATGTCACTAAGGCTCTTAACACTTGCAAGATGGCAAAAGGCACTTTGGTTAGTACTCACGTCATGAAAATGAAAGGGTACATGGACCACTTGGAAAGGCTTGGACACCCGGTCCCATTGCAGCTTGCAACGGACCTGATTCTTAACTCGCTGTCGAACGACTATAAGCCGTTCATTGTGAAATACAACATGAACAACATGTAGAAATCCATTGTTGAGTTGCATTCCATGCTTAAGACAGCGGAGTCTAACCTGGGTAATAAGTCCAATGATGTCCTAGTGGTGGAGACGGGAGCTGCTAAGAAGAGGAAGGAGCGCAATGGCATGGGTAAGGGTAACACCGAGCCAGGACCATCTGCACCCAGGGCCAAGGGAAATGGCAAAGGCAAAGGCATAGGCAAGGGCAAGAAGTTTAAACCGACAAAGCGACGGCCGAGAACCGGTGCTTCAAGTGCGGTGAAGTTGGCCACTACAAAGCCAATTGCCCGAAGCGTCATGAGGGTGGTGGAAACGCCACAGGTACTTTCGTTGACTAACTTCAGTATTTTGCTTTCAACTTATTTTTATAAGTGGTGTTTTTGACATTTGCAATCGTTTATTGCAAATAGGTCAATAAGAAGCAAATGATGCCTTGGGATGCTAAAAAGACGATGCGTGCGAATGAAGGATATTTATAATTCATATTTACTTATTTTGAACTGTTGGTTTTAAAATATGTAATGGCTACTTATGAGACTTTTGGTTTCTTTTAAGAGTAATTTTTAAATTATTGGTTGATATATCCTTGCGCGCATCCTGTGATTAGATCTAGTCAAGTTTTGACTAGAGGGTGACTAACTAGTCAAAGTTTTGACTTATTAGTGTTTTAGTCTTTTTGCATTAATTGTCATTTTCATTTAATGTGATTAATATTGATTGCTTGACTATGACTTATGGAATTACTTGAGGTAACACCGTTTGTGTTATATATTAGAATGCCTATCTAATTAAGTAATTGTAAGTGTCTATGAAATCAAGTTCAAGTTCTTGAACTAGAGTTAAACACTAGAAAATGATAGCCATTATTTGCTAAGGATGTGTTTAAAGAAAAACGTTTGTGAATTTGATTATGATAGGAATTATAATCAAGGAATTATAGAAAATGATAGTCATTAGTATATTTAATTGAATAATCCATTTTTATAGTAAATGACTAAAAGAAAGATAGAAAAAGCTTTTTTTTATTATACTTCTTTTAAACCTCATTATTTAGTTACGTACAGAAGTATTTTTTTTCTTAGACAACATTTCACATATCATAATGATCTACCACCCATCTCTCATCCCCTACAACCCAACTAGTTTGTTGCTAATAAAGAAAAAGCATTTGTTAGCCACTATTTATTCACCAAATATTCTAGTACTAAACATAAGAATTCTACGTTTTTTATTTTTGGAGCAATCAAAAAGTTAAGGGAATAAATGGTTTCTAAAAGCAAGCAACGTCAATTTCAAGAAACATGAGTATATGTCTTTGGATGTAGATCTATATTCAACATAGTAGATCAGATTACTTGGGTGTATCTTGTTATACACTTATACCTGGGCTTATGAAACACACACATACCGAAAGATACACTCCACACACACTAAAATAATGCATGATTTGAAAGATAGTTCATAGAAACTGTGTGCTTCGATACTCATTAACATCACCATTGTTCATCATCACCTTACACCATCATATTTCTTGTGATCACTGTCGTTCTTCATCACCACCATCACGATTATAGCTGTGTATATATACCTTTTCCTATACGCTAATATATACCACCAATGTGGGTTTCAGGGTTTCAAACCTTGCCTGTTAAAAAAAATCCAAACAAACAAAAACTCCAAGATCTATACTATATATTAGAACTCATAATTTACAAGGAAATAAAAAGCAAGAAGTAAGACACAACTTCCATTACCATTTACCCACCTTCTTGTACTCTTTGCACCCTCCCCTACTTCGCACGCGTGTCTAGTGTCCATTGTCCTCGCCGGAGAACTCTACATGGAAAACAGTAATGTTTACCTCATGCCGGCCACACACTAAAACACAAACGCCTACACACGTACGTACAAAATCATACAGACATACAAACTTTGTTAAAATTGAAACTCTGAAACACGTATACACACACACATTAACACAAACTCAAATTCAAACATTTACACGTAATGACTTACTACCTCGTCGGCGTACTCTGATAGTAGAGCACTACCACCGTCAACATAACCACCACTTCATACTTTCTACAGCCATTCACCACCACTGATAAGCTTGAAATAAAAACAAAATCCAACTTATTTCAGTATCGCTCCATGATCCTGCCAACATCGCTGCATAAATCTAACCAGAAACACGTATCGATCAGTAAATTGGAACAGGAAACCAACGGCTGGGTGTTTAAGTCAAGCACAAAATAACCTCAGGACTTAAACCTTACTACTACTATATTAGCACGGGCATCAATACAGAAGCTAACTGTTGGAGTTGTGTATATGAAGATGAAAGGACATGAGGGATGAGAAAAGCATTCAAAACTAACTGGGATTCTGGAGGCAGGTAAATACTTGAAAGGAATGGTCTCTTTTCCAAGGTCACACGTAAAGAAAAAGTACAATACAAATATATTATACTTTAGTTGAATAAAAATAAAAGATTGCTACCTTGTCTCGAAATCTATACCTCGACAAAACCCAACTACTTACCCCGCTAGGCTAAAACTGAATTTATGTTTTATGGCTCATTTCAAGATATATATTATAATAAGAAAGCACTGTGGATAGTGGATAAGCAGTAACAATTTGCCTTGCAAGTTGTTAGTATTTAAATGTTGTATTAAGCAACAAAAGAAATAAAACTCTCTCTCCCCCTCTCTTGGATTCGGCGGCCGAGAACACCCCACCCCAAGGGGTTGATCCATTTTGGTGTTCCAAGTGCAAGGAATCAAGATCAAGTCTAGTGTGGATTAAACCTTTCTAGCAGGTGCTTGTTATACCTCATCACGGGTGGATTAAGCTTGAGCAATTCAGGTATATTACTCATCTAATGTGTTTCTTGTGATGTATGGTGAAATCGAGGGGTGTATATGTGTACAAACACATATTTCGATTTCCAGGTTATAGTTGTAGGATTGATTGCATGCTTAATTATATGTTTAATTCAATCTTGGTTTGCCCTACAAGAGGTCTACGCAAAAGGCTATATGCCTATGATCGTGTTTTTCGATTTTATACATAATGGATATATACACACTTGATAAACTTAGATCTGTTTTAATCCTTTAGGGTTTTAGGATTAAGATTATTATTCTGTTTCCGCCTATGTGAATAATAACTGTTTTGTTATACAATTCTGAGTTGGTTCAAACCAAGTTTGGTTGTGAATCAGTATAACTCAAGGATGAATTGTGACCTGTAAAACCCAACACAAACTAGGTCAAAAACTCCAAAACACAAGATCGCGTCGCGAACGAGACCCTTGACACGCCGCGTCGGGACAATTAATTCGAATGGGCCTTAGAACCGAATTAGGCTTCAAATCTGTTAATTACTGGGCTTCACATTGGAACTGAGATACTAATTCAGCCCATTCGAACCATACGCATTTCGAGCAGCCCTTCCCCTTTCGAGCTTCTTTCCATTCGAGCTTCTTTCCTTTCAAGCTTCTTCCTTTCAAGCAAGAATGTCACCAAAGTCAAAACATGGATAGGATTGTTTCATTTAATGCATACCTCATTATTTCTTTCACATAAAACTAATATTTTAAAAGACTTCATATCTTCATATAAACACCAAGAACACATGAACAAGCACCTAAATTTCAAGATTTTTGATTCTAATATACACACTTTAATTCATGATTTAATTCATAAACACCACAATTCATATTAAACATATCACTAAACTTCATAAACACTTAAGACCCTTTTTAAAACTAACAAATCATAAAGCATGCTTTTCAAATTCATCATCAACTTCTATCATGCTGATTTCAAGGAATTTGGACATGGTAACACTTTGAAATTAAGTTATAAGTAACCAAAATCTTCAAGTTTTTCTCTCAAAACACACTTTGAAACACACACACAATATGAACTAACTTAGTCATGAAGTCTTCCTTTAAGGCTCTAAAGTCGGCCACCATAAAGAACACACACCTACGTAGTATTTAAAATGTTACATTCGAACATACAGTTTGTCACATAAACGATCAATCTTAAACAAACAACTACTACCGAAGTGATATTTAGAATTCTTATATAAAAACGAATCTAACAATACCATATACGCATGCTATTAAAATAAACACATAAATAAATAAGTAGAATACTCATTAAACAACTAGGCCCGGATTACGGATGTTACAAAATGGTTATTTGACCCATTTATATGATATATTTTATGTGGGGTTCACGGGATGGGTCAAATATACATATCGGACATGTATGGTTATTCATCTTGGATTGAACACATGGTTAAGAAACACTTAGTCTGTACTTGATAATGGATCAAGTGACTAGATGATCCACACTTGAGTTTACTTCATGAACAAGGTCACGAGTAAATTAGGATGATAATATTTTTATCTTTCTACAAGATATACTTGTGTTTCCTGAGTATTAGTTTGATCTTGCTTTAATTGCTTGCTAACGCGGTTCAAAACTGGCCACCATAAGGGAAGTTTTCAAGCACAGTTTTGCTATTACAATGGGACGATGTAGTCGAATGTATTCGTTCCTCTTTTGAGAGATATATGCTAAGCGATGATAATAATGTTATGTCTTATATTTAAAGATGTTAGAAGATGAAACTTGATTATGTGGGGTTACGATGATACGTGGGTGGGTCAAGTATGGGTTGCCCTTTGTAATTATCTAAACCTATTTAATGTTTAATTTCAAATAATGATTTTGTTTTTCTGTTGCTGAGTGACGAGTACTAAATATAAAAGTGTTATAACATTAAACAAAACTACTCAAATACAAAAAGAATGATTTTAATGTTTGATTTGAAAGAATGATTTTGTTTTTCTATTTCCGATGCGATGTTTTAAAAAAAGAATAACGAATATTCGAAATTATGGCGTTAGTTTTACATTTTCAAAATTGGATCATTCCAATTACAATTAGAAATAATTCAAAATGATTATAAAAATGATAAACCAAGAATATGATTAAAAAAATATTTTTAAATTGTATAAATTGTAAATATGATATTTAAAATTTTGAATGGACAAATTAAATATATTATTATTTATTAAAGGCATATAATAGAATTTTCTTCTAATTTTTATTCAAATTAAAGATAATATTGAATCCGATTATGACTAAAAAAAGTTAAAACTTGATTTAAATTTTACGACAATGAATGATCAAGATTGTACAATTAAAATTAACAAATTAGATGAACGTTTATAATCATATAATGAATTTAATCTAAATTAGTTTGTATCTATATGTATGTGTGTGTCAATTGAAACCCACTCTTCATTGTAGCGCCATATATAACTTATTAACTAAAACATTTGTATCTCGTAAATTGTATTAGTTTATCTTGAAGACCTTATAGTATTAAATAAGTTTTCATTAATTAATATTATTATTGATGATATTAAAATCACCTACACAAAAATAAACAAAGTTAATTGGTGTGTAATAAAGAAAACAAAATAGCTACTAGTAACAACAAATATACAGTAATTATATGATTTTTGGAATTAGAACTAAAAAAGAACTCCCATTGATCATTTCTTTATAAACAGTCTCAAATATATTATATTTGTTTATACCGATTATTTTTTCAAAATATATCCAACTTGTCACATTTTATTATTATTTATATTGGACGTTAAAATTTTCTATTGTATGTACCGAACATTTAATTTGGCATTATTGTGTGCATTAAAAGTTTGATATACGCAATAGAAACTTTTAAAGTTTAGTATACCCAATAGGAAAGGATAACAATTTGAATATATTTTAGCGAACTAAACCTTTATTTATACAAACTAGCTAAGGAATACAGTCGGTAATAATTTTTTAGTCTCGCTAGTAGTGAATTTTTTAAGACAAATTGTCAAGAAGCATAAAAACCAAAATTCGTAATTTTTAAATGAAGAAACTTGGAAAAAATGAAAACACAATGTTTAAAAATATGTAATAAAGGCCAGTTATCAAATAAAAACGGTTTTCATAATTAAAAATAAAGGAGTGTACTTTTTTATTAAAAATTTGATATGAAGACCAGTTATTTAATAAAAGATCTGATCATATTGTTTTATCATTAACTAGTTTAAAGATCCATGTATTATACGAGTTGGTTATAGATAACTTGTTGGGAAATTGGCTAAGTCATTGAAACTGTTATACATGCAAAAATCAAAACTGTTAAGACTGTTAATGGATGTTGGGAACACAGTTCGAAACTGTTAGAAGAATTGGTGAAGAAACAGTTGAAACCAACAGTTGCTGTGAACTTCAAAGCTGTTATATAGAGTTCAGAACTGTTAGTTCAAACTTTTACAACTGTTTGAAGACCTTGAAGCCGAAAACTGTTAGAAGAACCAAAACTGTTGCATTCATTGAACAGTTTCGGTTGAGCTAAATATGGAAAACCCTATCTTTGAAGATATCTCGAAACACTTGGAAGATTATCAAGATTATCTCAGAAGATAGAAGATTACCTAACTGTCAGCAAATCAAGGAAGATCAAGGAGTATAAATGCTATATTAGAATTTATAATTTGTACGTACTCATTGATTAAGTTTTTGCATTCATTCTTCAAGTTGTAATTTGCTTTCAGAATAGTGCTAAGCCTCTAAGTTTCTCGTTGAAACCTAAGAACAATCTGTGTTCTTCGTCTAACATAATAAGTTAGATTAGGGGTGAAGTTTGCTATTGTAATCATTCTGGTTAATCAATAAAATTACTGTTTGATTGAATTGCTTTGTGTTCAAAACCTTCTTTAATCAATTAAGTGTGATTCCGCAACTTCTTAGTTGATTGTGATCATAGTTAAAGATTAACTTTTATTCAACTCTGATCTGTTATTCAAAAGTTAGTTCTTGTTATTTGATATAATCTATATCCGATCCTGACAAGTGGTATCAGAGCCTTATCATTAAGGTTCCTTTGATCACCAGTTGAAGGTTTTGCTTCAATCTTGCTTTGTTCTTTAAAACTGTTTTCAAATCACTTTGTTTCAATGGATTCCGGTGGATCTTCTGATAACAATGGTTCTGGGTCAAACATTCGTGTTCCCATGCTCAAACCAACTGATTTTGAGATGTGGAAACTGAGGATCAAGCAGCATGTCCAATTAATGGACTATGCTGTTTGGGAAATCATTGAAACTGTTCCCACTACCCCTGTTGATCTGGATGAAACTGGAAAACCAAAGAAGAAGCCACCACCAAAGACAGATGGTGAAAAGAAGGAGAGAATGTTGGAGATGAAAGCTCTCAGCATCCTCCAGATTGCAATTCCCAATGAGTATCAACATCAATTCAAGAAATTTGATGATGCTCATGAACTTTGGAATGCTCTGGAAAAGAGGTTTGCTGGGAATGCTAGTTCTAAGAGAAACCAAAGAGATCTCCTTAAACAAGCCTATGAGAACTTCACCAGTGGAAAAAGTGAGAGCATCACCCAAATCTTTGATAGGTTTTACAAGCTGGTAAGCCAACTAGAGAGTGCTAAGGTTAGGCTTGATCAAGATGAGATAAATAGAAAGTTTCTTAGATCTCTAGGTGATGAATGGACTGTGTTTGCTTCACAATGGAGGACTAAGGATTCCCTTGAAAATATAGAGTTAGATGATCTTTATAATAGTTTGATAGTGTTTGAGGGAGAGATAGAGGGAAAAAGAAAAACTGTTGTCCCTAGCCACAATGCTGCTCTCCTGTCATCCTCAGGTATGGAATCAAACCATTCATTAACTAACTCTTTTGATAGTTGTGTAGGTACTAGTTCTGCTGTTGGACTAGATGTGAACACTCCAGATACTGTACTTGAAGCTTTTCTTGCCAGCCATGCACATTCAACCCTCACTAATGAGGATCTTGAACAAGTGCACCCTGATGATCTTGAGGAGATGGATCTCAAATGGCAGATGGCCATGCTTACTGTTAGAGCCAAGAGGTTCATCAAAGGGACTGGAAGGCAAAATATGAATTTCAAAGCTGATGGCAAGGCTGGATTTGACAAGTCAAAGGTGAGATGCTTCAAATGTCAACAGCTTGGCCACTTTGCAAGAGAGTGTAGATCTAGTGGACAAGTCCATAATCAAGGTCAGAGGCCAACTCAGAATCAAACCTCCTCAGCATTGGTCTCACAAGAAGGCCATGGGTTTGATTGGAGTGATCAAGCAGAAGAGGCTACAAACAACAAAGCCTTGATGGCATTGACTGATTCCTCCATCAAGATGGATTCACCAGCATCTGAGGACATTCAGGTATCTTCTAAACTATGTCCTGGTGAATGTAGAGCTATTGTTAAAAGGTTTAGAGAGCACAATAAAAAAATGTGTGATGCTCTAAGCAAAATGGAGGAGAGGAGATATGAATCAAGTGAAGTCATTGAAAGCTTTGAAAAGAAATTAAAAGATTATCAAGCCAATGAACTGCAAATGGATTATGATAGAAAATATCATAAGTGGGAAAAAGAGCAGCTTCAAGAGGAGATTGATAGTCTGAAAAAGAAGCTAAGTGAGAAGGAAAGTAAGGTTGATGAGTTAACCAAAAAGTTGGAGGGTGTTGATATTGATCTGAGCATGTTCAAGGCAATAAATCTTAAACTTGAAACCTTGTTGCAATCTCAAGTTAGAGACAAGGTAAAAACTGGCCTAGGATACAAACAAACCCCACCTCCATACAACGAAAACTACATAACTCCAATGTCAGAGGTAGCTGACAGATATGTTAATGTTCCTTTGGAAGAAGAACTTAAGTCAGCTGATCCAAAGTTTGAGAGTTATGAAGATGGAGTTCTGTCAGAAGTAAGTGATGAAGATTATGAGGAAGTTGTGAAGAAGGATGAATTTATTCCATATGAAAATCACATATGTTGTAATACCATTCCCACAAAATCATCTTTACAACCTGTGGTGTTTGTAAAAGCATCTACTGAACCTCTCACCAATGAGCCAAAACCCTCAAAAGTTGTTACCTCCATAAAAAGTTTCACAACTGTTGCCAACAGTTCTCATCTCTACACTAACAGTTCCAAAAAGAACCCAAACAGCTCAACTGTTAGTACTAAGACCAAAGGAAAGGAGAAAGTTGGTGAAGTTGAAATTGAAAAGCCCAAGAAGGAGGCTGCAAAAGCACAGACTAAACCCAGATCTGTAAAAAGGCATACTGAAATGCCTACATGCACTTGTCAAAAGCATGGTGTACAAAAGTTTCCTCAGTCAGCTCCCATTAGAGGAAATCAAAGAAATAGGAACCTGTTTTGGTCACAAAGAACTGGTTTGCCTATTGTGAAAGCTAAAAAGTGCTATACATGTGGGAGATCCAATCACTTGACTCAAGAATGTTATTATAACCCACAATTGTGTAGCACCAAAGAACCAAGTTTCAAAAGGCAAAATAACAGTTCTAAAACTGTTAAGTCAAAGCAGATTAACAGTTCTAAAACTGCTAAGCCAAAACAGGCTAACAGTTCTACAACTGTTAAATCCAAACCAACTAACAGTTCCACAACTGTTTTATCAAAACCAAAAACTGTTGGTCTGGCTTGGGTGAAACTGCAGAAACAAACAGTTTCTGAAGAGGGTAAAACTGGTACTAAAATTGCAAAACTGAATAAGTCACATGATGACTCAACTGTTTTACCTTCTACAACAACTGTTTGTTCAAAGATCTCAAATGTTAATCACAACAATTGGGAACCACATGTTCTTACAAAGTATTCCTCACACAAATTAGAGAAATCTAATTTGGATGAAATAAAAAAGAACCAAACTCTGTTTAAGTATTATGACTTGAATGGTGTACCCAAGACCTGCATGGCCTGGGTACTTCCTGCTACTAACTGATTTTATTTGTGCAGAGCATTCATAGGGCCAATCATGGATCTATTTGGCATGTGGATAGTGGATGCTCAAGGCACATGACTGGAAATCCACACTGTTTGAAGGATTTCAGAAGCATCAATGGTGGATTTGTAGCATTTGGAGGAAATGCTAAGGGAGGAAAAATCACAGGTAAAGGAGCTGTTGAGGCAGGTATACTTACATTTAATGATGTTTTCTTTGTTGAACAGCTTAAGTACCATCTGTTAAGTGTATCTCAAATCTGTGACAATGGAAACAAAGTTTTGTTTACAGATTCAGAATGCATTATTCTATCAAAAGATTTTAAACTAAATGAGAAGGATGTTCTTTTGAGAACACCTAGAAAAGATAATGTATACTGTCTAGATACACAAAAGATTTCTAACAGAATGTGTTAAGTTGTTTACTCTCAAAGGCATCTCATGATGAGTCTGCCATTTGGCATAGAAGGATGTGTCACATGAATTTTAAAACCATGAACTTGTTAGCTAAAAACAGTTTGGTAAGAGGTTTGCCCCAAAAAGAATTCTCATGTGATGATCATTGTGTAGCTTGTCTAAAAGGCAAGCAACACAAAACTTCTTATAAGACCAAAGAAGTTTCTTCCATTACTGCACCTTTACAATTGTTACACATGGATCTTTTTGGTCCTACATCTGTGGTGAGTATAGGGAAGAAAGCCTATTGTTTAGTCATAGTTGATGATTTCACCAGGTTCACATGGGTTCAATTTCTTAGAACTAAGGATGAAACTGCTGAGTTAGTTAAGTCTCTTATTCTTAAAATTGAAAATCAATCTGATTTGAAGGTGAAAGTCATTAGATCTGACAATAGTTCTGAATTTAAGAACTATGAGCTAAACAGTTTTTGAGAAAGTAAAGGTATTGAAAGACAGTTTAGTGCCCCTAGGACTCCCCAACAGAATGGAGTTGCTGAGAGAAGGAATAGGACTTTGATAGAGGCTGCTAGATCCATGTTAGCTGATTCTAGGCTTCCAATGACATTCTGGGCAGAAGCAGTGAACACTGCCTGCTATGTTCAGAATAGAGTACAAGTAGTCAAGTCTAAAGGGAAAACTCCTTATGAGTTGTTCCTCAAGAGAAAACCTTTAATCAACTTCTTCAAACCATTTGGCTGTCCTTGCACTATCCTTAATACCAAATCACCATTAGGAAAGTTTGAGAGTAAGGCTGAAGAAGGTTTCTTTGTAGGATACTCCACTCAAAGTAAAGCTTATAGAGTTTTTAACAATGTCACTAGAATCATAGAAGAGAGTATGAATGTCTCTTTCAATGAGAATAGGATCAATATTGCAGGTAATGGGCCTGATTGGTTATTTGATATTGATGCATTGTCTAAATCTCTTTCTTTTGAGTATTCTACTGAAACAGCTGCAGGTACCTCCACAACTGTTGATAAAAATCAACAAACAGTTTCTAACAGCCCAAACAGTTTTGAAACTGTTAGCTCAAAACCAACAACTGTTGGTTCAAACAAAGTTACTGAAGACTTTGTTGTGATTCCTATGCTTTAACAAGAGTTCTCCAATGCTATTGATCCATTGATTGAGGCTGAATCTTCAAAGGACATGGAATCTCATGATCCTCAACAACACACTGACTCTGCATCCCAAACAGTTGCTGATCAAGTGTGTGATACTGCTAAAAATCCAAGTGAATGTGAGTTTGATCTGTCTAATCTAGGGAATGAACTGACTGAAGAAAACATTCCTACATCAAGAGTTCACAAGAATCATCCAATATCTCAAATAATTGGTGATCCAACCACTCCTATCAGAACAAGGAATATGCTGCAAAATGAAAACAGTGGTGTGGATCTTGCCCAATTTGATGTGAATGCCTGCTTTCTATCTCAAATAGAACCAAAGAATGCAATTGAGGCATTGAAAGACCCTTCATGGGTGGAAGCAATGCAAGAGGAGCTCTTACAATTTCAAATTCAGCAAGTTTGGAAGTTGGTTGAGCTTCCAAGAGGCAAAAGAGTAATTGGTACCAAATGGGTGTTCAGAAACAAGAAAGATGAAAGAGGGATTGTAATCAAGAATAAGGCAAGACTGGTTGCACAGGGCTATACACAAGAGGAAGGAATAGACTATGATGATGTCTTTGCACATGTTGCAAGGATTGAAGCCATTAGACTATTTCTTGCCTTTGCAAGCTTCAAAGGATTTAAGGTGTATCAAATGGATGTCAAGTCTGCATTTCTCTATGGAACTATTGATGAGGAGGTATATGTGTGTCAACCCCCTGGCTTTGAAGACTCAAAGTACCCTGACAGGGTATATAGGTTTGATAAAGCTCTATATGGACTAAATCAAGCTCCTAGAGCTTGGTATGAGACATTATCATCCTACCTTCTTGAGAATGGTTTTAAGAGAGGCACAATTGACAAAACATTGTTTACAAAGATTGTTAAAACAGAGATTTTGCTTGTGCAAATCTATGTTGATGATATAATCTTTGGATCCACTGATGACAGCTTGTGCAAAGAATTTGAAGTCATTATGCACAAAAGGTTTCAGATGAGTTCCATGGGTGAACTCACATTTTTCTTGGGATTACAAGTAAAACAGAAGCCCTCTGGTATATTTCTAAGCCAATCTAAGTATGTCAAAGACATATTGGACAAGTTTGGCTATCAAGATGTGAAACTGGCAAGCACTCCTATGGAAACACACAAACAGTTGGGAGCAGACTCTGAGAGGGAGGATGTAGACATACATCTATATAGGTCAATGATAGGTTCATTAATGTATTTAACTGCTTCTAGACCTGATATAATGTTTGCTGTGTGTGTTTGTGCCAGATTTCAATGCAGTCCGAAGATGTCACACTTGTTTGCTGTGAAGAGGATTTTTAGGTACCTCAAAGGCCAACCAAAATTGGGACTTTGGTATCCTAAAGATTCGCCTTTTGATTTGGTGGCATATTCTGATAGTGACTATGGTGGAGCCAATGTGGACAGAAAATCAACCTCTGGAGGATGTCAATTCTTTGGATCAAGGCTGGTTTCATGGCAATGCAAGAAACAAACAACAGTTTCAACTTCAACAGCTGAGGCTGAATATATTGCTGCATCAAGCTGCTGTTCACAAGTGTTGTGGATTCAAAATCAGCTTCTGGATTATGGTTTGTCTTTCTTGCATACACCTATTTATGTTGATAACACCAGTGCTATTAGCATAGTTAATAATCCAGTGAAGCATTCTAAAACCAAGCACATTGAAATCAGATTTCATTTCATAAGAGATTGCAATGAAAAGAAATTAATTCAAGTTATGAAAATCCATACTGATGATCAATTAGCTGATATGTTCACTAAAGCATTTGATGTGAGCAGATTCAACTTTTTTATCTCAAACATTGGAATGATTAACTTGGACTAACAGTTGTTCATTACTCAATGCTTTTCACTATAACAGTTTGCAACTGTTAGTATTGTTATCTAACAACTGTTGCTTTTAAGTATTCAGGGAAGAGTAAAAGTGCAAATCCCAAACCAGTTTTGGACATATCTGGTTGCCTATCCCACAAACAGTTTTCAAATCCGTGAATGTCCTTGATATGTGGTAAAGGTAAAATACTTTATTGAGAACAGTTCCAGACTGATAAAGGTAAGTCACTTTATTTTGTAGTGTTGTGAATGGACATGACAAGTCACTACATGCTAAATTATTGACCAATTCACAACCACAAGTTTGTCTATAAATTAGCTTGCATGCATTCTTCACAAATCACACCTACATTTGCATTCCAGAGAGCAAACTTTTCTTTGCAAATGGCTACTAACTTCTTTCTCATAAACTTCAAAGAAATTAATGCTAAACAAAGTTATGTAACCATCCCTGCCCCATTTGTTCGAATGCATGAGCTTTGGAAATACTCATCTTGTGTTCTTGAGATGCATGATGATCGAGATAGGTTCACCTTGACACAGCACCCAGACCCACGTAGGCCATATAAAATGACTGATCATATTCGTATAAGAGGTGATTTTGAAAACTTCACTCTCTTCCACGAGTTGCCTACCAATTGCTGTTTAAGGTTCGACTTGAACCTGGAAGGCACTACAGGCTCAGTAGTGTGGTTCAATGTTCGAATAAATGATGCTGATGATGCCGTTCTAGCCTCGGATGATGATGCGGTGGAGGTCATTGTAATCGATGACTAGTTCCATTGCACATCATGGTCTTAGCTGATGATGGATTGGCAAGTGCTCATCATCATCATCCGAGTCTAATGGAAGCCATAACCTTTAGAGACAATAACAACCGTTAGAGAAAGAGATGGGTGTAGAAATTGAAATCAGAAAGGATTGAATTTCGTTGACCCTTGCACAATTAGATAGACAGTACCAACAATGGCTTGTGAAAATGCATGTACTTTGTAGTTCATCTGTGTTAAACATGAATAAAATGCATATTTTGTTGATATCTGTGTTGGCTAATGGTTTGTTTATGATGGATCAGCTTATGATGTATGTATGAGCTAAGTTTTGTTGACAGTTGCACATATTTTTAACAGTTGTTTGAAATACTACTAACAGTTTTCAACTGTTAGCATATGGCCTGCACAACTGTTAGGCAAAATCCATGTGCATCTGAGGGGGAGAAACTCGTGTCCAATAACAGTTGTACTTTCTAACAAAAACATTCTTCAACTGTTAGTGTGTAGAATACACAACTGTTCGAAAAGGGAGTTATTTCTGAATAACAGTTGTTACATCTTGTGAAAACAGTTCTTCAACTGTTAGTGTTATTTTTGTCCGTCAACTGTTAAGTTACTAAAGGGTGTTTTGGTCTTTGCAGAATTTTGAGGATGTTTGAATTGCATTGAACATTTCGAAACATATATTAGGCAATTCCCTCCTCATCAGTTCATTCACTCGTTCTGAACTTTGATCAAACGCTAAAACCCTAGAATTTTGCTCTCAAATCAAAATGGATCCCCTTCCATTTGTCAAAGAACACAATATGCTTGCCTTCCTTACAAAACCTGCTGATCTTACTGCTTTCCACGACATGATTGACTATCTCTCGATGTCAACTCTACACATAGCTCTCACCATAAACCCAACCATTTACACTTCTCATATTGATCATTTTTGGAAACATGCTACCCTTCGAACGACTAATGAAGTGCAATGGATTGATTCCACTGTTGATGGTTTGAATGTTTCAATCTCCGAGGACTCCATCCGCCAACTTCTTCAACTTCATGATCGTGATGGTGAGTATTCTGATTCTGTTTCCCTAGACTTTGTGCATACCGAGTTGGTTAAGCTTGGGTATGAGGGCCCTAGGGGCAAGGGTACCTTCTACAAGGGACATTTTTGTGCACACTGGAAATATTTGATTCATACTCTTCAGCAGTGTGTAAGTCCTAAACGCACAGGGTGGAACGAGTTTGGAAGCAACATTGCATTGGCCTTAATCTGTTTGGCCAACAATCGTTGCTTCAACTTTTCAAAACTTATTTTTGATGGCATGGTAAAACATCTCGGGACCAAATATGGTCTCTTTTTGATGTACCCACGATTTGTGCAAGTTTTGTTAAACTTTTTTATGTCAAATCTTAAAGCACACAAGAGGGTCCTAATTCCCTCTGCTCATGTGGCCTCCACATTGAGCAAGTTGATGGTTAATGGGAAGAATTTCTCAGGTACCATAACTCCACCACTCTCTGCAATGGTGGAGTTTCTTTCAAGAAACAGAGCTGCCATGGGTGAGCATGAAGCCCAACTTATTGCTACACCACCACCTCTGGAACCCACGGCTCACGATACTCAAATAATCCCCTCTGCTACCTTTGAAAGAGCTACAACACAAGCCCCTGCACTAAAAATATTTCAAAAGAAGAGGAAAAGAACTGTTGGTGCTCCTTCCACCACAGTTCATGAAACTGAAACTGTTAGCCCTGCACAGGTGCATTCACCTGTGCAGAATATCGAAAGGGAACCATTCGTGCTGTCTCCCAAGCACAATGAGGAGGTGATCACTCCATTAGAGGGTGATCATGTGGTATTTGAGGCTGACACTACTGTTTTATCCGCAAGGGATGAACAGGACAGGGTTAACATAACTAAGACCTTAGCCACGGCAACAGAGGCTGGTCAAACAGTTTCTGGAAATCCCCAGTACCAAGAAAAGAGGGGTACTGGTGTGGAATCTCAATTGAGTGAACCACCAGTTTTATCTGTCAATGATATGTTAACAGTGGCAACACTGGCTGACATTGAGGCTAGAATGCAACACAAAGCATTGACGGATTCCAACTTTGCACCTTTCTTTGCTGCATACATGCAACTCAAAAAGAAGATTGCCTTACAAAACAAAAGGATTCTTCAACAGGATCAGCAAATCAAGGTTTTGACCAACAGTTTGAAGCATGCTAATGAGGTGCTAAAGCTACATGATCAAGTACTACAACAGTTGACAGCTGCTGCAAGAACCCCTTCAACTGTTCCAATCAAAGAGGGGGAGAGTTCATTACCAACAGTTGCTGAAGTGCCAGAACAAACAGCTGCAGTGGATGAACTAACAGTTGCACCCAGTGAATCAACAGTTGAAGAGAAACTATCAGCAGTGGATAGAGTGCTGATCAATACGATAATTTTGTCTGGTGATTATCCAAAAACTGAGGTTTACAAGTCATGGCCCAAGGTGAAACAAGAATATTTGGTGAAAGTGGGTGCTCAGATGCTGAACTGCAATGAATTCCAGATGAAACAAAAGATTGATGATGGATGGCTTGAGGGCAAATGTGCAAAGTTAAAACCTATTAAGCCAAAGCCTGGATTCAAAGGAATTCATATTGTAGAAAAGGTTGTTGAAAAACCAGTGCAAGAGGTAGAAGGAAAGGGAAAAGAGATTGTTGTTGAGCTACCAAAGCTAAAATTATCAAAAGAACAACAAGAAGAAAGGGATTTTGAATGTGCTCAGAGGTTGGCTGCTGATCTTCAACAACAAGAACAGACTGATTTTGAGATAGCAAAGAAGCTGGCTGATGAGATCACAGCTCAGATTGATGAGGAGGAAAAACAAGAAAAAGCTACTAAGGGAGTTAAGAGAAAAAGAATTGTGAAAAGAAACAACCTCAACTTCCTAAGTCAGCAACTGAGAAGAAGTCTCAACCTCAACAATCCGAATCCCAAAAGTCCAAAGCTGTCCAACCAACTCAAACAGTTCAAACCATCAAAGCTAAAATGGTTAAAACTATCATTCAAGATAGGCTCTTGGTCGATGTTGAAGAAGGTGTTAACAAGTTTGTTGCAGAACATTTAGGCCAGAAGTCTCACATCAAAGAATGGAAGTTTGATGTTGTCCGGTTTGATACTGGGAAGGAAGGGGTAATCATTGTAAGGGAGAATGATCAGATCGAACAGTTTTCAGGCTACTTACAAATGATGGATAGCATTACTAGGCGGGACATACAAGAATTGTATGAATATGGAACAAGGCACTATGGAGGATATGACCATCCTACAATTAAGATATTGATGAGACATTTAACAAGTATTTGCAACCCAAAGAAAGTGATGTCAATACTAATGGCTGATGAAACCTTTCCAGTTCAATCTGTTAAAGTGTATGCTAAGCCAAGGGTATACTACATAGTAATGGGTAATGCAATTACAGAATGGTTTGACATGGATTTCATCGAACACAGTCAGATCAAGCTCCAATACCTGTTGAAAGCCAAGTTCTATGGTCCAGCCAAAGTAAGGGATGAGCTAATTCAGAAGTTCAAAGATAGACTTGAATCCCTGAGATCAAAGAAAATGTAATTTTTCTATCTTTTGAATTTTTTATTATAACAGCTTGATTTTGCATTCAATGATAAATATGTTCTTTACTTATGTTAAATTTGTCTATGATTGAACCCTTAAAACAAACAACTTAATTGTATTGTTCAATACTTTAAGTTAGGGGGAGATTGTTGGGAAATTGGCTAAGTCATTGAAACTGTTATACATGCAAAAATCAAAACTGTTAAGACTGTTAATGGATGTTGGGAAGACAGTTCGAAACTGTTAGAAGAATTGGTGAAGAAACAGTTTAGAACTGTTAGTGAAAATTGTGAAGACAGTTGTAACCAACAGTTGCTGTGAACTTCAAAGCTGTTATATAGAGTTCAGAACTGTTAGTTCAAACTTCTACAACTGTTTGAAGACCTTGAAGCCGAAGACTGTTAGAAGAACCAAAACTGTTGCATTCATTGAACAGTTTCGGTTGAGCTAAATATGGAAAACCCTATCTTTGAAGATATCTCGAAACACTTGGAAGATTATCAAGATTATCTCAGAAGATAGAAGATTACCTAACTGTCAGGAAATCAAGGAAGATCAAGGAGTATAAATGCTAGATTAGAATTTATAATTTGTACGTACTCATTGATTAAGTTTTTGCATTCATTCTTCAAGTTGTAATTTGCTTTCAGAATAGTGCTAAGCCTCTAAGTTTCTCGTTGAAACCCAAGAACAATCTGTGTTCTTCGTCTAACATAATAAGTTAGATTGGGGGTGAAGTTTGCTATTGTAATCATTCTGGTTAATCAATAAAATTACTGTTTGATTGAATTGCTTTGTGTTCAAAACCCTCTTTAATCAATTAAGTGTGATTCCGCAACTTCTTAGTTGATTGTGATCATAGTTAAAGATTAACTTTTATTCAACTCTGATTTGTTATTCAAAAGTTAGTTCTTGTTATTTGATATAATCTATATCCGATCCTGACATAACTTATAAATAATAAAAAAAACACATAGAACAATTACTAAGGAAATGAAATGTAAAATCAGATATAAATCATAAATTGGAAATTTTAGCAAAAGTAAGAATTATTAGAACCTTGTCTTCAGCATTATTATGAAAATGTTTAGATAGTTGTTATGTTGGTTTATATTTAGAGATCTTAATTTGTAAGAACTTTTATCTCAGTCTTTGAGACTTTTTTTATAGATATATCTTTGTTGTTCATGAAATAATAATTTAGTTTTGTCTTATATTATTGTTTTTATATATTCTAAATTCAATTATTGGCATATACAGTAGCCATAAATTATGGTATTTTTTTAAATAAAGTTACAGAGAGACCGGTTGTAATACAACAGGTTTATAAATGATACCATTGAGAGATGGGATGAATACCGGTCTCCAGAGTGAAGTAACCGGTCATTATATAGAATTTGATTAGGGTCACGATAGATAAAAACCGGTCTATATATGATTTTGCAGACCGGTTTATAACCGGTCTTTATGTTATAGATAAGACCACCCCTATTAAGATCAAAAGAAAACCGGTCTTTTTATGCATTAAAACAGGTCTAAAAGACAACCTCTATTAAAAACAAAGGAAAACCGGTCTTTTTATCCATTAAAACTGGTCTAAAATTCCACTCCTATTAAGACCAAAGGAAAACTAATCTTTTTATTCATTAAAATCGGTCTAAAAGACCACCCTTATTAAGACCAATAAAAAACCGGTCTATTTATCTATTAAAACCAGTCTAAAAGATCACCCCTATTAAGACCAAAGAAAACCCAGTCTTTTTTTTATCCATAAAAACCGGTCTAAAAGACCACCCATATTAAGACCAAAGGAAAACCGGTCTTTTTTATACATTAAAACCAGTCTAAAAAAGAATGCGTGTAATAAAATTAGGACACGTGACAGATGTACAATGGATTGGAAATAAGCGGGAAAATGAGAAAAATGATGCCTAAAAAATGGACATGTGGCAATCAGTTAGATGTTTATTAATATTTATAGATAAGTCTTTATGCACTGTTATAGAAGCGTGAGGAATTTTTATAAAAATACAGACTTAAAAGTACATAAAATAGTTTAAACAAAATGTAGGTAAAAGTAACAAAAAAAATCATATTTTTAATGTACAATTTTGATTTTAAAAAGTTCACACTCTTAGATTTGTAAAATAGTAATTATTAGAAATTGGGAAAAGTTCATACTTAAAAGCGTAACTTTTATAACATGGAAATGTTTCAATATTTTAACACTTGAAAACGTGAAAACTTTAATTATTTGTTCACACTAATAACTGTGACACTTTAATTATACTTATCACATTTTTATATGTGAATTATTCAAAAAATTTGTCGCATCATATATTTTCACACTTTTTATAATTATATACATTTAAAGTGTAAAAATATTATTAATTAAAAAGTATAAAAAATTAACATATTTGTTGTAGTGTAATAAAGACATCCTCTAACAGTTCTTTATGAATCATGACTATAAGAACCGGTTTCCATTACATTACAGTAATAGTATATCTTAATTATGAAAATAAATATTGATCTTATAACCTTGATTTTTAGTATTTTATGATATTTTTTTAATAATAAGGTAAAGCTTTCAAAACTTTTTTTTATAAAATAACTAAAGTTTATAATTTTTTATCAGCCCAAAAAGTTACATATTATTCTTATCAACAGATTATAATATATATTAATTTTATATATCTTTTTTTAATATCAAATAATCATATATAATAAAAAGGGTTATTAAATAAACTTCCATCATATATATATATTAATTTTGTTGGGAATTAATTTATCTTTCTTTTATATCATAAATAAAAAAGCGATATATTTTTCCAATATATACTATCTAATCATATCAAATCCATTACTCACGTTATAAAACTCTTTCTGGCTAGGTTCTCGTGGGTTTTTCTTAATTTTGTCTATAATTATATTTTATTTCTGCCCTTTGTAGAAAACGATCGATGGCCAGGTTCTCGTGGGTTTTTCTTTTGTGTATAATTATATTTTATTTCTGCCCTTTGTAGAAAAATGAGCAATGAGCCAATGGTTACAGGGTGATATCACCTTGTGTTGATATGGTTTCCATTGATTAATTGATTAGAATATTTGGTAGTCTAATTTCACTCCGTATAAGAATTTATATTCTATTACCGTTGTATGCGTATAATATAGTAATCGACAAAGTTTTTATCAATAATTTGTTTGTTTTCAAAATATGGGTAGCGTGTTTTCTATTTATTTTAATTGATCAATAAATTTTTACAAGAATGATATAATCCAACAACGGTATTGACATTATAATTATATTCTATTTTAATTATATTATCTATTTAAATGTTCGAGTAATTTTAATTAATTTAAGTTATATGTTATTTACATTTAATACGTCTAGTTATCCGTATTCTTTAATAGTTAAATTAAAATATTGATTATACTAGTTTAGAGACTCGTGTGTTACACAGGTTTGTTATAGATAACTTATAAATAATAAAAAATTACATAGAACAAAAACTAAGGAAATGAAATACAAAATCAGGTATAAATCATAAATTGGAAATTTGAGCAAAAGTAAGAATTATTAGAACCTTGTCTCCAGCATTATTATTATTAGTCGTAACATAATGCTACAATCTCAAAAGGTTTAGATAGTTGTTATGTTGGTTTATATCTAGAGTTCTATATTTGTAAGAACTTTGTATTTCAATCTTTGAGACTTTTTTTATAGATATATCTTTGTTCATCAAATAATAAGTTAGTTTTGTTTTATATTGTTGTTTTTATATATTCTTAATTCAATTATTGTAATACATTGTAGCCATATATTATGATATTAAAAAAAATTACATAGAGACCGGTTTTAATACAACATGTCTATAAATAATACCATTGAGAGAAGGATGAATACCGGTCTCCAGAGTGAAGTAAAACGGTTTTTATGTAGAATTTGATTAGGATCACGTATGAATATGATAAAAATCGGTCTATATGTGATTTTGGAGACTGGTTTATAACCAGTCTTTATGTAATAGATAAGACCACCCCTATTAAGACTAAAGGAAAACCGATCTTTTTATCCATTAAAATCGGTCTAAAAGACCACCCCTATTAAGCCAAAAGAAAATCGTTCTTTTTATCTATTAAAACCGGTCTAACAGACCACACCTATTAAAACCAAAGGAAAACCGGTCTTTTTATCCATTAAAACGGGTTCAAAAGACCACCTCTATTAGGAACAAAGGAAAACCGGACCGGTCTAAAAGACCACCCCTACTAAGACCAAAATAAAACCTGTCTTTTTATCCATTAAAACCGTTCTAAAAGCATGCGTGTAATTAAAATGGGACACATGGCAGATGCACAATTGTTGGAAATGAGCGGAAAAATGAGAAAAAGGATACCTAAAAAATGGACATGTGGCAGTCAGTTAAATGTTTATTAAAATTTAAAGATGCTAGAATATTTAATATATAAAGTTTATTTATTAATTTTTTATTAATAAGTTAATTTGTATTAATTTGATTTTTTGAATAACCTTTATTTTGGAAGGTTTTGTTATTAAAATAGTATATAAGATTGTCATTAACTCCATCAAAGAGATATTTTAATTAATATTTATAAATAGTTAAATTTAAATATTTAATATATAATAGAATATTAATATATAAAGTTTAATTATTAATTTTTTATTTATAAGGTAATTTGCATTACTTTGATTTTTTGAATAGTCTTTATTTTGGAAAGTTGTGTTATTAAAATTTCAAATGGTATATAAGATTGTCATTAACTCCACCAAATAACTGTTTTATTTAATAGTTTCTATGTAGTTTAATATTAAGGTCAAATTAGTAATTTTAAATTACTTAAAATAAAAATATTATAAAAAAAATCTAAATAATTAATTTATAAGATAGTATAGATATTAAAAACTGTAATAATCAATATTACTTAACAATTACATTAAACTTTTACCGTATAAAACATATATAAAAGTTTTATAAAACAAATTGTATTATTAATAAAATAAACTCAAAAAATCAAAATTATTCCTCATCTTGAAAGCACGTGACATTCGTTTAATATGTGAATTTATTTGTTTATGAAAAGCTCTGACGCCAACTCAACAATTATAATTATAAATATTAGCATTACACAAGTGTTATTGTACGCTGATTTACTGTTCAGAGTTAGGTTTTTTCTAAATCCGCAAGGGTATATTTATATAGGGTTTAGTTTCGAAAAATGTATCGAAATTGTCACTTTTTGCTATTGTATATACCCAAATTTCAAAACTACCATTTAGTGTATCAAACTTATTATAACTACCATTTAATATATCAGTTTACTTGTTATCTGCTAGATGCTTATGTGTAACAGGTAAAAATGACATAGCTTGTGATTTGTCATTATTTTGCTTATGTGGTGAGTTTAGGTGGCAAGTGACATGGAATATTGATAATATAGTTGATAAAATAATATACACAAATCGAAGTTGGGTTTTCTTCATCAGGGCACCATCTGAGTTCATCCTAATCATCATTGTTCCACCATGGCACTGCACCAGGGAGATTTGAAGGTACCTCAATCGAGATTTGAAGATAGCCGAATCGATATTTCATCATCGACGGGAACGATTATCACCATGGCACTGCAGCATCGACCGACCATCACCACCATCGCTGATCTGCTTCATCGAGACATCCCTAATCTCCTCCGCACGATCTGCTTCTTCGTTCCGATTAGGGTTTCCCATCGATCTGCAACAGTGAAGCTGCAACGGTGAAGCTGCACCATTGATCTGCAACGATTTCACTGTCGATTAGGGTTTCTTCGTTCCGAGAACCATCACCACCGTCATCCGCCTTGATCAGCGACGAGAACCATCACCGCCTTGCTTCATTCGATTTAGATTTGGGGTTTAGATTTGGCTTCAACAGTGTTTCAATTTGAATTCGTTCGATTTGAGGGTCCCGCGACTGTTCTTCAACATCTGCACATTCGATTAGGATTACGAGGGAAGTACAGTTGCTTCATCGAAAGGTGATATTTAATCTTGTTTTAATGTTGCAAATCAACAGTTGCTTTGATTTAGTGTTCATCTTCATCTTTGATTTAATGTTTAATCTTCAACAATTAGGGTTCTTCATCTTCTCTGGATTTAATGTTTAATCTTGTTCATCTTCATCTACATATTCGATTTAGGGCATGGTGTTCTTGGATTTTTGGTTTGCTTACCCAGATTTGGTTCGATTTAAACCATCATCGATCTGCCTGTTGTGTTTTGATCTGTGTTCTTTAACAATTTTAGGGTTCATAATCTGTTGTTTGATTATTTACATCATTTGTTTGTGGGTATGTTTTTGTTTGAATGTTTAATGAAGATGAAGATCTTCAAATGTTCTTGAATGAAGATGAAGATCTTCATATGTTGTTCATTGATCTTCATATGTTCTTAAAAACTTATGACTTGGCATTAGTAGCTAATGTGGATACCTATGTGGTAAATGAAAGATATGAAAAATAAATTAAAAATACCCAAATGACCTGCTACCTGAACAAGAAGTAATTCAGTACATTAAATGGTAAAAGTGGAAAGTTAGATACACTAAATGGTAGTTCTGAAATTTGGGTATACACAATAGCAAAAAGTGACAAATTCAATACACTTTTTGATACTAAACCCATTTATATATTTGGTTTTTAAAACAGGACTCATAATTTGTTGTTGGAGCTTAATGGTTAACGCATTTGCTTTTATACCTTATGTCTTCTATTCGAATCTCCACGGCTTCAACTTCACCTTCCCATCCTTTTTTTCTATGGCTCCACTTTCCCATCCTTTTTTACACGTAGATTTCCTAGTTCCTACCCCTTCCCTCTTCTCCTTTTAACTTTCTTTCCCTCATTATCTTTTTAGGGTAAAATATATTTTAACCCCTAAAGTTTAGGTTTAAAAATGGTTTAACCCCTAAACTTTTTAAATGAACGATTATATCCCTAAACTTTTTTAATAAATGTTTTAACCCTTAAACTTGTTACAACTCATCGATTTAGCCACTTAACCTTCTACAGCAAGTTACCAAGCTTTTAAAGAGCATTTTAATCACTAAGCTTGGCGGTGTAATCGAATCAAGCCGAACCAAACCTAGTCAAACTCTCACTCGTATAGTTGCATTAGTTTGATGATTGCAAATCTTCAACTTCCTCTATCTCTATTTTTGTTTTCTAGTTTCTTTGGGAATCCATGAGATGGTGACTTGTGGCTTTGTAGATTGTCGAACAGCGTTTAATTACCACTAACCAATCGGTTTTCAATCTTCACCAGCTTAAGTTTTAGAGGCAGTGTCGAGTTAGAGTTTGACTAGGTTTGATTCAGATCGATTCGATTACACCCCAAGCTTAGCGATTAAAATGCAGATTAGAAGTTTGGTAACTTATTGTAGAAGGTCAAAGGGCTAAAACGATGAATTATAACAAGTTTAGGGGTTAAAACACTCATCAAAAAAGTTTAGGGATTAAATCATTCATTTAAAAAGTTTAGGGGTTAAACCATTTTCAAATCTAAAGTTTAGGGACTAAAACATATTTAACCCTATCTTTTTATTATGTTTTTTTTGAGAAATTTAACTTTTAACTTTTGCTTATAATACTATATTTGTTTATTATTTTTCTCTTTTCTTTTTCTATTATTAACTATTTGGCTTTTATTATTCCTTTTTATAGTCTTGGTACAATATTTACTTAATAACATATTTTTCAAAAATATAATATTAAAAAATATATTCTGTTATATAACTATCATAATATGTATAAGCATGAGTTAGTTACAATTTCATATTTTGATTTATACAAAATATAACATATTAATAACTTATAACAAAAAATTAAATACATAAATATAATATTTAATTGTTTTGGCAATGTGGGGATAAATATTTCAACTTTTCATTTTAAAAAGTTCAAGTAGAGATGATAACGGAATTTGTGATATCAATGATTACACTTCTCATTCCCGTCTCATTTCCATTGAAAAATATAGAATATTCCCCCTATTTATCTTTTTCTTACTAATTATATTATTACATTTAAACTCTATTATTATTATTTTATTTATAAATTTTTGTTTTATGTTTAAGCAATTTATTTTTTTCTTTTCTTATTTGATAACTATAATTAACCATTTTTCTTATTGCTTATGTTTCTTTCCTTATCTACTTTTTTCTAAATAAATTATTACATTTTGACTTTATTTTTATTCTATTTATAAATTTTGTTTTATGTTTCCGCAACGAAGTGAGGTCATGTAACACTAGTTATATACATAGATTTACATTAATAAGTATCATACCTGTATAATACTGTGACGGTATATGGTTTCTGTTTTGTATTAACTATTTAATTAATTTTAAAAAATAAATTCTAAAAGATATTAATATTAGAAAAATATTTATATTTATGAAATAAGGAGAGAAAAATTAATAAAATCTTATAAATTATGTCGATGTGTGTGAGAGAGTATATTTTAAATAAATAAAAAGTTAAAGTAAATTAATTAAGAAATAGAGTGAAATGGTTAAAGATTATGTGGATAAATTACTTTAAACACAATGAAATATCAATATTTTGTCTTGATTGAATTGTAAAAACTCTTAATATGATGAATGAGGTGTGGCGTGACCATAAGGTCAAGACTCAAACTTTGGAAGTCAGGATGTTTCACAAGGCGTGATTTAAGACTACAATTTTGTATATAAATTATAATTATATATATATAGAGAGAGAGTGAGAAAGAGAGAGAGAGAGAGAGAGAGAGAGAGAGAGAGAAGAGGGATCTAAGGAGAACACTTCTCAAGGTATGTTTAGATAGTTATTCAAAACCTCTCATCCACTCATTTTATTAGAAATTTACACCTCCCTTAAAATTATGCAAGTCTTCAAAAGCTTTCCCAAATGGGAATTTTTACTCAAATCATTTTAAAATCAATATATCTTTTGAATAAAGATTATTTAATAACAAAAATTATACCGCTGGTTTTATCTTTTTATCATCTTTATTTGATATAAGTGTCGATATATTTCTAGAAAATTTATACACTTAAGATGTAAGGGCAATTGGTAGATGCAACTCATTTGCACGATGCATCTACCAAAAGCACATGCAATGGTACACATACTAAACATATAATCACTTTGACAAGTAAATGCAGTGTGTGGATTCTGATGCAATATAAGGATACAAATGCAAAAATTAATATGAAAGTGTTATAACATTATACAAAACTACTCGAGTACAAAATAGAACACCATCATATGACGTACCACGAAACAAAATCTTTTAATACCCTACTAAATAAAATTCTTAAGTCCAAAAATTAAGAGGCTAAAAGAAAATTTGATAACATACACACAAATATACTCATAATTAAAACCAATACATACATGTATACAAATAAATTATTATACTTACGTAATTAAAGAAATTTAAGAAATTTTCTAAAAACAATATCTTGAAATAAAACTACTAACCCCACATTAAAAAATAAAAATACAAAGAAGAAACCTACCAAACTTTGGAAATCTTTTGGAATTAGAAAAGATGGAACAAAGAAAGAGAAAATTTTGAATATTCTAAATTACTTTTTAGAGTAATATTATTTTTGGAAAATAAAAAAGGCCCTGAAATAATGTGATCCATAGATTGACATCATCAATGGTTAGAAAGTGTTATCACCTTTCTTAGGATAAAAAGTGTTCTCATTTGATCTTACCTATATATATATCCGGCTCATATGTCTTAGTACATCTAACACGCCTAAAAAACGCGGCATATAACAGGTAAAGATATGTCAAGCTAGACCTTACCATACGTCAAGCCTTACGCCTAGGCTTCGGACTATGTCATGAAGGTATGGTCCAACCTCAAGACTTGATGGAATCATAGCGTAGCCAATACCAGTTTTTATAGAACCATGATTGTCAGCCACTCTCTCCCGTCTTAGGCCATTCATATGGCACTAAACACACACTCTCTCTTACCTTAATGTTTCATCAGCATCATATCACTTTTTTTTCTCATTTCTCTGTGTTATCCAAATACCAAATATAACCTAACTCAAACTAATATAATCTTTATCCCCTATCTCTCTTACTCACATGCTTCAGAAAAGAGTCATTAAAAAAAACGTTACGGATGTGATTCGGTGTGGCGAGCCTAGTGGTGCACCTGAAGGGGATAACGTACCGGTGTTTCTCGACTACCTGAAGAAACCGAATGGCTACCCGAGCCCTTCAGGTATAGCCATAAAGTCGACCTAATGAGTTATTGGATATATATAATTCACTTTTTTATAATTTATTTTTTATTTTATTACTTATTTTGGTTTAATGTGTATAAATAACTAAAAAGAATTAGTAACAGAATGTACATATCTTAGACAAAATATATATTGTTAAATATATTTGTTCTTTTTCATATATATATAATATCTTCTAATATATATAAAAGACTAATTTTAATTAACTTTATTAAACAATTTTATCCGTTTATTTTAATCAATTTAAATCTCAACCATACGTTAATAATGAAATTAAAATTTGAATTTGACTTTTATAAGTCAACATTGTTTACTTATTTATATTATAAATTATAATACATTATTTAAATCTAATCCTACTAAAATAAAACTTCAAATTATTTATCTTTGTTTTTATTATATTTTAATCTAATCTGATCTCATTGGTTATGGTAAATTAACTGTTGAAGTTATATGATTATATATGAACTTTTAAATTAACATAAAATAAATAATTCTCTTAATTATATATCTTCATATAATTGTAACAATAAATAATGATACACTCGTGTCGAAGCTTCTACTGTTGGTATCCGTGTTGACGCCGTTTTTCATCATTTTAAATTCTCATATTTTTTGTATTTATAATTATTAAATATCTTTTTATTGATGATTAATATTTGTTATATTTTTAAACCAACTTGCGCATTAAACGGGCATTTAATCTAGAATATATATAGGGAAAAGTTCAAATGAAAATGAGAAATTAAATGAGAATGTGAGACTCAATCTCAGCTGTTCATTTTGTTAGTGTAATTCAAAAATGGAAAGCGTGGGGAGATACACTGTGGCAGGGTGCATGTTGAGAATTTATGGCTGGGCAATGACATTAAATGAGAGGGAATTGGACGGCTAGGATTAAGTCTCTCATTCTCAATTAATTTAAGGTTCTCATTTGAACCTCCCTATATATATATAGAGTTTAGGGTTTAGGGTTTAGGCGTGACCACCCCGGTTGGAGACAGTGAGTACTTTCCGATGGTACAGGGGCTACACCAGGGGTCAGCTCTTAGCCCTTTCCTTTTTGCACTCATTCTGGACGAGCTTACGAAAGGGATTCAAAGAGGAATCCCATGGTGTATGATTTTTGTAAATGACATCGTCTTGGTCTCGGATTCGAAGGAGGAACTAAACTCAATATTATAACAGTGGAGTGCAACGCTCGAGGACTCTGGACTCCGGATTAGTAGGGGTAAGACCGAATATCTTTTTTACCACTTCAGCAGGACGGAAGAGGATGGGAGCCTAGATATCCACCTTGGGGACCACGTGTTGAGACCCAAAGATTCCTTTAGGTACCTGGGCTCCATATTACACAAATCAGAGAGGATAGACGAGGATGTTACAAACCGTATTCAAGCGGCATGAGGGAAGTGGAGAACAGCTACAGGAGTTTTATGCAACAAGAAAGTTTCGCTTAAGCTTAAAGGAAAATTTTACAGACCAGCAGTTAGACCGCCATGTTATACGGGTCTGAGTGTTGGCCCCTGAAAAAGGCGCAAACGGAGAAAATTGAAGTAGCCGAGATGAGGATGCTTAGATTGATTTGTGGGAAGACTTTGTTAGATAAAATCCCGGTGGGTGTCTTTAGAAACAGATTAGGAGTCACGTCTATTGTCAACAAGTTGAGGGAAAGTAGATTGTGGTGGTTTGGACATGTTAAAAGGAGACAACCATCTGCTCCAGTTAGGAGAACGGACTCGATTGTAGTTGAAGGTAGTAGGAGACGTGGTTGCCCATATCTGAGGTGGGAAGATAGAGTTAGAACAGATTTACAAGAGCTTTCTCTCTGCGAAGACATGATCTCAGATAGGGTGTCATGGAGAAGAAGGATCAAGATTCAGGGTTAGGAAGCACCGATGTTGTAGCTTGTACCTTAGGGCTTATAGAATAGGAAGAACCGAGGCTGTAGCTTGTTAATGAGGGTGTCTTGGTTTTATTATTTTTATCTTTATTTTATATATATATATATATATATATATATATATATATACTCTGTATCCATATTTTACCTCCTAGTAGTTCCCATTTGTCTTGTGCGGTGTAAAATTTTTGGAACCTACATTTTTTACTCCTTTTATTTATTATTTATTTTTTTATTAGCTCTATTTTTTTTCCTCCCCTATTCAGTTTTATTTATTTACTTTTCTATTTTTCTTGTTTCCACGGCCGGAGGTCCTTTCCTGGAAGCAATCTCTCTACCTACAAGTAAAGGTACGATTGTCTACATTACTACTTCCCCCATACCCCGCTTTTGCAGGATTGAGTACCGTTGTTGTTGTTGATATATATATATATATATATATATATATATATATATATATATATATATATATATATATTATAAGTAGTAGTGGTTAATATAAAAACATATTACTTTATCCTACAAGATTCTACATTCCGATTATTCGCTAATTCATATGATCATTTAGAAGAGAAGAAGAAAATTTATATATATTAACTTAGTCGTATTTTAATATAATATATTTAACAGGCAAATCGATTATAATTAACGTGCCCAAATTATAATATATATATATATATATATATATATATATATATATATATATATATATATATATATATATATATATATATATAGGGTGAGGATCAAGTAAAAGGTATATTAACGTAAAAATGGTAAGAGGCAATAAAAAATCCTTTTTATTGATTAAAACTAGTTCTTCATCGATTTCTTTTTGATGAATCCAACATATTCATCACTTTTTACACATCAAAAGAGATTTTCAAATACAGATTTTGAAACCAATTTTTTGGAATAATTTGGTGATGAACAAAATGCTTTCATCTAAAAAGTGATGTATATGTTGGATTCATAAAAAAGAAATCGATGAAGAAACTAGTTTTAATCAATAAAGATGATGAACAAACAATTATCAGTTGATATATATACTGAAAAACTATCACTAATCATCCCTATATATATATATATATATATATATCTAAATCAGGTATGTACTCAGTTGTTCTATTTTTATATATTGTGAAATCTTAACAACGCTAACCGTAGACCCACTTGCCTTCATATACAACAAAGAACTAGCCATGGCCCCGGATCTATTCTCTCAAAGCCACACACACTGCGCTTTCAGACGTTATGTTGTGTATTAATTTTAAAAAGATTCTTATATGAGCGGTGGTGATGAAGTATCATAAGTAAAATCTAATTTTTGCGTGTATCGTAATTATCCTAGCTACCTAGATTAGAGTTGTAAGGGTGCTAACACACCACCATATATCTATATTCCTCTATCATTCAATCTATCATTACAAGAAAAATAAGATTCAGCCACGACATAAGTCTTTGCTAAAAGTTAAACTATCCTCACAGAAAGTTATCAGCGATGACAATCATGAAGTCGTCAAGTAACGCCCATTGACAACATGAAACTAGAAACCTCTTTTGTGTCTCTGACATGTTTTTTATATGCGTATTTAGTAGTCCAATTCGCACTGATAGCATGTGGCTTCCGGAGGGTTTCCTCAACAATGTTCAACTTTAACTAATGGCGGAGGATAAACCTCAATAGTTGATACTTGTCAACGAAGTTCGCACTTGTGAGTTTCTTATTCTTTAAGAACGAACGGATAGAATTATTCAATATGGTGTCTTTTTTTAACTTCTACAATCAGGGTACATGTTTTAGCTAATTTTGATATAATACATTTGTCAAAAACAATTACCCAATTTGTTTGATAAACCAATTATTTAAACAAGGTTAACAACCGTATTTCACTTTATCTCGTGAAGGGTTTACCGCGGATCACAAAGTAAAGTATTTAAGCCGGTAACCATCTTATCAGTTGCAACGATTTTACAACCCTTATATCCTTGTGGTATTCATTGACATTCATTATGGTCATTTATCTAACTTATTTTTTATAATCGTGCAACAAGGTAAACAAATAATACTTTATTAAATAGAGCAACAATCGACTTAGGTATAATGTATAAATATTTTTATTTAATGTTGCACAAAAACTCTCTAGGATATCCACCTAGAAGCCTTGTATGGCACATAACCTGAAATGAATAAACAATGAAAGGAATGAGCTAGAATTCGCGTTAACTAACTCCACATCATACTCAAATTATAATAATTAACACGTAAATGCAATCTTATTAAAATTTTCCACTCAAGCATTTGATATTGCCATTCAGGCATCTGATATTGCCTCTCAGGCATCTCATATTGCCACTCACGCATGGGGAAACAAAATTTAGATAACATATACAACATATATAAACGGTTATAAGCAACATCACAAATATTTATATCCTCATAATGAACACATATGTGGTCGCACAACTGGTAATCACGTAGACTACTCTGGAAGTCACATCGACTTCTGAAATCACATAGATCTTTGGATGCTTCATCAACATCTACCTAGTCTTATTGACCAGCCATATGTGCCTCTCAGGCTAAAACATCATCATGTAATACACATATCGCATATGACCGTATAGTCATAAACATCAACTTTCATATATACACATCACATACTTTGTCATCACACACATAATGACATTGAAAAGCTGTAATATCACTATTATAGCCACCGAGGAAATGTTTGTAACATTGGTTATTTGTTTACTCTTGCCTCGTTCAATCATAATGTAAGCATATTGATTCTCACATATTTACATTACCCGTTTATATTACAATCCACTTATCTCTTTTAATGAATATATATACACAAACTCTTACTTACATTTTTCTTACTCTAATATGAATCTCACGAGATACTATTCTTCATAAAAACCCACGCGTACTCATAACGCATATAGATAGGTATTCAATATATACACAATTGTAAATTACACTCTCTTTAGTTATGTAATAATAGTTACCAACATCACTTATTTTAATCCTCGTATACTCTTCATATTTGTGAAGCACACAACATTAATTATAGCTACACTTTAAGAGGCAGGATTAACTAATATAACCCCACTCTTTTCTCTCTTTATTCACTTGCCTTTCATTTATTATTTAATCATTCATACTCAATTCTCGTCATATAGTATAATAACAAGATCTTTCGGTCTTAGTCATGGACATATACCCCTGTGTCACGACTCTCATATACTATATTTGTTTGTATTAATTTGTATTCATCTCTATAATTGTTAATAATTAGTTAATAGCAATTCTCTAGATATGACTAGATTATAGCAATCATGCAAGCAATCTCACTCTAGCATTGTACACATACAAGTACAAGTAATCAATATATCTAAAAACCACGTTAAGGTACTCACCTGTAGTCCAACACTTCCAAAGCGTTCTCTTATCTCTTCCTTAGGACGTTAAATACCTAAGAATAAGCATATGATAATTATTACTCTTTCGCAAGTTAGAACACAACTTCTACACATTGCTCAGAACATGGTACGAGCGTGTCTCTCTAGGTAAGCCCGTGTTTACTCACATCTACGCCCGTTATCAACAAGCACACCGCGGACATATCTTGGGTTAGACATGCGCATACCCTTTTGAGGTACGCTCATGCCGTCTCAATGGGCACGATTTTTTCTTGAGGGCATGCCCGTGCCCTGTAGTTTACAGGAACATGTTAGCCTGGAACCTGCTGTTTTCTGACCAAATTTCGTCCGTTTATTTCACTACCATGATATCCCTAGTACTCATAAACATCCCCAAAACACTACCTAACTATATTTGACCAGCATACTAACACCTTTTGATCAAAAATCATCTATTAAACTCAATAACCCATAAATACTCCAAAAACACAAATATTGTAAATACGTACAATCTTTAAGCTCTAAGATTTCTTTTTAGATTAAATATGTTTTTGTGTGTCTATGGTGAAAGAATCAGAAGCAACAAGAAAAAGAACGAAAGAAGAAAAAGAAACAAACGAGAAAAGGGGCTGCAACCTCCTTGGTGTTAGCCCAGTTTTTAGCGGGTATCCTGCTCCCTTTTTCGACTTAAAACCTAGCTAAACGATATTCGTAAATCCCAGGAAGGATATATTTGGAACTGTTATTTGAAAGAATTTAATAATACATAACTTCTACTCCCTTTTCAACTTTTATTCCACAACATATTTTAATAAGTGTATAAATTTTAGGGTGTTACAGTTTAGCAAGATTGATCCCTTACTATGCTATTTCCTCCTTGGTCTCCCGAAATGACTCGGCTAGAGCTCGGTACCCCAAGTGTCACAAGTTAGAATTGTAAATCGCCCGTAAAGACACACGGTGGTACTCTTAACCAATAATTCACTACTGCTAAGCTCCACAACCAAGCTTAAGAGTTGCTATACTCACTTTCTACACAGTTTCCACAAGTGCTAAAGCTCAAAAATCATCCACACTTCATTAGATTCGAGTGGTGTCATCTTACGGATGGCGTATCATTTACATTTGGAAAATGGGACTTTCGTTTTATTTTACGAATTGACAGATGAAGTGATATAACCAATTTCTAGCCACTTACAATATAAAACCAACTTTATATCATATATGTTAATTATATATGCATGGAGATAGGTTAACCACTTTAACAAATCTTGTGTTTTATACGTTTATCAAAAGTTATCTAGCATGAGATCCTAATATCTATGAAAGAAATAAAACACGACCACACATACAAGAATGTCCCGAAATATGCCCAAAATCCTATGCGTTTATCTCGTGAGTCAAATGGGGAAAAGAAGGTCATCTAATGAATCCAATATCCAAAGAACCCAGTTGGATGTGCTCCAACTGAATCTGACATTTACAATAGCATCTTGGACTTTATTTTGTCAACACATTACGGTTGTGACTCCTGATGGTGGATTAGAATCAAAATAAACTTTTATACTATTTCACAAACACATAGAAGAAGAATCGGTGTGCATGCGACAAACCTATACTACATATACAAGTACAAAGGAGAACGAAACAACATTTGTAATATTCTGAATTTAAAGATGTCAATATAATTGATTAATAAAGTGTGTATATTGTTCGAAAGAAATTGTGTTTCATATTATAAAAGTAGCCATGTTATATTATAAGGTAAATTGGAAATTTATTCTAAGGATAATTATGTCTATTTGATGTCATTTGTTCATGAAGTACATGTTGGGAAGATAATCACTCTATCCCAATAGTCAAATCTGTCTCTTGAAATACATAGGATTTGATGGTAACAAAATCATACAATCAATAAGACTTAGAATGATTTCAAGCATGTGTTGCTTGAATCCGACTTGAAGAATTACTAAGTATGAAGTATCATCAAGACTTGCTAACCACCAAGTATCAGCCAATGACAAAATCTGAGATCAGCCAAGGAGAAAGATGCTGGGATTTGAAGGGGTATGACATGCACAACGGAAAAATAGCCAAATCCCAATCCAATGGATCTCAACTAGATCAACTAGGGGAACAAGACATACACACACACACACACACACACACACACGCACATATTATTATTAGGTCTACAAAACTATAAAGTTTAGAGTTAGAAAATATACCTCAGGCTGCTATAGGGGGATACATAGCTACTGCACCCGTGAACCTTGCTGCTAGACCGTCTAGAACGATACCCGCGAAAAACCGATCACGTGTGTGTGCTTGTTTCTCAAAACCACCGCCGCTAACCTGCCCTATTGTAACACTGTACTTTTTAATATACACATAATAATGCGTGCGGAAACTAATTACATATAATTACATTAAGACCAAAAGATAATTACAATCTTTGTCTGGTTTTACATTTACAAAATGCCACTATAGTGTTAATTACAAAAACAGGCTCTAAATAAAAACAAGACATCAGAGTATTGGTCTGTCCATATTCCCAGCCTTCACATTCAGAAACTCACCAAAATGAATCTGCAAAATATGATAGTGGGGAATTAGCACAAAGCTAAGTGAGGGAATAAATATCTAAGCACATATAAGGAAAACAGCCTAAACACATAGCTCATGACCCCAGGAGAACCGGCGGTGTTGCAACCACCTACAACCATATGCCGGCCAAAGCATAGGTTTACCGATATCCCTGCTAACATGGACAACAGTACCAGCACCCTTGAGTATAACAAATGCACATCAAGACCAGATACTGTAAATCCCCCAAGCAAAGGCCCAGCCGCCCAGCTAATGCTGATCTCCAATCAAACATGTATACATATCAATCAAGAAATTCAGTCCAATGAGCATAGTAACAATCGGGATATCATATCCTGTATATCTGAAGATATGAATCCACTCACCACAGTCTGCACAGCTGTAGTATACTCAAGTGACTAATTCACTGAGTCTTCTCAGTTCCTGAGAATATAAATACAAGTCAGTATCGTATCATAATACTGATCCAAGATAAGTAATACACTTATTAATACATCATATGTATACATAAATAATACATATATCACATATGTATAATTAAGTTCACATACGGTTTTAGTACCAATTCCGTATCTTTATTATTCTTGATAAAATCCACTAACTCCATAGCATAGGCAATACATATGTTCATTCCAAATGTTATGGTCTTAATTGCTAAAGAAATCCCAAGTCATCCTCAGAAACCGTATAAAGCATCATGCGGTTTCTTGATCATGCGGTTTTATCATCATATGTCTAAATCCGATCAAAGTGTTAGGGAAAAATAGTCCAATATTCCAAATCCCGGATGAATCATGCGGAATTATCATAATTCCGGATCCAATTCGAAATTCCGAATGAGCAAAGGAAATTCCATGCGGTATTATACAATTCCCGGATGTCATGCGGTTTCTCAAAAACCGGATAAGTCGTAAGTCTATAATTCCGTATAAGTTTATAATTCCAAATGTTAAGGAAATATCATTCGGTTTTCATAAATCCCGCGTCACATGCGGTTTCCTCGAATCCCGGATATCCATTCGGTTTTTAGTTCGAATCCCGTATAACGCATCCGGTTTCTTCACATTCCGGATGTTTTCATGCGGTATTTCATCATTCCCGGATAGTTCATGCGGTTTTCTAAATTTCCGCATGATTCAAAGTTACAAATTCCGATTGCTTCATAATTAAGAATCCCGGATGTATCACATTCTTGCCTATTTGATCATTTTCTTCAATTCTGGTCTATTTTAAGTACATGCATATGAATATATACTTCCAGAAAGTATTTTAAACACTTAATAAACATCAATTCACATCAAAATCTAACATATAATCATCCTAATATCAATTAATTCAAGAGGCGTGCGGAATTCATATAATTTGTAATTCCGAATAAAATTAACAAATTTAAATCAGTTTATGCTAACCTTAAAGATCAAACACTGTAGAATTCAAATCAATAATCAAATATAAAGATGATTGTTCTTGATCCTCTCTAGTCTTCTTTATTTCGGCCGAGGGCACACAAGGAAACACACACACACACACAATGTTTCTAATTTGCATGAAATGAGAGTGAGGTGTGTGTGTTGGTGACTAAGTGTCACCACACTTGACACCTAATTATCCACTAACATACATTATATTTAATTAACATTTTCTCAATTAAATAACATCATTTTCTACATTAATAAATATAAGATCTCTCACGTCCAGAAATTGTAATCCCAACTTGGATTATCCCCGACTTTTCCTTTTGCATCATGATATTCCGTAATTTGAATTTTAGGCATGGAGCACATGATCAATTGTAAAATACATATTATATTTCTTGAACCTGATCTCGACTAAAGGTAGTAACGTATCCACCGAATGACACCTATCATTTTATCCAAGAGCGGCCATACATTTCACATAATCTCAACCGTGTAGGGGCCCTGAAATATCTGTTCTCTTATAATTAAAAAGGTGAAAATCCCATCTTGACTGCTTGCATTTGATCAGACGGCTTCCGTTGCACCCACACATGCCTTGTATGATCACCCTGTTACGGCATGACGTTAAGATGTTCCAAAGTACAGAAGTACCTGTGCCCTAAACCAAAACATCTCAAGTCAAAGGACAACTTATAAAGCTTTCTCATGACATGGCTACATGAAGTAGGCTTGATGCGGGTCATCTCCAATATTTATACCCGTGACAAATATCTATAAATACTTGTCACAAACTCGTGCTTTTATTCTCTACACGAATAAATCATCAAGTATTTATAATAATGTTATCTCCTCAATGTAGCTCGCACTACATAAAGTATCTATGGAGAATCTAAGATATCACAAGACTTTTGTATCATGGATGGGTTAAATATGCTAAAAATGGAAAACATTAAAAAAATTACGTAAGTACTTTATATTTTAATCACTATGAAATGTAAATACATAATTATAGGTTTCAAGTTTGATCCCTGGGTGTAATCAATTACTGAAATTAGCTGCTAGGTCCTATATACTGCATCCCTATACAAATAGCATGTCTCTCATGCTTTTCTCTGGCCAACGCCTTAGTCAACGCATCAGCTACGTTGTCATCAGTCGGTATCTTGCTTAATCTCACATCTCCCCTTCCGACTATCTCTCGAATGATGTGATCCATTCTAAGTACGGGCCTAGTCTGCTGATGATCTCTTGGTTCTTTTGCTTGCCCTTAAGCTCGCATATAACCATAGAAGATATCGATTAGGCTAGAGATACTAGCAACAACTCTAAGATCCTAGATAAAGTTCTTTAGCCTGACTACTTCCTTTGTTGCATCATTTGCTGCAATGTACTTACTCTATGTAGTAGAATCTGCTATCGTATCTTGCATCAGAATTTTCGAAGATATGGCTCCTCCGTTTAGCGTAAAGACAAACCTTGATTGCAACTTAAAGTCATCTTTGTCGGACTGGAAACTAGCATCAGTGTAACCAGTCATACTGATCTCGTCCCTACTTTATCCAAATAACAAGAATATATCCTTTGTCCTCCTCATATACTTGAGAATGTTCTTGGCAGCCACCCAATAGGCTTCACTTGGATTTTGCTACAAAACATGGCATACATACCACCAAGACGGAAGGAATTGATTTCTGTAGGGATTTACAGGGTACAATATAGACAAGCGGAAAACAAACTTGCAAATCCCGTTCCCAGGATCCCAACTGATCAGGTGGGGAAACAAAACAATAATCATATAAACCAGATATATCATGAATATACACGTCCCATAACAGTTATAAACCTAAAGGATAGAAAATATACCCTGAAACTGCTAAAGGGGGATACACAGCTACTGCACCCTTGAACTGGCTACTAGACCGCCAAAACTGAATAATATGCGAGTGTGTATAACAATCCGGCAAAAACCAACCTTGGTTTTTGCCCTTGATCGCCTCCGCCCAGAAGACCCGCCGCAAAAGGGGTCGGTTTAGGGTTTAGCACCGCTAAGACGCAGGGCGCTGCCGTGCGCTGCTACCGTCGTCCGTCAGTGAGCCGCCGCTGGAAACCGTGAGACCACCGTGGAGGTATGGTGGTCGGCCGACGATAGGGAGAGAGAGGGGAGAGCTTTGTGTGTTTTGTAAATTATTAGGATTAGATAACTTTCAAAATTAGGTTTAAACTAAAGTTTAAACCTCCTTATATAAATAATCCTCTGGGCCTAAGCCCTTAGACCTTAAAGCCCGGTCCAAGATCAACAACATTGATCTCTTTACAAAACAAACCCTCCTAGTTTAGTTAATATTAATTAATCGACTGTTAATTAATATATCTTCCAACCAAACTTTATTTATTAAATATTTAACTAATATTTAATATTCTCTTTTTCTAATAACAAATATCTATTTATTATTTCCCTCTTTCTTGATAATTAATTAACTATTAATTATCTATTTTATACACATTGAATTATTCCTAGTTCATGAGTTGGTGTGCAGCTATGTGACCCTTTAGTATTCATAGTGTCCATTGATGTGATGACATGTGTACACTATCCCTGCATACAATCTATCAGACTCCCACTTGTGCACGATACTTACACTCCCTTATTCATCACGGGCCTAAGGAGGTCCCCAGCCAGACACTTAGGTTAACCATGACTATAAGTTCTCTTATGTCCAGAGATTCTGTAATCACCTACTTGGATTACCCGGCTTTTCCTTTTGCATCGCGATATCCCGTAATGTGGATTTCAGACATGGAGCACGTGAACTATTCTGAAAATGCAGATTATCTTTCTCGACTTTTGATTTCGACTAACTATAGTTACGGAGTTACCAATTGATGTCCATCATTCTATCCGAGTGCGGCCACACATTTCATTTAGTCTCAACCGAGAAGGGGCCTTGAAATATCTCTTCTCTACAAGAGAAGGTGCAAATCCCATCTTGACTGCTTGCATTTGAGCACACGTCTTCCGCTGCACCCAGATACGCCCGTTATTGCTACCCAGTTACGGCGTAACGTAAAAACGTTTCAAAGTACAGAAGTCCTCGTACCCCAAACCAAACATCTCAGGCCTAAGGACAACCAATCAGCTAACTCATGTCGTTGGCCCAATGAAGTTAGACTGATGTGGATCACCTCCAATATTTGTACCCCTGACAAATATCTATAAATACTTGGAAACATAACTTGTGCTGTCATTCTCTACCCGAATAATCCATCAAGTATTTATAATAGCGTTAGTATCTCCCTAATGTGGCTCCCACCGCATTAGGTAGCTATGGAGTAATTTTGATATAGCAAGACTTGTATATCATGGATGAATATATATGCTAAAAGTAAATAGAAATTTAAAAGATTATATTAAACTTCCTATTTCCATCACGCATAAATGTTTAATACATAATCATAAAGTTTAAATCTCAATCCATACAGTTTTAATTAAATACTGAAAAACTAGGTGCTAGGTCCCATATACTGCATTCCTATGGAAATAGCATGTCTCTCATGCTTTTCTCTTGCTAGCGCCTTGGTCAACGGGTCAGCAACGTTGTCCTCTGTTGGTATCTTGCATATTCTCACATCTCCCCTTCCAATGATCTCTCGGATGATGTGATACTTTCTAAGTACGTGCCTAGTCCGCTGGTGATCTCTTGGTTCTTTTGCTTGCGCCAAAGCTCCCATGTTATCACAGAATATATCAATCGGTCTAGAGATACTCGCAACAACTCTTAGATCCGAGATAAAATTCCGCAGCCAAACCGCTACCTTTGCTGCATCATTTTCCGCAATGTACTCAGCCTCTGTAGTTGAATCTGCTATAGTATCTTGCTTCTGGCATTTCCAAGATACAGCTCCACTGTTTAGGGTAAAAACAAACCCTGACTTTGACTTAAAGTCATTTTTGTCTGTCTGGAAGATTGCATCTGTGTAACCAGTTACCACCAAAGACCAAGAACATATCCTTTGTCCTTCTCAAATACTTGAGAATGTTCTTGACAACCACCCAATAGGGTTCACCCGGATTTTGCTGATATCTACTCATAAGGCTTATGGAGTAAGCAACATCGGGCACAGTACATAACATGACATACATAATCGATCCTACTGCCGAAGCATAAGGAACCGATTTCATCCTCTTCTGCTCTTCTGGAGAAGTAGGGAATTGAGTCTTGTTCAAAGGTATACCAGATCTCATAGGGATGAATCCTTTCTTGAAATCTTCCATCTGAAAGCGTTTCAACACTTTATCTATGCATGTACTTTGACTAAGTCCGATCAGCCGCCTAGATCTATCTCTATAGATCTTAATACCAAGTATGTATGCGGCTTCTCCTAGGTCCTTCATCTGGAAACATTTACCTAACCAGGATTTTACTCCTTGCAATGCTGGTACATCGTTTTCTATGATCAGTATGTCATTTACATACAGGACCGCGAAGATTGCTACGCTCCCACTGAACTTCGTGTAAACACAGGACTCGAACTCGCTTTTGGTGAAACCAAACTCTTTGATGCGCTCATCAAAGTGCAAGTTCCAGCTTCTAGATGGTTGCTTTAATCCATAAATGGAATTTAGCAACTTGCATACGTTACCTGGATTCTTGGAATCCTCAAAACCGTCCGGTTGTGTCATATACACATCCTCAGTTAGTTTCCCGTTAAGGAAAGCGATTTTGACATCCATTTGCCATATCTCATAACTGAAGTATGCAGATATGGCCATAAGAATCCTAATAGACTTAATCATAGCTACTGGCGAAAAGGTTTCATCATAATTAATACCTTGAGTCTGAGTGTAACTTTTTGCAACAAACCTAACTTTAAAAGTATGCACATTTTCTTCCATGTCGGTCTTCTTCTTGAAGACCCACTTGCACCCAATAGCTTTACTGTGTTGTGGCAAGTCTACTAACTCCTAAACTTGGTTTTCATACATGGAATGCATCTCTGCCTTCATGGCACCCAACCATTCATCAGACTCACTGCCTGACATAGCATCCCCGTAGGATGTGGGCTCATAAAGATCCTCTTCTTCCTGAGCGATTAAAAATCCCATATATCTATTTGGCTCAGTCCGAATCCTACTGGGAAGGTTTTGTGTTTCCACTTCTTCCTTAACCACATACTCGGTTGGGATTCAACAATTCTTTGTTGACTTACGGGTTCCACAGATGGAGGAAGTATACCTTAATCCTCTTCAACTTCTTGAAGATCTATTTCTTTTCTAGAAGTTTTTGAACTTAGAAACTTATCCTCTAGAAATGTCCCTGACAGAGCAACAAAGACTTTGTTCTCATCGGGATTGTAGAAATAGTACCCTAAGGTTTCCTTAGGATAACCCACGAAGATACTCTTATCCGATTTGGGTTTGAGTTTATCCGAGAACGGTCGTTTAACAAACGCCTCACAACCCCAAATCTTCATGAAAGACAACCTGGGCTTTTTCCCCGTCCATAACTCGAACGGTCTCTTTCCTTTCTCCACCGACTTGATTGTAACTCGGTTCAGCATAAAAGCAGCCGTTTCGAGTGCATGACCACATAACGACATTGGCAGACTAGTTTGAATCATCATAGACCGAACCATAGTAAGCAAGGTTCTATTCCTCCTTTCTGATACACCATTCCACTGTGGCATATACGGAGGTGTGAGTTGTGAAACAATCCCACATTCCTTTAGATGATCGTCAAACTCTTGACTCAGATATTCACCACCTCGTTCAGACCGAAGCTACTTTATCTTCTTGTCAAGCTGGTTCTGTACTTCATTCTGAAATTGTTTGAAGAAATCAAAACTTTCAGACTTGTGTCTCATTAGATACACATAACCATACCTACTAAATCGTCCGTAAAGGTAATGATGTGCCAGTATCCTCCCCTGGCTTCTTGACTGAAAGGACCACACACATCTGTGTGTATAGTTCCTAGCAGTTCCTTTGACCTTTCATTCAAGCTGTCAAAAGGTTTCTTTGTCATCTTGCCGGACAAACAAGAATTGCAATGGTCAATTGATTCAAGATCAAATGACCCTAGAACTCCATCTCCATGAAGTTTCTCTATGCGTTTCTTATTTATATGTACGAGCCGACAATGCCAAAGGTAAGCTGGTTCAAAGTGTCCTTTTACCTCTTACTTATATGATAGATTTCCTTGTCATCTTCTAGATTTTTTATGTGTAGACCATTTTGTGAACTTGCTTTAAAATAGAATAAATCATCTGTAAAGCACAAAATTGTTTTCCCTACCGACTGATAGTTAAAACCACTGTCTATTAATAAATCGTACGAGATTACAATTTTAATCAATCTAGGAACATAAAAGCAATTCTCTAGTTCTTTGATTAATCCTGAAGGTAGCATGAGACAATAGGGTCCTATAGCTTCAACACCAATGATAGAGCCTGCGCCTACCCGTAGGTCCATGTCACCCTTCCTTAGTTTCCTACTTCTCTTGAACCCCTGTAAGTGATTACAAATGTGATGACCACATCCAGTATCGAGTACCCATGATTCAAATGAAGTAACTAAGCAATCTATCATAAAGATACCTGAGTCGTCGGTAGAACCGACGTCCAGCTGATCAATGTCGAGTGAGTGCTCGAAAATATCCTTGCTACCACAAACTGGGCAACAAACGTCTAGTAGCTCATCAATCCAGTTGTCTTTCTCCATTGACTCAACTACTGTTGCATCAAAGGGGTCCGGGTGCACCTGGTCATCTATGCATACTAAGAACTCGTGTATACCAACTACTGTTGTATCTGGTTCACCAAACTTCACCACTACCTCTGCCTGATAGCGGTTAGTTAGGGTACTGACCAAGAGCATCACAAGTTCACGCTCACTGACTTGTGATCCCAGAATCATCAAGCAATCAAAAAGCCTTCTCATATTAATGAGATGATCACTTAATAACTGGCCTTCTTTCATCTTCTGTTAAAGAATATCCTTCATGAGCAGAAAGCATCCATAGCGCTCACTGTCCTTGAAGCGCTCTTCTAGATCTTGCACGACCTCAAACACCGACTTATTCTTTAATTCATCCAAAAACTCAGACTCTATGGAGAGTATCAGAATGGACGTGAGGTCAGATTCATCAGACAGATACTTGTAATATGTATCATACTCTTCATACTGAGCAGAATAGTCAGGTCATACTAGAGGAGATTTGTCTACTGTGTATAGCCTTCCTCGTGCCCTTAGGATGTTCCTAAAGTGCAGCTTCCAAACCATAAAGTTTGGACCTGAAAGCTTCCACTTGATCATGATGAGACTAAGAGACTCCTCGGGTGTGTAAAATGGTATAACAGATAATATAGACATCTATAGTAAATAGCAAAAAATAAACATTTCAGTAATTTAATTCCTATAAAATAATTTATAACCCTTTAAATAAATATATTTTAGAATATGATCCATATTTCACACGTGCCGGTGCACGGTTTGGGCACGACAACACCGACTCCGTGCTATTTCTGGTGGGTATAAACCATACCGATCGTGTTTAAACCAAAACACGACTCCTATATCTTTGGGTCATCGAATGAAACAACAATTTGTACATATTTAGTCCTCCTATGTGCACTTTTGGCCCGTCACATCAGGGAATCACCAAAATAGACCTCACCATCTAAGACGGGGTGAACTCTGGCCCGTCACATCAGGGAATCGCAAAGTATTTTACGCCCTCCCCACATTGGTTTGGGAACGAAAACACACCAAGGTACCGGTAGTAGGAAAGGTGTACCTGATGGTCCTTTAAAACTAAGGATGAAGCAATGCTTAGAAGATTACTTGTTTGTGTATGTATGTGTTTTAGTTGAGAGAGAGAGAGAGAGGGCCGAGAGCTTAGAGAGAACACAAACAAGAGTGATGTAAAATATGCAAATCTTGTTTCATTCATGATTTATGTTAAGGAATAACTGAGAACGGATCGAGCTGTATCGACTAACTATACAATTTCGTTCAAGTTCCGCTTGCCCAGCGAAGCCTCTCCCCAACCTGCTTTTACGTCTCTCCTCAGGTACGTTCCTCCGGATATCTGGTGCCAAATGGTCGCCCCTTTCCTTATTTTTTCGATAATAGAGTTGGCTATCTCCCTGTGGAAAGCGAGGGAGCTGTTGACGGAAGAGGAATCACCGGGTTGTTCGGTTTAATGGTTGGGAAGCCTTTCATGGAGGCAAATGCCTTTTATAGCATTTGCCTAAGTTTACAATATTGACATATTGCACCCTCACTTTTTACAATCTAACATTCTCCCCCTAAGTGAGGTGTGCAACGATTCACAAAAAGAAATAAATAATTAAACATCATGTCTTGACTTGTTGCGAATCCCGAGGGCCACCTGCCATTTTGTCATTTGTCTCCTGTTCTCCAGTGTATTCTTCATTTGTTCAATTGATCTGAAGGCTTGTCTTTGATATTCTTCAGATAGCTCATTGTGATCAGCCCATACCTTTTCATGCAGAGCATAGTGCAGAAGTTTTAAGGTGCCGTTTGAGTAAGCCATACACTCGTCCATCTTTATGAATATTTTCTCTTTCTTTTCGTTGTGGAAGACGACACCTCTATCTCCTTTGTAGTTTGGATGGCCTTCTTAGATTGAGGTCAATTCTTCTAGTTGATCTAGACCAGGATGATCCTTGTTCGGCTTCAGAAGATTGACCTTGCCATAGTTGTTTTCTGCACCAAGTTGCATGTCGTGATCTTCAACAAAACTTATGAAGTTTCTCATATATCACATTAGTTGAGATCTCCCGAATTGTTCATGTGGTGTCTTGCCTTGCTTTCGAGATAAGGTGTCATAGATGAAAGTAATGTCGTGAATTTTCACATGACTCAGATCAGCTTCATTCAGTTGAGTCTTTTCACCATAAGCTCTTTTTACCTCAAAAACTGCATACTTGTATTTGAAAGAAGCACATGTGAAGACATTAAGAACTTCCACAATCGGGTAATCTGATGCGACTATGTGCCTTGGGGACTTGGTGTCTTTTAAGATCTGTTCATATCTTATTTTCTGTTTATCATCCAAGCCCCTTAGCTCGGGAGTTGTAAGCTCTTGTACTTCATTGCTGTAGATATCAGGAATTCTGTCTTCAAGAAAAGCAGCATTGACGAAGTATATTTTCCATAGTGGCTGTCGCATGGATTCTCTGGTAAACATGTTATTCCTGTCTAAGCCTAGATCACCAGTGTACACTGGAGGAGTGGTAGGAATGACATAGTTCGGTGGCAGTGGCCACTCAGAGTCTTCTCTTGCTCTTTCTGCAACTTCTTCTTGGGTATGTCTTTTAATTATGTCAGCTGCAGAGATTTGAAATTGACCACGAGGAGGAGGGAATAGTTCATGAACTTCTATATTAACACCCCTGAGAACCCGAGATACGTCAAACGTGGTTTTCTTCCTTGCTGGTTTCCTTCTAGCTTGCCTTTTCGAGATTGCTTCCCATTCTTTCTTCTTTGCAGCAAGTTCTCGTTCATTGATGGGTTCCTCAAATCTGTGAACAATTCTAGGAGAGTTTGGACGTGTTGCAATCTCTACATAGTCATCTATGCTTTTGAAGAGATTACTGAATTCTAGATCCTCAGGCTCCTCCTCTGGCAGAGCTTCTTCGGTGTGTTCCTAGTTGAATTTATTAAAGATGTCAGACTGAAGCTCTCCTTCCTGAGCAGTGTCGCTTTCTCCCTCATGCCTGGTAGGTGGTGTATGCATATGTTCATAGAGGTCAAAGATTTCCTCATCCAAATCTGTATTTAGATCAAACATCTCAGCATGGGACTGCTCATGAGGTATTTCACCTTCTTCAAGATCAATTGGCCTCAATTCTGATTCTTGCTGTGGTACATATAGTACAATTTGTTTATCAACATTTTCACGTTGTTGTTGTTCATAAACTTCATCGGCCAATTGTTGTGCACTTTTCTGTTGTTATTGACTGGCAGACCCTGCGGAGCTTGTACCTGCAGGTAAGTATGAGCTTAAACGTGTAACAGGTATAGTAGCAACCACAGAGGGAGAGGTCATGTACAATCTTCCTCTCTTCTCCCCCTCGGGTTGATCATCAGGATCTTGATCATCCTGCCTCCTCTTGCTGCTCTGTACTTGAGCCTGACAAGACTCCTCCACCACCTTCAGCTTATCAGTTACCTTCTCCATTGTTGTGTAAAAGCCTCTAGTAATCCCATCCATCTTGCTTATGACATCTTCTTGGAATTTTTGAAAGTCAGCCAAGGAGATTCCCTGTGGCCATTGAGCATTCTGGAGAGTAGTAAGAAGATCTTGGTCATGAGCAGACTTAGGGCCTTGTTCAAGCAGTTTAACATATAGAAGACTTTTGAGAGCATCGATGGACATGTTTGATGGATCAGGTTGTGGTTGTGGTTGAGGAGCTGGAGTTCTGCCAGTCAGAAGTGCTTCGATCCTATCCAACTTTTGATTTGTTTCTGTCAGTAGTTGTTGAATAGGTGCCACGGCTTGTTGTATTGTATCTTGAAGTTATGCACGTGTAACAAACCCGGAATCACAGAGACTTCCGGTTGAGGTACCAGCCACAGAGGTAGGACCACCTACTGGAGCAGCTTGGATGTAGACTCCAGCAGGATTTCCTTCCAATCCTCGAATGGCACCTTGAGAGGTACCACCTATAGAAGTTGAGGAGACTTGTTTAACGTACAAGCTTAGTGTATCAATTGTGATTCTGTGTTGGTCAAGATAAGCGGAGATCCGCGGTATATCAAATTGTGCATTGAAAGGAATCGAGGATGAGAGAGGCGGTCCTCTAGTTTCAATAGGTCTAATTCCCGATTGGAATTGACCTAGAGTATGTGCTATAACCCTGTGCAATGAAGACGGTTCCTGTTGAGAGACACCGTAGTGGCTAGGTGGGGTTGAAGTTTGCACGGGTGGAATAACCACGAGTTGTTCAATACAAGACCCAACAGTGTCAGGTCCCATAGTAGATGCGACTTCCCAGCTTTCTGGGGCGAGGGTTCCCTCGGCACTCACATGTTCTTTTGTCACCTCCTCGTTCTCACTCACACTCCTAATTAGAAAACTATCTCCTTCTTCACCAATACCTAGACCATATCCCGCATATTGATTTGGGGATAATAACGAATCAGGCGTGACAGAGCTAGTTTCAAAAGATAGGTCATGAGTCGGAGTAACGACTGGCATGTAATGGCCTGGAGCTACTATTGAGTTTATGATTGCAGGAATTTTAGTAGATTGGGTAGGAGGGTTCAGAGTAATGACAAGACCACCCGTTTGAGGAATGACAGGATTAGTTTGAGCAGTGTGGGTTAAGTCAGGAGAAGTTGTATGTGGGCCAGTGAGTTTCATGAAAGAAGGGGTGCTGTCTGCTGGTTGGTCAATTGGTCTGTTAGGGGTGCCCGTAGGAGATTGGACCGGTTCAAAAGAAGGGTGACCACCTGGTTGAGAGGTAGACTCGGCACTGGAAGATTGGGAATTGGTTGACTCAGATAAGTCAAGACCAAGTTCTTCAAGGATAACTTTGGTTTGGGTGGTTTGAGAAATAGATTGGATTATAGTTTGAACAGTGGCGGGATCATAAGCATCCCCTCTCTCTAGTTTCTCCACCTTCACCATCTTCTCCACCCCTCCCATCAACATTTTCTCTCAACTTGACCCGCTCAACATCTCCCATAAATGACTGAGTCCTAGGTTATATCACCTCACCTTGTACTACTCCTTGGGTAGGTATGTCTGGTGGTGGCACAACCATAAGAGGTATTCCTATGCTCGTCCTATAACTCACAACAACCTCATTTTGATTACACAAGTCCAAAAGAGTTACAGGAAATGCTTTTGGTATAGGTAAGTTGGCAGAGATGGCAGGTTTGATTTACATGAAAAGTTTAGGAGTTATAGAAGGTAAACCTGCCCGGCGGGGAATATCAGCATTCTGATCCATCAGGTACTGGATGATCATGGGTATGAAACGGTGGTACAGAAGAAGATTAGCATCCTTCTTCTTTTGAGAGTTTTTCTTAAGCATTGTAGCTTTGATTTCTTGGAAGAGCAGGAATGTATAATCTACATGCAAGTGACTGGCAGCCGCCACAAATATTTTGAGCTGATGCTCCGTTGGATATTCGTACCCTGAATGCTTTAGAGTGAGACACCTCTAGAGCACCGTCATGAAGGTGTTGTATTTTGGATGCAGGTTGGTGCGTTTAAACTGATTTTTCCTGGTGAGCTCTCCATCATATCCCATTGCCCTGATTGCTACAAGGCAAGTCTCCTCGTCTGGAATGTCATCAAAAGCTATGGCAGGAGGTCTGCTGTTAGCTTTTGGTAGTCTGAAGATTGTCCTGAGGCGATTGATAGGTATATCAATTGTGAATTCTTCAACCTCAGCATGGATGACTTCATGCCCCCTGTCATTTGTATGGATATCACATGTTTTCTAGAATTGTTGGACATAGAGCTCAGGTACATGTGTGCTAGTGGTTGAGGGGTTGTATGTCAGGAGGTGGTTTAAAGGGTGTATTTTCAGGATTTTAGGACAATGGGGTAGGTATGGTTTTTTAATTTAGTGAGATCGATGTAATGATTATTTTCATGAGTCCTGGAATTGAGGAAATCATTTTGGGGCATTATCTGATCGGGCTGCAGTACAGCTTGAGCCATCTTATCTGCACAGTAAAATAAAGAAGTTAATTCAAAGATAAGAGAGAAGTAGTAAGACCTCATTTCTTGGAAAACTTGAGTAATGGTTAAACATGTGGTATAAGTCTAGGTTGACCAAGTTTGACTAAAACTATCAACTTTGAAATCTTTCTGAAAAACCCCGACACTGAAAAGCCTCATTTTGTACATGATGATTTTATGCATACAAAAGTTGTTTTGACACTTGTAACATGTTAATTGGATACCAACAAACAACTTTGTAGTACTTGAGTATAGTCAAAAAATCATCATAACACCCCTTTTTGAACCAAAAATTGAACTTTTAGTGTAAGTTCATAAACCCCAAGAACACGAAGAACACATTGTCAGATTTTTGAAATATTTTTGCATCAAAGTGTTCCTTATGTAGTCCTAATACCCCTCGCAAACTTTGATTGAGAAAACAAGTTTGTTTTGTGTCCAAAAAATTTATCCAAAGTCTCGATGGTATTCCTCGCCTACGGCTATTCTAGGGCCAAAAATCACATTTTTAACTCAAAATTTTCAAAATGTAATCCTTCCAAGTTGTTACCTATATGATCACGAGTATTTTGATACTACAATTGTAAATTTTGGCAGCGTAACGAGAGAGTTCGTGATTTCAAGTAACCAAATCGAGAGCACTTAGATATTTTTGAGATTTGAATCATATGAATGAACTGATGGGATGGATGGAACGGTTAAAAGGTAAGTGGGCCACGTGTCAGCGTCTAATTGGACCAACCATGGTAAGAAACCCGGCTGATAGAGGGAATCGCATGGTAATTCTATGCGGCTGATAGAACCATGCGATTGACTTTGCATTCTATCTAAAATGCTAACACTGGTGAATCGCATGCGATTGGCCTTTGGTTTTCCAATCGCGTGCGATTGAGAACTTATTCAAGTTTATTCTTGGAAATCCATGTTATTGATCTTTAGTTGTCTATCGCATGCGATTGTCCTTAGGTTCATAGTTCATGTGCTAATGACCTTTCATCGCATGCGATTGACTTGTAGATCATGGTTCAAGTGTCAATCCTTGTAATAGACATCCATGCGATTGACCCTTCTTGTTTGTAAACCAAGACTTAGAAAATTCTGTTTGTTGAGTTCAAGAAATCCCACGCGATAAAGGCATAGTGTGCGATTGTGTTCAATTGAACCCAACACATAACAAATTTTCTAAAAATTCAAAGTATCTTGATTTTGAGAATTAAGAAAATGATTTCCCCAGATATTTTGATTTTTGTTTATATTAGACACACTCCCCCTAGACTTTTGCACATTATTTTGAAACTTTTCAACTCTTTAGGAATGTGTCTATTGTTTGTATCTCCCCCTACACATATGAAGTATGTGTATGATTGTCTCCCCCTACACATATGTAGTATGTGTACAACCAGATAGACACTCCCCCTTGATTGTTGCATCTATATTCTGCACAAGAAACAAACAGTATAATACCTACTCTAAACAGAAAGAAGAAAGGAAAAATAGAAGCAAGAATATGTTATATTTTCAAGTTGAGCATGCATAACTTGGATACCAACTCAGTGAAGCAACTTTCGTCTAATGGTTTGGTAAACAAGTTAGCCAGTTGATTTTCTGTTGGAACATACTGTAGCTCAATTAGACCTTTCTCTACGTTATCTTTTATGAAGTGATAACGGATATCAATATGTTTAGTTTTAGAGTGGTGTACCGGATTGCAGGAAATGGCTATGGCAGACTGGGAATCGCATAGCCATGGAATTTTTTCATACCTTAGGCCAAAGTCTGATAACTGTGTACGTATCCAGATACTTTAAGAGCAGCACATTGCATCATCAACATACTCAGCCTCAGATGTGGAAGTGGACACGCAGTTTTCTTTCTTTGAGGCCCAGCAGACTAAGCGATCACCCATAGTCAGCATCTGAGTAGGCATGAAGGTCCAGATTTGAATATTTGGGATACCACAGACCAAGATCCATAGAACTTTTAAGATATCTGAAGATCCTTTTGACTGCCAGAAGATGTGACTCTTTAGGATTCTCCAGGTATCGGGCACATAGACAAGTAAAGAACATGATGTCAGGATGACTTGCTGTGAGATACAGTAACGATCCGATCATCCCACGGTATGTTTTGAGATCTACTGGAGAACCATCAAGATCTGCTGACAGTTGTGCCTTTGCAGCCATGGGAGTGGATATAGGTGTACAGTTAATCATATCATACTTCGTGAGAAGAACTTTGATGTACTTGGATTGGCAAATGAAGCTGCCGTGACTTAACTGTTTAACCTGGAGTCCGAGGAAAAATGACATCTCCCCCATCATACTCATTTGAATTCAGCTTGCCATGGTCTTGGCAAACTTGTTAGTGTGTTTCGGATTCGTAGACCCGAAGATGATGTCGTCCACATATATCTGTACCAATATCTTGTCTCTACCTTTGGTCTTAGTAAACATAGTGGTATCAGTCTTTCCTTTGGAGTAGCCTTCACCAATCAAATACTCAGATAAGACATCATACCATGCACGTGGAGCTTGTTTTAACCCGTACAAGGCCTTATCTAGTATATAGACATGATTAGGATGTTTTGAATTGATGAAGCCCTCAGGTTGTGAGACATAGACTTCTTCTTTAAGAATGCCGTGGAGAAAGGCTGTCTGCACATCCATTTGGAAGACACGGAAGCTTCCAGAGGTTGCATATGCAAGAAACAATCTGATAGCTTTAATGCGAGCAACGGGGGCAAACGTTTCATCATAGTCAATGCCCTCTTGCTGATTGTAGCCTTTAGCAACCAATCTAGCTTTGTTACGGATGACTACTACATCCGAATCCCGTTTGTTCTTGAACACCCACTTAGTTCCCACAACAGATTTGCCATAAGGAAGAGGAACTAATCGCCAGACTTTGAGACGATCGAATTGGTGTAGTTCTTCCTGCATTGCAATTACCCAATCCAGTTCATCTAATGCTTTAGAAGTCTTGGTGGGTTCAATGATGCTCAGGAAGCCCGAAAATTGCATTCGTTAGCTGTTGTTGCACGAGTTTGAATGCCAACAGAAGGGTCTCCTATAATATCTGCCTCGGAGTGATGTCTGGTCCGATTTATCTCGTGAGAAGTAGAAGATGAAGGAATAAGATTTTGTAAGTGTCGTGCTTCCTCTTTATCTTATAAGGAGAAATTTGGATCTGAATCAAACGTAGGTGAGCTCTCTGGTTCAGGAATCTGAGAAGTCACAGGGGGACGAGTGACAGAAACAGATATAGAATCCTCAGTGTATAGATCTGCAAATGGATTCGTCTCAGTAACCGTAGGAGCTGTTAGAGTGACACTTGCTTGCACTTCTGTGTTGTTCCCGTTGTCAATTAAAACAGGAGAAGATTCAGACCGAAAGAAAGCAAACATAAAATCAAGATTAGTATTTGAACTGGATGGATTGTTTGATTCTTTATTTTGAAGCACCGGTCCTAAACTGGTATGTTCAGAAGCGTTTGCTGTTGATTTTGGTGGAAAATCTATAACATTCAATGCATCATCAAATGTTACATTGATACTTTCAACAATGCTTGTTTAAAACTCTGTAGGCTTTTGACTCAGTAGAGTAACCTAGGAAAATAGCTTCATTAGCTTTTGGAGCAAATTTTCCTAGATTATCCTTGTCATTTAACACAAAGCACCTATTACCAAAGACATGAAAGTATTTGATATTAGGTACTATGCCATTGGCCAGTTCATAGGGAGTTTTATTAAAGCGTTTATTAATAAAAGAGTGGTTATGTGTATAGCAGGCAGTGCTGATTGCTTCACCCCAATAGGAAGGTGGGAGCCCGGAGTATGACAGCATGGTACGGGCTGCTTCAACCAAAGTTCTGTTTCGTCTTTTCACGATACCATTTTGTTGTTGAGTGTATGCAGCTGAGAACTGATGGTTGATCCCAACAAGGTCACAATAGCTCTTCAGAGTGCTGTTCTTGAATTCTGTGCCATTGCCAAGTAAGATCCGATGAGGCTTCGGACAGTAAACAAACAGAGGTAGGGGAGTTGTAATTTTCCAAATCAATGGAATACAGGTTAGATTTCCTTGAACCTGCCAGTAGTTCATCTCCATTCTCAGTTAGAACTGAACACTTGTTCTTGTTGAACACTACCTCCAAGTCTATATCACCGAACTGTCCGATACTAAACAGATTGTAACCCAACCCTTCTACATAGGAGACTTTCTTGATCTTGATGTGCTTCTTCTCTATGTCTTCGCCCATTATTGGTGCAACATTGTCGTTCCCAAAACGTACATTCCCGGAGTACTTAGGAACATAACTTTTGAGAAGACTCTTGTTGCCAGTCATGTGCTTAGTGCAGCCGGAGTCCAGGTACCAGAGGTTAGGTGTGTGCAAAAAGAGAATAAAGCACGTTTAGGTCCCCATATATGAATGGGTCCTGGATTGTTAGTCCCTATAATTGGTTGAGGGTTATCTGTTACTTCTTGTGGTGGTGAAACTTCTAATGATTTATTCTTAGGTACCCATGTGGGAGTTATCTTTTGTCGTGAGGGAATAGATTGAGAAAGAATTTGCTCAGATGGGAGTTTCGGTACCACTGGTGGTTTGACAGGTGATTGAGAGCAAGGTTTAGGATTCTGTGAAGTTGCGGAAGCGTTGTGTTTATGAACCCATGTTTTCTAGGAATGATTGAGATTCCTTTGTGACCTCTGTACATCACCTTGCTTTTGCTGAACTGGAACATTGGGTTTAGTAGGTTTTACCACCCGCTGTTGGGATGAAGGCCTGGGTTTAGATGCGGATGTTTGTTTGGAAGGAGGATTGCGAGATCATTTTTGAGAATGTAAATGTTTTTCCTGCACAATCCATGCTTGTTTGAAAACATCATAACCCTGTCTTCTGTAGACCTCCAGTTCTTTGATCGTCAGCAACCGTGTTGGTCCCTTGGTGAGAGTATCAACAAGCAAGTAATGTTTAGAAGGGGGGTTGAATACACTTTCTGCGGAAAATTCAACAAATCAATAAAAAGTGTTAACACAAATCACACCACATGAACTCGAATGCTTTAATTAATAAGAAGATGATTATAGTTACTATCAAGTAAGCAACACTTGATATGTAAACACCTAATGTAAATCAAATCTCTCAATCTCTCAAACTTGCTATCTATAATCAACTTATGATTATAGATACAAACTAACCCTCTAAACAGGATTTATTCACAGATTGAATACTTACCAACTTCATAACAGATGTGAATATCGAACACACGAACTATGTTAGCAATCTGTGAATTTCTTGATCACATTGAACTTACAAATGATGTATCAAGACTCCTAACGCATAAGATGATCAGGTTGAGGTGAGATAATGATCTATCTCTAAACTTATCAGGAGATAAGTATTTATAATCCTGTTACTACGAATCCTAACAAACTAGAACTTATCCTAATTTGCTAACAAACTAACGGATAACCCGGAATCTTGAATCTTGAATCTTCTATCTTGAGTCTTCAATCTTCAATCTAGATTTTGGAATCTTCTTATCCATGCCGTAGATATAGAGAGTAAAAAGGAATTTAAAACATATTTAAATTATCTTAAACCGACTTCTTTAGTCGGACTGAGTTACTCAGCTTGAAACTCATCAAGCTGAGTCCTTCGACAGCAAGCTCGAAATGAAACATGTACTAATATGTATAATGACTAACTCATCCTTAGAAGTCATAAGAGTTAGCTAGAACTTACTTAGCAACTCTATCGAGCTGTCTCAGTCTAGAAGCTGAGTCACTCATCTCGAAACGCATCAAGCTGAATAATCAACCTATACCTTAGGTGACATACACAACTTATCAAATATATTGATAATCTAACTAAGATATAGTCTAAGCTGATAAACTATATGCTCAGTTTATATTCAGCTTATGCTCAGTCTGAAACACTATAAGTGCTCAGCTTGGTCAAGCTTCATAATTCTGTTTAAGTTGTATTTAGAACCTATCTTAGAAACTTAACTTTGTCTCATCAAATCTTAACTGATGAGATTATTTGACCAACAAACTCCCCCTATTTGATGATGACAAAACCATCAAACAGTTCTTAAGTTTGTTGAACAGAATTATGTTTCAAATCTTAAACTTACTAAGATTTTATTTTTGAACTAATCAAATATTAGTTGAACTTATCAATTTTAATTGAACTTATCAATTATAAGTTGAACATACCAACTAATCATATTAATGAAGACGAACTAATCAAATTGTTCATTCAAACTGAACTCATCAGACTAATAAATATGAATATATCATAAACAGTTGAACATATCAAACCAATAGTTGTATTGATTAAATTGAACACATCAGAATACAAAATTTGATTACTTAGATCATGCACACTTAGTGCTTACATATTATTAGAACTAATATAATAATTACAAATAGAACTAACCTATTACAAAATAATTATCTCTTAAACTCTGGATGCAGAACTTCCCAAAGTATAATTTCTCTGTTAATCTCTTCTAATAATATCTCAGCTTCTGCATCTCCTCTGAGTTCCTTTTGTTGCATGCGGATGATCTTGTTCAGCTTGTATCTCACAAAATGATTTTCATTATCGTCACCACAGCAACTCCTTATTCTTAAGGCATCCTTAACCTTCAAATAACATATCTCTGAAAGCTTTATGAAGCTAGGATTGCCTGCCTGATCCTTAAACATAAATCCCTGAACTGGTGTCTCCGTAACTTGATTTTCTTTAAATGTTACACCTTCAGGTATCTTAAATAAATTTTCCCACTGCAGACCAGGGACTGGAACACATCTCAGCTCCTCAGCTCCGGAAATCAGCTTAGAGGCTTCAGTTATAATCTCTTGCTTAATCTGACTGCTTTAAATTTCTTGAGCATCATTGTTATTCTTTTCCACTCAATGTAGCCCGTCCTGTGAACATACCTCAGGTCCATTCCCACTGTTGATTTATCATCAAATTGGAATGTGAGAATGACGGCTCTATTTACTCTGCTCAGAGTCAAGCTCTTGATTTCCTTGCTGGTGCTTCTTCTGAAGTAGCATTCCTGGATGTCTGCATCTGTATATGGGATTGGATCAGGCCTTGGACCAGAATAATTAGCTTCAGCTTGAGCTAAAGCTTTTCTTTCCTTTTCTCTTTCTTAGTCCCTTACTTCTTTTTATTTTCTCTTTCTTTGTTCATTAATAGATATCTTAAGCTCATCAGCTTCCTCTTGCTCGAGCATTTCAATCATTAGCCTCGTAGCTTTCCCTTCCTCAGTTTCGGATACACTGTCAGCTTCAGATTCAGATTCTATCACTTTTCGTCTTTTAGCTGTAGGATCCTCTTTCTCTAATTCCCCCTCAATTTGAGCTTGTCTTTCTGCTCCTTTGGCTAGCTCTAGCAGAGCCTCAGCTTCATCTTGAACTAACTCAGCGTCAGCTTCAACTTGACCCTTCTTCCCCTTTTTGTTATCATCAATAGGATTCGAAGGCTGTCTTTGTTGTAGAACAACAACTGTAGAGGAAATTTCTTTGACTTCATTGGTCAGCTTGTCAAGCCGCTGAAAGATTTGTCGTTTGTTCTTTTCTTGCCTGAGGTGGAACAACCCAAACTGAGCTGCAATGTATGTCTTTAGCTCTTGAATGCCTGAGGAGGCAGTTTCATCCTGAGGAGACTAACTCCTACTTTTGAATTCAAAATGTTGGTCCTCTGAAGTGTAAGATTCAAGAACATCAAGAGAGTGTTTGGATGCATCATCGAAGGGTTGGTTTATAGCCTCTAAGTCATATGCACAAGAAGTTCGACCTTGTAACTTACCTTGATATTTAGGTGAATTATTGATAGTTCGTGCTGGTGAGTGTGAGAAGTGAAGAGAAGTAATTGGGTTCGAAATGTGATGAGTTTGGGTAGGTGGTTGGCATATGTGGTGAGTGGGGGGATGATTGACCCTGTGGAGTGGTCAAATCTTCAATGTTACTTGAGCATGTCTGCTCAGACATAGTAGTAGGCTCTCACATTGCTCAAGTAAGTGTGGGTTGAGTAGACACTACACCCAGGTTAGGCTGTTGGGTTTGAATGAGTCTTGAGGTTGACACCTGAAGAGTAGGTGTCTCCCCCTCAACTCCTTCCGGTGGAGGAATCAGTGTGATTTCAGCTCCAGTGGTACCTTTAGTTATGGCACCACATTTGGCAGTTTTTCGAATATTGGTTTGAATATTTTCCTTGGCAGTAGTGGGTACACCAAGGTTGACTTCAGATTGGATGTTATGATGAAAAGAAGGCGGAGTAGATGGGTTAGACTGGGTTGGGCTTACCACAGTATTGTCTTCAAATATGGATGAAGAATAGTGAGAATAAGAAGAAAGAAGAGAAGTCATACCTGGTGCAAATTCAACATTGGCTGGCTCAGCTGGAGCAGAGTGCTTAACGTGAACCTATTGATCAGCTTGAGCTGCTACCCCTTGAGTAGACCCCTCAACGTCACTTTCTGATGAAGCTGCTTCAGCAATCCATTGCATGGGCTCACTGAGGCCCTCTTGCTCAGGAAAGATGTTATTGTTGAACATCTTGGAGCTAAGTGTTGGTGTGAGGAACAGATCCTGACCAGCTTCATATAGTGCAGTCCCTAGCTCAGCTTTAAATGCTAAGGACAAGTACCTTATGAAAGGCACATGAAGATCCCTTGTGGTCTTCATCACTTGGACCTTGAGTTCGTTATATATGAGCAGTGCATAATCCAGACTGCGTGCAAAATAAATGTTGTAGAGCAGCTGCATCTCAAACTCATTGACCTTGTCCAGTCCTCCAACCTTGGTTTCAAGTGAACGGATCACTATGGACACCATAAAACCCCAGCCGGTTGGAAAGGTGACCTTTTTTATTACACCCTCAGTTAGTGGGTGACCCATTCTGGGTAGGACATACCTTGCCACATGCCTTGTCACAAAAGGCTCGAACACATTGTTTTGAGGGAGTTGAACTTCCCTTAGCCTTTGAACTGTGAGAACAATGGTTCTCTCCCTATTCAGCACTGTGCCACTGATTTCCCTTCTTTCCTGGTCGTAAGCACATGTGTACGAGAACTCTAGTAAGTGCTGATGAACAACATGAATTGGTGCTCCAGTAAAAATGAATGCCAATGGGCATTTGCGGATATAATCCACCCACGTTTCATAACCCATGTTCCTTTTGAGCTCAGAAATTGCTAGGCAGGCTCGTTGATTGTTGATATTAATCAATGGCAATTTGTTGTTCTTGAAGGCAACACCCCTTATGATTCGATCACTCACATTGAGAATGGTTTCGTCCATCGTAGAATGATTTTGATTCACACTGAGTAAATACGCAATTCGCACTGAGCGATTAGGGCTTTGAATTTGATTGAATGGTGAAATGCACTTAACAAATAGGTGGTTTGGAGAAGGTATAATGAGTATATCAGAAGTTAAATAAGCGTAAACTTCTAAATTTTGGTTACAAAGGAGATATATACCTTTTTGAGGAGAGAGAAAAGTTACCGTTGAAAATCCCTATTTATTCGTTAGTCTAACGAACTTACGGATAGATATAACTGTAATCGAGATAAAACACATCATATCCCAATGGATAAGTTGGTAAAATTATATTCTTGGCTTACAAAAATATTATTTACATTGTTACATTACACCAATACATAATCGGTATAAGACGTAATTTGAGACTGACTCAAACATAATGTTACATGAATTAATAACACATAGTAATTAAAACATGGTTTGGACATACCAAGCTGAGTAAACTTATCATTCAGCTTGAGTCAAGCACTCAGCTTGAGATTGACACTCAGCTTGAGTGTAGCACACAGCTTAGAATCAATGATACTTAGTCATTTTTATTTGAGACTGACTCGAATTGATATTTTAACCACACTCAGCAGTTAAAACATGTTTGGAACAGACCAAACGTGTGAACTTATCACTCAGCTTGACCAAGTGAACAATATATAGGAACGTATCTATAAACTGTACGCTCAGCTTAAGACACATAGTCTCTGCAAGCTGTAACTCAGTTGTAGAAACTTATCTAAGGGTTGAGTATACCCAATTTACTTAAAAGATAGAAAACCTTTTCTCTTCAAGAGGTTTTGTAAATATATCTGCTAGTTGATCATTTGTGGAGATAGAGTTTATATCAACTTTACCTTTTTCCACGATATCTCTTATGAAGTGATGTCTAATTTCTATATGTTTTGTTCTTGAGTGGAAGACTGGATTATAAGTGATGGCTATTGCACTTTCGTTATCACAGTAAATAGGAGTATTCCTAAAATTCATACCAAAGTCTTGAAGCTGATGTTGCATCCACAGGATTTGAGCACAACAGCTTCCTGCAGCAACATACTCAGCTTCAGCAGTTGAGGTAGCCACTGAGTTCTGTTTCTTACTAGTCCAGTTTACTAACTTCCCTCCAAGCATTTGACATCCTCCAGTTGTTGATTTTCTATCTAACTTGCACCCAACATAGTCAGCATCTGAAAATCCAACTAACTCAAATCCAGAGTCGTTTGGATACCAAAGACCTAGATTTGGTGTACCTTTAAGGTACCTAAAGATTCTTTTCACAGTTTGAAGATGTGATTCCTTAGGATCTGCCTGATATCTTGCACAAACACATGTAGCAAACATTATATCAGGATTACTAGCTGTCAAATAGAGTAATGAACCTATCATTCCTCTATACGTAGACTGACATACAGACTTTCTATCTGAGTCCTTGCTCAGCTTGACAGCTGGTGACATGGGTGTTTTCATGGTTGAACTAGAATCAAAACCATATTTCTTTATCAAATCAAGAACATACTTGCTTTGATTAATGAATATTTCATCAGGATTTTGTTGAAACTGTAAGCCTAGGAAATATGTCATTTCACCCATCATACTCATCTTGTAACTTTTTGACATAACTTTGGAGAACCATTCACATAGAGATTCATTTGTAGATCCAAAGATAATGTCATCCACATAGATTTGTACAAGAATCACCTGTCCTTTACTCTTTTTAAAGAAGAGTGTTTTATCAATACTACCTCTGGTAAAGTCCATTGATAGTAGATATTTGGACAGTGTATCATACCAAGCTCTTGGAGCCTGTTTAAGACCACACAAAGCCTTGTCTAACTTATAGACATGACGTGGATACTTTGAACTGACAAAGCCTAGATGTTGTTTCACATAGACTTCTTACTGAAGTTTTTGTTAGATTATGTGCAGAGATAGATAACATGTATCATCGTATCCAATACTATGTGACACTAAAGGATCACACCGCTGCATACCCAAATTGAACCTTTTGGATTTTACCTTTTTGTGTATCACAATAATTAATAGTTTAATTAATTATTTAGAAAGAGAGAAATAATAAAAGCTATTTATTATTTAAAAGGAGAAGTTAATATTTGTTTTAAATTTTAACAGGACCAGTTAATTAATAGTTATTAATTAATTAGAAAGGTCAATGGGTACTTTATGTAATTGCTTAATAGTTTAATTAAAGCTGGGCTTTAATTAAATGGGCTTGGCCTAATAAGGTTTATTATATATAAACTTCATTAGCCTTGATTAATCATATTAGACAATTACAAGTTAAAAGTAATAACCCTAAGTGCTCTCTCCCTCCCTCTCTCCTTTCCTTCGGCGGCGGCGCAAGAAGAAACCGACCACCAAGGGCGGTAGCCGGCGGCGACGCACACACACACACACACGTGGGTCTCGATTTTGATCCAAGGTTTAATCCTTAGGCGGTCTAGCAGCCAGTTCGAGGTGGTGCAGTAGCGGTGGATAACCTGCAGCTGTCTAGAGGCTTTAAAGAAAGTTTTGTTAGCATAAAGGTATAACTTTCTAACCCTCTTTCTCTTTTAGTTTCTGTACGAGTTAGATGAAATCACTGGAGGAGGTTTTTATTCCGCTGTGCATGTTTTTATACCTTACAAAACCCTTCAGTGGTATCAGAGCCACTTCTAACCTTGTAGGAGACTATGTAGGTTTCTTTTTATTCTGATGAAAAAGGATTATCTTTTATCAAGGAAAAAGTTTTTTTTTCTTTTAAATTATCCAGAATAATAAAAGTCAAGTTATGATTTTTATTGGATAAACTTTTGATAAAAGATTGTTAGATTTAATTTTTTAAAATTAAATCTATTTTTTTATTGTTGTTATTTGCGATGACAAGAAATCAACCACCACTTCCCGGCAGCGGCCTTAGTTTGGGGCAGCAGTCCACGGGATAGGTCGGCGGCGGTCTCAGGTCGAGACGGCAGTCGCCGGCTGCCAAAGCTCGGCGGCGGTTTTTACGGCGGTCGACCGTGAAACAGGCTTAACGGCGCGATCGCGGCGCAGTTAGCGGCGCTAATTTTTGTGGTGGGCTTCGGCCCAGAGAACCACGGCCCAGGAGGCCTGCGGCCCAGTTTGGGTTTAGCGGCTAGGGTTAGCGGCGCTAAAGGCTGTTTTGGGCCTCGGCCCAGTTTTTGTTTCCCGGTCCGTTTCCGATCGCTGACCCAGTTTAAATATTTAGCCCAGCTCGCGGTTCAGATATTTTGTGGTCAATATTAAATTGAAATACAGTTTGTTATTTTAATTTAAGGTTTAACTATTATTTTTGAGTTTTTGATTAATTATCAAAGTATAAAACTTGAAATAAATGTTTATTGCAAATAACCGAAAAACAATATAGGGGTTTTAACAGGTTGTTAAAATCAGTTATTTTTCATCAAGATGAATAATTAGAAATAAGTTGTTGTTGTACTTTCATGTATTATTTTAATACATGTTTGGGATGCCATAGCCGAGCTTTTTAGACCTTGTGGATTGTTTACTTTTCTGCACTTGTGGTTGTGATTGGTTTTATTATTCTATGGTGTGGGGAGGCCTGCGTGCCACTTACAACCCCTATTCTATATTGTAAAAGTATTAGAATTAGCGAGCCTGCGTGCCTTTGATCAATCTTGTAATTTTTTAAATTCTTTTTAGTTTTTAGAATAGAATAGATTATTAGAATAAATATGAAGCTGATACAAGAACCAAGAACCAAGGAGCAGGGAGCAGGATTGGATGCTGGAGACAGTGGGAGCTTCAGAACGCCATGCCATGTGTGTTGTGTTTTTCCACTTAGGTTTTGACCGTCGGATTTTTCGTGTGGCTCACGAAACCGACATTAGTTAATGGCAAGGCTAAGGCATAGTTGTTTGAGGTTGTTTTATTTTTTTTACATATTATATATATGCGTGGTTGTGATTAACACGATGAAATAAAACAAGGGTTTTAATAATAGTTAATTATTGAAACAGATGTTTTTTAAAAGAAAACTGGCATTAAAGTTTTTCACGTTAAAAACTTGGAAATCCTTTTTAGAAAAATCTTAGATCAGTGTGCTACCCACCTAATGGTACACCCTTGCTGTTAAACGGTACTCGGGTGTCGGAAGTGCCCAAACCTTGGGCATCCGGGTTCAAACCATTGCGGGAAGGGGCATGAAAGGTTCTGCGATAATCGGGAGTCCCGGCCAGAATTCATGATGTCTTAGGTGGTGCGATCTATTTTGGTGATAATCGGGAGTCCCGGCCCAAAATGCACTAGAGGGACTAAACATGCACGGTTCCGGTAACCGATGTCCCGCAGATCTAGGAGTCGTATCCAGTTAGGATACGATTGGTATAGTTCTTACCTACCAGAAATAGCATTGTCCCGGTGGGAAGTGCCCAAACCTTGCATCGGGAAATGTGAAATATGGATCCTAGTCTAATAATTTTTTGTTAAAAGGTAATAATTATTAGAAGATATAATCAATACTGAATTGGTTTTATCTTTTTCTTTTTCTGTAGATGTCTATTATATCTGTCATTCCGTTTTATTCACCAAGAGAGTCTCTAAGTTTGATCACTAGCAAGTGGAAGCTTTCAGGTCCAATCTTTGATGTTTGCAAGATGCATCTGAAAAATGTTTTGGATGCACAGGGAAAGCTTCACATCATTGAGACATTGCCTCCAGAGTGACCAGGAGTAGATGCCCAGGATAGTGAGTATGACACTTACTATCAGTATCTGGCTGACGAATCTGATGTTATGTCGATTCTTGTTCTCACCGCATCATCCGAGTTTACGGACGATCTCCGTGAGAGGTCATCTTATGAGGTTGTTAAAGGACTGGAGCACAAGTTCAAGTTTAGTGAACGGATATGTCGTATGCTATTGATGAGGGAAATCCTTTCAGCCAAGATGAAAGAAAGTCAGCCTATTAGCGATCATCTCATTAATATGAGAAGGCTCTTGGATTGCTATGAGAGCTTGGGGTCAAAATCAAAACCACATGAGCTAGTTATGCTCTTGTTTGGTTCCTTGTCGGACTATTACCAGAAAAGAGTAATGTATGTCCTCGGTGATTTTCAGATGACTGTCGCAGGGTTGCACGAAATCCTCATGTGCATTAGCGACGAGTTGAACCCAAAGCAGCTAGAGTTACTAGTTGTGGACCCTATGCAGGAGGATGACTGGCTGGAAGAACTTGGAGAAATTTGTTGCCCAGACTGTGGTAGCAAGGATTCATGCGAGCACTCACTCGACATAGATCAGCTGGAAATTGGTTCGCCCAATGATACGGGTATCTTTATGATAGATTGTCTTATTAGTTCTTATGAATCATGGGTATTGGATACCGGATGTGGTCATCACATATGCAATCATTTGCAGGGATTCAAGAGAAGTAAGAAACTGAGACAAGGAGATATGGACCTGCGGGTAGGCGAAGGCTCCATGGTTGGTACTGAAGCTGTAGGGACATATTGTCTTAGTTTGCCCTCGGGCATGGTCTTAGAACTAGAACCTTGTTATTATGTTCCAAGACTAATTAAAAATGTTATCTCGTTCAATTTGCTGATAGACTGTGGGTTTGCTTATGTTTTTAATGAAAAGGCTATTTCATGTTTTAAAAATGATGTTTTCTTCTTCAAAGCTACTCCAGAAAACGGTCTATATACGCTAAATTTAGATAACAATGACATCTATCATATAAGTAAGAGATCCAAGAGTAACTTGAATCAAACTTACCTCTGGCATTGTCGTTTAGGACACATAAACGAGAAACGCATAGAGAAGCTCTGAGATGACGGAATTCTAGAACCATTTGACTTGTAGTCATATGATGTTTGCGAATCTTGTTTGTCTGGTAAAATGACAAAGCAGCCTTTCAACAGTGAGAATGAAAGGGCCAGCGAGTTATTAGGGATTATACACACAGATGTGTGCGGACCCTTTACTCCAGAAGCTAGAGGAGGATACCGGTATTTCATAACCTTTACTGATGACTTCAGTAGGTTCGGTTATGTCTACCTCATGAGACTTAAATCTGAAAGTTTTGACAAGTTTTGACAAGTTCAAATAGTTTCAGAATGAGGTACAAAAATAGCTGGACACGAAGATAAAGTCGCTTCGGTCAGATCGAGGTGGCGAATATCTGAGTTAGGAATTCGACGATCATTTGAAGGAATGTGGGATTGTTTCACAACTCACACCTCCGTATACACCTCAGATGAATGGTGTATCAGAAAGGAGGAATCGTACACTGCTTGATATGGTACGATCAATTATGAGTCGAAGTTCACTACGATTGTCGTTTTGGGGACACGCACTCGAGACAGCAGCGTTCATGCTGAACCGGGTTCCAACCAAATCGGTTGAAAAGACACCGTTCGAGATATGGACGGGGAAAAAGCCCAAAATGTCTTTTCTAAAGGTTTGGGGATGTGAGGTGTATGTTAAGAGAACATTCACGGATAAACTCAATCCCAAATCAGATAAGTGTATCTTCCTGGGCTATCCCAAGGAAACCATGGGATACTATTTCTACAAGCCAGATGAGAACAAAGTTTTTGTTGCTCGTAAAGGGGTATTCTTGGAGGAGAAGTTTCTAAACTCAGAAAATCCAAGAAAAGAAATAGAGCTTCAAGAAATTGAAGAGGAGGAGATTACACCACCACCGATAGTTGAACCTGTAGTTCAACAGAGAATTGTTGAACCTCCACCCGAGTCTGTGGTTGAGGAAGAGGTGCAAACACAAGACCTTCGCAGGTCTAGTAGGCCTCGTATTGAGCCAGATAGGTATCTGGGATTCCTAGTTGCTCAAGACAAAGGGGATCTTTTGGAACCCACTACCTACCAAGACGCTGCCTCAGGTTTAGAATCTGAGAGATGGCTAGAAGCCATGAAGGCAGAGATGCAATCCATGTATGACAACCAAGTTTGGAAGTTAGTGGATTGGCCTCAACACAGTAAAGCTGTTGGGTGCAAATGGGTCTTCAAAAAGAAGACAGACATGGATGGAAAGGTGCATACTTTTAAAGCAAGGCTAGTGGCAAAAGGTTTCACGCAAACTCATGGCGTTGACTATGATGAAACTTTTTCCCCAGTGGCAATGCTTAAGACTATTAGGATTCTAATGGTCATATCAGCATATTTTGACTATGAGATATGGCAGATGGATGTAAAAACCGCTTTCCTTAACGGGAAACTGACAGAGGATGTTTATATGATACAACCGGATGGTTTTGCAGATCCAAAGAACCCTAATAAAGTATGCAAGTTGCTTAAATCAATTTATGATCTTAAGCAAGCATCTAGGAGCTGGAACTTACACTTTGATGAGCGCATCAATGAGTTTGGTTTTACCAGAAGTGAGTTCGAGTCGTGTGTTTACACCAAATTCAGTGGGAGCGCGGTAACCTTCCTAGTCTTGTATGTAGACGACATACTGTTAATAGGAAACAATATACCAGTATTACAAGGAGTAAAATCTTGGTTAGGTAAATGTTTCCAGATGAAAGACTTGGGAGAAACTGCTTATATACTGGGTATAAAGATCTATAGGAATAGATCTAAGTGGCTTATAGGACTTAGTCAAAGTACTTATGTTGACAAAGTTGTGAAAAGATTCAAGATGGATGGATCCAAGAAAGGATTTATTCCTATGCAATCTGGCGCGATTTTGAGCAAGGCTCAGTGTCCTGTGTCTAGTCAAGATCAGGACAAGATGAAATTGATACCATATTCCTCGGTAGTTGGTTCGATTATGTATGCCATGCTATGTACTAGACCCGATGTTGCCTATTCTATCAGTGTCACGAGTAGATATCAGCAAAATCCTGGTGAAGCTCATTGGGTGGCCGTCAAGAATATTCTCAAGTATTTGAGAAGGAAGAAAGACATATTCCTAGTATATGGAGGTTCGATGGATGTGCTCAGTGTAACTGGTTACACTGATGCTAGTTTCCAGACCGACAGAGACGACTTCAGGTCGCAGTCAGGATTTGTCTTTACCCTAAACGGAGGAGCCATATCTTGGAAGAGTCAGAAGCAAGATACAATAGCAGACTCTACTACAGAGGCAGAGTATATTGCGGCAAGTGATGCGGCAAAGGAAGCTGTCTGGCTGAAGAATTTTATCTTGGATCTTAGAGTTGTTGCAAGTATCTCTAGACCGATCGATATATTCAGTGACAACTGAGGGGCTATAGCGCAAGCTAAAGAGCCTAGAGATCATCAGCGGACAAGACACGTACTCAGGAAATATCATCTCATCCGAGAGATCATTGGAAGAGATGATATTAGATTGCAAAAGATACCGACGGACGACAACGTTGCTGACCCGTTGACGAAGCCGCTAGCTAGGGCTAAACATGAGAGTCATGCAAGTTCTATAGGAATGCAGTACTTGGAACATAACAGCTAGTTCGTGTTTTTGATTATTACTATGGATATAACTTGAAACCTTTTATTATGTATTTACATTTCATGGGATTGAAATAGGAGGTATTTACATAATGTTTCGTAGTTGTCCATTTTTAGCATGTTTAACCTATCCTTGACAAGTCAAGTTATGAATTGTCTAAATGCCCGTAGCTACTTAATGTAATGGGAGCTACATTAGGGAGGTAACGCTATTATGAATATTTGATGATTTATTCGGATATGAATAAAAGCACAAGGTTGTGACCAAGTATTCATAGATATTTATCAGGGGATAAATATTGGGGTGATCCGCATCGAGTTTACTTCATGGAGCGTTAACATAAGTAAACTTGATAGGTTATCCTTAGACTTGAGATATTTGGTTTGGGGCATGGTAACTTCTGTACTTTAGCATGTTCTAACGTCGCACCGTAACAGGGTGATCATAAGGGGCATGTCTAGGTGCAGCGGAAGCCATGTGCTCAAATTGCAAATAGTCAAGATGGAATTTGCACCTCCTTTTTAGGAGAGATATTTTCTGAGCTCCTCGACGATTAAGACTACTGAAAATGCGTGGCCGCGCTCGGTTAGAATGATAGTTATTCATTCGGGAAAACCGTAACTGCAGAGTGTCGAAATCAGAGTCGAGAAAATCTGAGTATTAGATGAGATCCCTGCTCCATGTCAAATACTCACATTACGAAATATCGCGATGCAAAAGGAAAAGCCTAGATAATCCAAGGTGTGGATTATATTTGTAGATATAAGAGATCTCATAGTCTGATTAACCTAAGTGTCTGGCTAGGGACCTCCTTAGGCCAACGATGTACAAGAAGTGTTACTTATCTTGCACAAATGGGATTCTGTTAGATTATGTGTAGAGATAGATAACATGTATCTTCGTATCCAATACTACGTGACACTAAAGGATCACACCGCTGCATACCCAAATAGAACCTTTTGGATTTTACCTTTTTGTGTATCACAATAATTAATAGTTTAATTAATTATTGAGAAAGAGAGAAATAATAAAAGCTATTTATTATTTAAAAGGAGAAGTTAATATTTGTTTTAGATATTAACAGGACCAGTTAATTAATAGTTATTAATTAATTAGAAAGGTCAAGGGGTACTTTATTTAATTGCTTAATAGTTTAATTAAAGCTTCCATTTAATTAAACGGGCTTGGCCTAATAAGGTTTATTATATATAAACTTCATTAGCCTTGATTAATCATATTAGACAACTACAAGTTAAAAGTAATAACCCTAAGTGCTCCCTCCCTCCCTCCCTCCTTTCCTTCGGCGGCGGCCAAGAAGAAACCGACAACCAAGGGCGGTGGCCGGCGGCGACGCACACACACACACACGTGGGTCTCGATTTTGATCCAAGGTTTAATCCTTAGGCGGTCTAGCAGCCAGTTCGAGGTAGTGCAGTAGCGGTGGATAACCTGCAGCTGTCTAGAGGCTTAAATGAAAGTTTTGTTTGCATAAAGGTATAACTTTCTAACCCTTTTTCTCTTTTAGTTTCTGTACGAGTTAGATGAGATCACTGGAGGGGGTTTTTATTCCGCTGTGCATGTTTTTATACCCTACAAAACCCTTTAGTTTTCCATTTAGGAAATCACTTTTCACATTCATTTGATAGACTTTGAAGTCTTTTATATGCTTCATAAGCTAAGAACAGCCTAATGGCTTCAATTCTAGCAACAGGGGCAAATGTCTTATCATAATCTATTCCTTCTTCTTGTCTATACCCTTGTGCTACCAGCATGGCTTTGTTCCTAACAATCACTCCATCCTTGTCCATCTTATTTCAATAGACCCACTTAGTGCCTATAACTGTATGATCTTTGGGGGCCGGGACAAGTTTCCATACCTTTTTTCTCTCAAACTCATTTAATTCCTCTTGCATAACTTTAATCCAGTCCTCATCCTCTAAGGCTTCTTCAGTCTTCTTTGGTTCCATTTAAGACAGGAAACCAAAGTAAGCAGCATCGTTTGCTGTTGCCTTTGATCTGGTGGTTACTCTATTTTGAATGTCACCAACCACTTGATCTTGAGGATGATCTCTGAGGAACATAAATGTTGTAGTAGAAGATTGTGGTTCTGGACTTGAGTGATATTGAGGACTCTGAGGTGAACTTACATCCTCAGTCTCAATTACAGCATTGTCATCAAACTGTTGATCCATAAGATCTTCAGTCTGAGTAGTGTAAGCTCCAAATGGATTAATGAACTCATCATCTTTCTCAACTTGAGAGTCATTTGGAGCTTGTGATGATTTCTTAGACGTACATACACCATAATCACTGTCATCATCTATGACATACATAGGATTTGACATTTTGGTTTCCTCAGGATTTTCAAGCTCACTCAGACTGACTGAGTCAGCTTGAATTTTATCAGCTTGATCAATTTTGTCTTCATCAAATGAGACATTTATTGATTCTTCTATAGCCTTTCTCCTTGAGTTATACACTCTGTATGACTTGGAGATTGAGGAATAACCAACAAAAATTCCAGGATCAGCTTTAGGTTCCAACTTATGGAGTTGATCTCTTTGATTCAGCACATAGCATTTTGAACCAAAGACATGGAAGTAACCTATATTGGGGTTTCTTGATTTATACATTTTGTTGGTCCCTTGGTAAGAGTATCAACAAGCAAGTAATGTGTAAAAGGTGGGTTGAATACACTTTCTGCGGAAAATTGAACAAATCAATAAAAAGTATTAACATACATCGAACCACATGAAATTGAATGCTTTCATTAATAAGAAGATGATTACAGGAACAATCAAGTAAGCAACACTTGATATGTAAACACCTAATGTAAATCAAATCTCTCAATCTCTCAAACTTTGCTATATATAATTAACTTATGATTATAGATACAAACTGACTCTCTAAACATGATTTATTCACAGATTGAATACTTACCAACTTCACAACAGACGTGAAGATCGAACACACGAACAATGTTGGCACTCTGTGAATTTCTTGATCACGTTGAACTTACAAACAGTGAATCAAGATTCGTAACACATACGATCAATAGGTTGAGGTGAGATTAGAGTCTGGCACTCGTACCGTACCTTTAAACTTTTTAGGAGATAAGTATTTATAATCCTGTTCCTACGGATCCTAACAAACTAGAACCTATCCTAATCTGCTAACAAACTAACGGATAACCCGGAATCTTGAATCTTATATCTTCTATCTTGAGTCTTCAATCTTCAATCTTGATTCTGGAATCTTCTTATCCATTCTATAGATATAGAGAGTAAAAGGAATTTAAATCATATTTAATTTCTGTTAAACTGACTTTTTTAGTCGGGCTGAGTTACTCACCTTGAAACTCATCAAGCCGAGTTCTTCGAGAATAAACTCGAAATCAAACATGTACTAACATGTATAATGACTAACTCATCCTTAGAAGTCATAAGAGTTAGCTGAAACTTACTTAGCAACTCTGTTGAGCTGACTCAGTCTATAAGATGAGTGACTTAGCTCGAAACGCATCAATCTGAATACTCAAACTATATCTTAGGTGACACACACAACTTATTGTTGGGAATATGATCTCATCAGTTGAAATTTGATGAGACAAAGTTAAGTTAGCAAGATGTGTTCTAAATATAACTTAAACAGAATCATGAGGCTTGATCAGACTGAGCACTTATAGTGTTTCAGATTGAGCATAAGCTGAATATAAGTTGAGCATATATTCGATCAGCTTAAACTATATCTTAGTAAGAATATCAATGTGTTTGATAAGCTGTGTATGTCACCTAAGATATAGGTTGAGTATTCAGCTTGATGTGTTTCGAGCTGAGTGACTCAGCGTATATACTGAGTCAGCTCAACAGAGTTGCCAAATAAGTTCTAGCTAAATCTTTTGACTTCTAAGGATGAGTTAATGATTATACATGTTAGTTCATGTTTATTTTCGGGTTTGTTCTTTAAGAACTCAACTTGATGAGTTTCAAGCTGAGTAACTTAGTCCGACTAAAGAAGTGAGTTTAAGAGAATTTAAATATGTTTTAAATTCCTTTTATCTCTCTATATCTACGGCAAGGATAAGAAGATTCCAGAATCAAGATTGAAGATTGAAGACTCAAGATAAGAAGATTCAAGATTCAAGATTCCGGGTTATCCCATAGTTTGTTAGCAGATTAGGATTAGTTCTACTTTGTTAGGATCCGTAGGAATAGGATTATAAATACTTATCATCTTGATATGTTTAGAGGTACGACTACGACTACGAGTTACAGAGCCAAAACTCGAGTATCACCTCAACCCATTGATCGTATGTGTTACGAGTCTTGATTCACTGTTTGTTAGTTCAACGTGATCAAGAAATCACAGATTGCCAATTTGTTCATGTGTTCGAATCTTCACATCTGTTGTGAAGTTGGTAAGTATTCAATCTGTGATTAAATCTTGTTTATAGAGTCGTCCTGTATCTATAATCATAAGTTGATTATAGATAGCAAAGTTTGAGAGATTGAGAGATATGATTTACATTAGGTGTTTACCTATCAAGTGTTGCTTACTTGATTGTTTCTGTAATCATCTTCTTATTAATGAAAGCAAAGTATTCAACTGTTTGTGGTTTGATGTGTGTTAACACTTTTTTATGATTTATTCAATTTTCCGCAGAAAGTGTATTCAACCCCCCTTCTACACATTACTGCCTTGTTACTCTCACCAAGGGACCAACAACTGGTATCAGAGCAGGCTAATTGGTTTCATAAGTTGAAAGTTCAAGATTCTGAGAAAGTATACAATGTCTACAAGCAACAATTCATCAAACTCTCCTCAGATGTCTGCTAAGGGCTGTCCCATATTCGATCGATCTGACTATCCAATGTGGAAATTCAGAGCCATGCTTTTCCTCAAGTCCATTGACAATCGTATGTATGATGTCATCACTAAAGGACCTATTATCCCCAAGATTTCTGCAGTTGTCAATGATACTTCCACTGACAAAACTGAAAAAGAAGTAAAGAAGCCTGTTGCATCCTAGACTGATGAAGACTGGAAACTGTATAATCTGGATGACAAGGCAAAGAGAGTTCTGGCTAATGCCCAGACCAATGAGATCTTGCATATTGTGACTGGGTGTTAATCTGCAAAAGAGATCTGGGATACTCTGAGTATCACATATGAGGGTACAAATCTGGTCAAGCAGCAGAAGAAGGATCATCTGAACAGATCATATGAAAACTTCTTCTCTAAGAAGAATGAAACCTTGGCTGATGTGTTTACCAGGTTTCACTGCTTGACTAATGACCTGCTAGGTGTAGGCATTAAGAAGAATGAAGCTGACCTAGTGCTGAAATTTCTGGATGTGTTACCTGAAAAGTTCAATGAAGTAACTACAACACTGAAGGCTGGAAAAACATTACACATGTATAACCTACAATCCATTTATGGGTTCTTGCTTATTCATGAACATATCACATAGCACAAGAGAACTTCTCAACAACAACTGAAGGATTCCTTGGATAAAGCTGATGTTGCATTAGTTGCACAGAAAAAGAAGAAAGGTTCAAAAGCCTTGGTTGTTGAATCTGAGACTGAGTCAGACTCTCAAGCTAACTACTTAGACTCAAACTCAGGTGATACTGATGATATTCAGACTATCACTGAGCAGATGGCCATGCTAGCCAGGTGTTTGAGTAGAGCTCAAAGGGGAAGAGGAAGACCTGACAGGGGCAAAGGAAAGAGTTCTTTTGATCCCAAGAAAGCTGTGTGCTTCAATTGTCAGAGGAAGGGACACAGTGCTGGTGAGTGCAGATCAAAGAAGGAAGAATCAACTTCAGTAGCTAATAAGTACAAGAAGAAATATACTCAGCTCAAGAAAGGAAAGCTTGAAGACAAGTCTTGTGCAAAAGGACTCTATGCTGAAACTTGGGATACAAAATCATCTACCTCAAATGATGATGACAAGTGTCTGATGGCTCAAGAAAATGAAGAGTTTGAAATAGACGAAGTTGATTACGGTCTGTCTGAATCAATTTTCGAAGCTGGCATGAAGGAAGCTGAGGAAAACAGCAAACTTAGTGATTGAGATCCTGCTTCCATATAAAAGGTTAGTAATTTCAACTCTTACACCGATGAAGAAAAGGGTCTTGCATTCGATTATTTGTTAATTGATTTCTAGACCAGCCTTAAGTCTCAAAAAGACCTCAAAGCTGAGATAGCTAAATTGAAAGATGAGATTAAGGAAAATCAATCTCTCATTGATGTTGGTAAGAAAGTACAGTGTGATCTTGAATGTCAAAAACACATAAATAAACTTCTAAGTGAAAAACTTCAGGAAGCTAAGGATAAAACTGACAAACTTCAAAAGGTCACTGGATCTTGGTGTAAGTCATCAAGGCTTGCTGAAAAGTGCATCAACCAACAAATTCCTAAACAGGTACAAGCTGTACTTGGAGGTGACTATCAATCCGAAGCTTATGCAGCTGATGATGATGAGAGAGCAAGTACAGACTCCGAGGAGGATAGACAACTGATTGAGTCTCAGAAGTCAGCCTCAGAGAAGAAACATGGTCAAAACCTTAAATACAATATGTTTGTAAAGGCAAAAGATCATGGAAATGAGTGCTCAACATCTAAACAGCATAGTAAGTCTGTGCTGGATAGATTAGGCACTAAGCCTATTCAAAGAACTTCAGTCATAGAAAGGCTTAACCCAAATTCTTTCAAAAGAAAACATTCTCTATCTGGCTCAGAGAGAAGTTACAAGAATAGGAAGACCACTATAAGTTAGAGGTCACACCAAAACAATGGTAAGTCCAACGTTGTTGAAATTGGTAAGTCCATGGAGATCAACAGTGGTAAGTTCAAATCTATTGAAACTGGTAAGTCTAGAAAATATGACAATGGTAAGTCCAAAGTCATTGAAAAGATGTTCGTTGCTCAAGCTTCTAATCAAAAGGATGTTGGATTATGTGCAGAGATAATTAATGAGCATATTGTATCCAATGTTATAAGAGACTAAAGGGTCACACTGCTACACACCCAAATTGGAACAGTTGGATTTCACCATAAATCTGTGTGGAAATAATTAATCAGATTGGATTAATTATTAAAGAGAAAAGTAAATAATTAATCAGTAGTATTAATTATTGAAAAGAGAAAAATAAATAATTAATCAGTTTGTATTAATTATTAGAAAGCAAATAAATAATAAATAGTTATTTATTATTTAAAGAGAAATTAAATATTAAGTTTTAATATTTAACGGACTAGTTAATTAATAGTTAATTAATTAACTAGTAAAGTCTAGGGGGTCAAAGTGAGAAGATTGAAAGTTTAATTAAAACGAGTGAGCTTTTAATTAAACGGGCTTAGGTCCATCTAATCCTTATATATATCCTTAAGCCTTAAGGATTAACATAAGACAATAAGGATTAAGGAAGATAACCCTAGCCACCATAACTCTCTCTCTCTCTCTCTCTCTCTCTCTCTCTCTCTCTCTCGCCGATCCCTCTCTCTCGTCACACTCTCTCTCGGCCAATCTCTCTCTCTCTCTCTCTCTCTCGTTGTTCAAGTCTAAACCGAAGGAGAAGAACACCCGAGGGTATTTGCGATTAGAGGTCGACGCATACACACACACATTCTCATTTTTTTTAGAATCGTTAGTTGGTGATCCAGGAGCGGTCTTGCAGCCAGTTCCAAGGAGGTGCAGTAGTGGTGGACATATTTTAGCAATCCCATTGTTTTCTGATCAGGTATATTTTATAACCTTATCTATTGATTGTTTGTTTATTAGAAACTATGTTGATCATTAGTTTTAAGATCCTAACCCTTTTGTGGTTTTGAGGGTTGTGTTCAATCCAGTTCCGCTTTTAGGATTGAACCAGTAGAATCAAACCCAGGTTTGACTAGTCTGTGTCATTGGGTGGTTTGCTCAGATCAAAACCCTTCAGTGGTATCAGAGCCTTGGCTCTATGATCCATAGTTTCTAGTTTTATCTGTTTTTTTTAGATTAAGGTTTTGTTCTTAATTCTCTACTTGTTCTTGAGATTTTCGAAAATCAAGTAGGTAACAAAACAGTTTGTTTTTGTTATCAGGTTTATCCTATTAATCAGGAAATTCAAACAGTTAGTTGGAATGGTTAAAAGGATCATGATTTTTTGGATAAGGATAAGTTTGAATTAAGTTTTAAATTAAACAGTCTGTTTAATTAGTTAAACCTAGTTTATTTAAATAGTTGGTTTGTTTGATAGTTGAATGATCTTCTCCATCTTGTTTTTTCTCCTCATATTTTTCGAAAACCATAAGGGATAAAAACGAGTTTTCTGTTTTTATCCAGTTGATAAAATGTTTGTTTTTAACCAGTTAGGTTTAAACCAGGTTTGTGTTTAAATGGTTAAAAAAGAATAATTTTTTTTATCTAAAACTTGATCTTAAACAAGTTTTGAACTTTTTGTTTAAAAGGGTTAAAATCTTGTTGTAGGATAATTAGTTATTAATAAAATAAGTTTTGTTAAAATTAATAATTAATAGTTTTTTGGTTTTTGAATTAAATCTAATTTTTAATCAGTATATTAAAACAGTTAGTTTTAATAGGTTAGAAAAGATTTAAAATATTTTATGTATTAATCGTGAAACGGGAACCGAAACCATCACCGTGACCGTTAGCTGCACTAAAAGGGATTTAGCGGCGCTAAGAAGACTTAGTGGCGATAAGGCCCAATGGGTTCTCGGCCCAAGAGGGCTTCGGCCCAGTGGGTTCTCCGGTCCGAGTGGATCATGGACCAAGTAGGTCTCGGCCCAGTAGGTTCTCTCGGGTTAACGAGGTTTCGGCCCAGGAGATGTTGGCCCAAATAGTTTCTCTGATTAATGCAAAAAGGATTATTAATTTTTAAGTGTTAAAAATTAATAAGGTGTTATATAAACTAGTATTATATATTTTTAATTAGTTTAGTTGAAATATATATTTGTTTAGATATTTATTTATTATGACTAGTTTAGTCATTTTTGAATAAATTCTAAAAGGGCAAAGTTTATATAACAAAACGGAGAAACAAATGAGATAATTTTTAAATTGACCAAAAGTTGTCGGTTTTAAGTTTTTGGAAAACTAGTAAAAGCCCGACATGGGATTTCATTCAAGTTTTCGAATGAAGTCAAGTTTCTCAAAGTTTTGTTGAAATATTATTTTTGGTCAAATAAATTTAATTAGAAGATCATAATTCTCTTTTTGGTTAATAGGTATTAATCAAAAGGGTAAATGAGAATGTTTAAACAAATCAGGTTATGTTCTTAACAGCACAGTTTTTTGTTTATATTTTATAACTGCGTGGTTGTCTTTTATATATATAGTGTTTATATATAACTGCGTGGTTGTGATACATATAGCTATGGGTTTGCCGACTTAGGACTCGTTTCCCCTTTTTCCTTCTTTTTCTTTTGGTTTTGGGATGGCCTGCGTGCCAATTACAATCCCTTTCTTATTTGTAATATTGTACAGGTTCGGGGAGGCTTGCGTGCCACTTACAACCCCATTCAATATTGTATTTGTAATAGATTAGTAATAGTTTAATCCCTCAACCAAGATGGACTCGAAGAAGGTGATCAAGTAAATGATGTTCTTCACACGAAGCACGGATACTTCGGGGAGGTGTGAAGGCTAGTGGAGCAACACATCAAGAAGGCGAATCCAAGTCACTTTATCCTTAGGTTTGACCTTACAATTAGTTGGCAAAACTATAGGGCTTTATATGCTTATTATTATCTGCATGGTTGTGGTTCTTTTATTTACTATTTTTCATATAGATTTGTGACATTTATGTGATGCTAAATAAAAAAGGGGTTTAATAACAGGTTGTTATTAAATAGTGAAAAACCACGCGTTTTATGACATACTAGAATATGACTGCAGGTTGCTAGTCGTATTAGTTAAATTTTTATAAAATTACAGTTTTTGTCAAAATTATAAGTTTGGAACTTATAAAGACGTTTTGTGCACCTAGTTTAGGTACACATATAAATCGTAATTTTAAAACAATTAGTTTTGAAATGGTTTTTCAAAAACTGGAAAATTAAGTTTTATTAAACTTAATATTAAAACCCAAGAAAAACTTAGATCAGTGTGCTTCCCACCTAATGGTACACCCTTGCTGTTAAACGGTACTCGGGTGTCGGAAGTGCCCAAACCTTGGGCATCCGGGTTCAAACCATTGCGGGAAGGGGCATGAAAGATTCTGCGATAATCAGGAGTCCCGGCCAGAATTCATGCTATCTTAGGTGGTGTGATCTATTTTGGTGATAATCGGGAGTCCCGGCCCAAAAAGCACTAGAGTAGAGTTAAACATACTAGACTGGGTCTAAGTGCTCTACGAGGTTCTAGGAGTCGTATCAGTTAGGTACGATTGGTACAAGGTGTTACCTACCAGAAATAGCATGACTTGGCGGGAAGTGCCCAAACCTTGCGTCAAGTATGTGAAATATGGGTCCTAGGTCTAATATATATTATTTATGGGTTTGATGATATATGATTAGAAAGTTTATCTGCAATTACTAATTAAATCAAGTTTTAATTTGTAGATGGCAACAAATGTTACTAGTACTAACAATCTCTCTCTCCGCTCCATCCTTGAGAAAGACAAGCTTGCCGGTCCAAACTTTCTCACGTGGGAGAGAAATCTCCGGATCGTGCTTAGGCACGAGAGAAAGTGGCATGTCCTAGAACAACCTCTAGGAAATCCACCTGCCAGCAATGCTAGGGCAGACGTCAGGGAAGCTTTTCAGAAGCGCTCCAATGACGCCCTAGATGTCAGCTGCCTCATGCTTGCAACTGTGAGTCCAAAGTTGCAGTCTAGCATGATGGAGACTCCTGCCTATGACATGATCCGCCAGCTGAGGGACATGTTCCAGGAGCAAGCTCGCAAAGAGCGTTATGATGCCACCAGGGCATTTAACTCGTGCAAGATGGCTAAAGGGACCTCGGTCAGTAACTACATCATGAAAATGAAAGGTTACATAGACCACTTAGAGAGACTTGGGCACCCAGTACCGTTGCAGCTAGCAATGGATACGATACTCAACTCGTTGTCAGATGACTATAAGCCTTTTATAGTCAACTACAGCATGAACAACATGGAGAAATCCGTGGCTGAGTTACACTCTTTGCTCAAGATTGCTGAGCAGAGTATCGGGACCAAGTCCAAGGATATTCTCATGGTGGGACAACAAGGGCAAGAAGCCAAAACCAAACAAAGCAAGAACCGAGAATCGGTGCTTCAAGTGCGGTGAAGTGGGGCACTGAAAAATAGATTGCCCGAATGGTCACAAGGCAGGTGGCAAAGCTGGCCCCTCAGGTATCGTGTGAATAGCTTCTTTATCACTTTCCACTTGTAAAAGTTTTTACGAGTGTTCTAATATCTTGCAATCATTTTTTGCAGGAGGAGATGGAAAGTGATGCAGCCCAGGATGAAGAGATCTCACGTGCAGCTTACGGATATTATTAATAAGTCTATTTCCTAGTTTATTAAACTCTTTTAAGTTTATTTGAACATTTTTATAGTAATTGTTTTGGAAACTTTTTGGATTGAGTTTATGGAAATTTTAATTATTTAGTTCATATCCGTGCACGTATTTTTGATGGTCCCGTATGATATACGGATGAAGCAATGCTTAGAAGTTAACCTTCTAGTGTGTGTTAGTGTGTGTTCGGTTTGGAGGATGAGAGCCGAGAGAGAAAGTAGAGAGAACACACAACACAAGTGGTGAGTGCAAAGCTTACATTGAAATGTGGGTGAAATGCCCTTAAATAGCATTTCCCCAACTTTGAGTAATTACATATTACACCCCTCACTTTAATATTTCTAACAATCTCCCCCTAAGTGAGGTGTGTATTCATTCACAACAAATAAATACATTAATCTATTCGTATGCCGATTTGTTGCGAATGTCGAATGCCACTTACCATTTGCGTATTTGCCTTCTGCTATCCAGTGTCGTTCTTATCCTTTCTATAGCACGATAGGCTTGAACACGTTCTTCATCAGTGTATGCTGCACGATTGTTCCATATTTTCTGATGTATCTTATGATGGAGAATTTTCAAAGTGCCGTCTGAATACGCCATTAGTTCATCAAGTCTGATGAAGATCTTTTCGCCTTTTGTATTATTTGAGACGACCCCTCGATCACCTTTGAAGTTTGTATAACCATCATAGATAACTGTCAATTCTTCAAGGTCTTCAAGATCTGTATGGCTTTGATTAGGCTTAAGAAGATTGACTTTCCGATAGTTGTTTTCAGCTCCGAGCTGAATATCATGTTCCTCAAAATAGTCCATAAGATTCCTCATATACCTCATTAACGCAACCCTTCCAAACTCTTCATCAGGCCATTTTCCTCTTTTTTGAGACAGAATGTCAAATATAAAGCTGATGTCTTCCATATTAACAAACCTCAGATCTGCTTCTGTGAGAAAGTATGATAGGTTGTTGGCTCTTCTGACATGGAAAATAGCATATTCTATGTTGAAGTTGGTTTCGGTATAAACACTGAGGAGTTTAACTATTGGAAATTCTGATTTGATATCTTCTGGTTTGGTTTTGGAACGAGTAAGGATGTGATCATATCTTCTTCTTTGTTTGTCATCCATGTTCCTCAGCTCGGGTGAAATAACCTCTATCAGTTCACTGCTGTATATTTCTTGTATTCTTTCTTCAAGATTTGCAGCATTGACAAAATATGGTTTCCATATAGGTTGTTGGCCAGCACTCCTAGTTAACATGTTACCTGAATCAATCCCTGGATCCCCACGATGCACTGGAGGAGCAGGTGGCACTACAAATCTTTGTGGCAAGGGCCATTCTGATTCTCTTCTGAATTTTTCAGCTGCCCTCTCTGTCTGTTTCTTTCAAGTACATCGGCAGCTGATTCTTGAAACTGACCAGGAGGAGGAGGGAAAGTTTCATGAACTTCAACATTAATCCCACTGAGAACCCTGGACACGTCAAAGATTGGTTTCTTTTGTTTAGGCTTTCTCCTAGCTTTCCTTCTAGAAGTTGCTTCCCTTTCTTACTTTTAAGTGCAAGTTATTTTTCACTGGGAATATCATCAAATTTGTAGACAATTCTAGGAGAATCTGGACGTGCAGCAAACTCGACATATTCATCAATGCCTTTGAATAGTCTTTCCATCTCAGAATCCTCAGTCTCCTCCTCCGGTTGAGCAGAACTACCTTCCCCCACATGCCTTGCAGGTGATGTGTGTATGGACTCATATAAATCTTCCACTTGTTCCTCTGAGTCACTATACCAGTCAAACATCTCGGCATGGGGCTGCTCGTAAGGTATTTCACCTTCTTCAAGATCACTTGGTCTCGGTTCAGATTGTTGCTTAGGTACATAAAGTACAATTTGTTTTTCAGCATTTTCCTTTTGTTGTCGTTCATAAACTTCATCGGCCAATTGTTGTGCAGTTTGTTGACTTCCAGACCCAGCCGAACTTGTACCTGCAGATAAGTATGAACTGAGACGGGTAACAGGTACAACTGCTACATTTGCAGCCTCAATAGGAATTTCCTCAAAGTGTGTTGCGGGAGGTCTGCTATTTGCCCTTGGGAGTCCAAAGATTGTTCTGAGGTGATTTAAAGGTATATCTGTTGTATATTCGTCAACCTCAGCATGAATGACCTCATGCCCTCTTTCATTGGTTCTAACATCACAGGTTTTCCAGAATTGCTGGAAATAAAGCTCAGGGACATGTGTGCCAGTGTTGGATGGGTTGTATGTAAGGAGGTGGTTCAGGGGGTGTATCTTTAGTATCTCAGTAACAATGGGGTAAGTAGGGTTTTTAAGCTTGGCCAAGTCAATATAATGGTTGTTTGCATGAGACCTGGTGTTAAGGAACTCAGCTCTGGGCATGATCTCCTCAGGGTCGCGGACAGCTTGAGCCATCTTATCTGTGTAAATAGATAAAACAGTTAAGTTTCAGATAAAGATAAATGCATGAAAACAACATTTTAGCTTTTAATGTTGGTCAATCTTTAGTGAGTGTGACAAAGTTGATCAATATTGACCAATGTTGACCAATGTTCAAAAACCCTAAGTTTTGAACTCTCATTGTGTACAGGATGATTTTCAGTATAAAAAAGTTGTTTTGATACTTTGAAAGTGTCAATTAGATCGCACTGAACAACTTTGTAGTACTGGAGCATAGTCCAAAAATCATCCTAACATCCTTTTTTAAGCCAAAAACCAAATTAATGGTGTATGTTCATACCCCCCAAGAACACGAAGAACACTTTTCGAGAGTTTTGAAATATTTTTACATTAAAGTGTTCCCCATGTGTTCAATATACCCATCGTATACTTTGTTTCATCAAACGAGTTTGATTCGTGTCCCAAAAAGCCTTTAAAAGTCTCGAAACCCACTTTCGCATACAGGTGTTCTAAGGCCAAAAAATACCCTTTTAACTCAAAATTTTCAAAATGTAAACCGTACATGTTGTTAGCTTTGTGATTGGGAGTATTTTGATATAAAAAGTGTAAATTTTGGCAGAGTAATGAGATGATTCGTATGTTAAAGTAACCAAGAAAACGAGAGAATCTCTTATGAAATTTTCGAGTTTTGAATCGTGTGAAAGAAGTTTGGTAACTGATGGGACTGTTATAAGGTGAAACAGGACACGTGTCACTCGTTGATTGGACCGAGAACGTGTAAAATCACGGCTGATAGGTAAATTGGTTCGGCTGATAGAAATCCTCAATCGCATGCGATTCACACTTTGGTGTGTTAATCGCATGCGATGCAGCTCAGGTGAGGTCCAGTTCCATCAACTCATCCAAATCGCATGCGATTAAATACCTGAATCGTATGCGATTCAACCTTTGGTGTGTTAATCGCATGCTATTATCCCTTTGTTTGTTCAATCGCATGCGATTGACGGTTTGATTTCACTTGTTCGATTCAACCTTATTTTCAAATGGCATGCGATTGTGGATTTGGTGACGTGTTTTAATCCCATGCGATTGAACCAAGACTTGGAAAATTATGTGTTGAGTTGCAATTGACCCCATGCGATTGAAGCATAAAGTGCGATTGTTTGTAACAAAACCCAACACTTGGAAATTTTCTGAAACTTCAAAATATCTGGATTTTTATAGTTAAAATTTGATTTTCCAAGATATTTTGGTTGGAGTGTTTGTTTTGACACACTCCCCCTAGACTTATGCTTTGTTTTTGAAAGTTTGGAGTGTTTGTTTACCCTAAACCTGAGAAACAGTCGAAACTGGAACCAAAGCCTAAGCCCGGACCCGAACCGGTTTGCGAGTCATATAAGAAAACCGTTGACTCAAACTCTTTGAATATTTTTTTAAGTTTAGACCAAGTCCTTAATTTGGAGTGTGTCAGTTGTAGTAAGCTTCTCCCCCTACACATGTGCACAATATGTATCAAAGTTCTCCCTCTAAACAAATGTAACATGTGTAAAACCAGGAAGAAACTCCCCCTCGATTGATGCAGATATCTGCACAGAGAACAAACAGTATAACACCTACTCTAAACAAAAGAAAAGAAAGGAAAAGAAAATAAAAGAAGGTAACAGTATGCTAGATTTGTAGATTGATCATGCCTAACTTCGATACCAACTCAGTGAATCGACTTTCGTCTAATGGTTTGGTAAACAGGTCAGCCAGCTGATTTTCAGTAGGCACATACTGGAGCTCAATTAATCCTTTCTCAATGTTATCTTTTATGAAGTGATAACGTATATCAATATGTTTGGTTTTAGAGTGGTGTACCGGATTGCAGGAGATGGCGATGGCAGACTGAGAGTCGCATAAAAGTGGAATTTTGTGATACCTGAGACCAAAGTCTGATAATTGTGTACGTATCCATAGACTCTGTGAACAACACATTGCAGCAGCAACATACTCAGCTTCTGCTGTAGAAGTAGATACGCAGTTTTGCTTCTTCGATGCCCAACAGACTAACCGATCTCCCAGAAAGTGTGCACTACCAGAGGTGCTTTTCCTATCAATCTTGAATCCGGCATAGTCAGCATCGGAGTAGGCATGGAGATCCAGATTTGAGTCCTTGGGATACAACAGACCAAGATCCATAGACCCCTTGAGATATATGAAAATACGCTTAACAACTAACAGATGGGACTCCTTTGGATTCGCCTGATATCAGGCACAGAGACAGGTAGAGAACATGACTCAACTGTTTTACTTGGAGTCCCACGGTAGGTTTTGAGATCCACTGGAGAGCCATCTGGATCTGCTGATAGTTGTGCTTTAGCAGCCATGGGTGTGGAGATAGGATTACAATTGAGCATATCATACTTGGTGAGAAGATCTTTGATATACTTAGACTGGCAAATGACATCTCTCCCATCACACTCATTTGAAACCTGTTTGCCATTGTTTGTGCAAACTCTTCACTGTACTTTGGATTCGTAGATCCAAAGATGATGTCATCCACATATATCTGAACAAGAATTTTGTCCCTACCTTTAGTCTTTGTGAATAGAGTGGTATCTGTCTTTCCCTTTGAATAACCCTCACCAATCAAGTACTCAGATAAGACATTATACCATGCACGTGGGGCTTGTTTTAAACCGTACAAGGCCGTATCTAGAATATATACATGGTTAGGGTATTTAGAGTTGATAAAACCTTCTGGTTGTGAGACATAGACTTCTTCTTTAAGTACACCGTTGAGAAAAGCTGTCTGCACATCCATCTGAAAGACTCGAAAGCTGCGGGAGGCTGTATATGCAAGAAAGAGTCGTATAGCCTCAATGCGAGCAACGGGGGCAAAAGTTTCATCATAGTCAATGCCCTCTTGCTGATTGTAACCCTTAGCTACCAACCGAGCTTTGTTTCGGACAACCACTCCATCCGAATCACTTTTGTTCTAGAATACCCATTTAGTTCCAACAATAGATTTCCCATAAGGCAGAGGAACTAATCCCCAGACTTTGAGACGATCAAATTGGTGAAGTTCTTCTTGCATTGCAATCACCCAATCAGGATCATCTAATGCCTCACAAGTCTTGGTGGGTTCAATCATACTCAAGAAACCCGCGAATTGACATTCATTGGTTGTTGCTGATCGTATTTGTATGCCAACTGAGGGATCTCCGATTATGTTCTCTTCTGAGTGATGTCTGGTACACTTTATTTCATGGGAGGTGGAGGATGAAGGAATAAGATCTTGAATGTGTCTTGCCTCTTCTTCATCCTCTCTGGAGAAATTTGGGTCTAAATCAAACACGGGTGAGCTATCTTGGTCAGCTATAAGAGTAGTCACAGGGGGCTGTGTGACAGAGACAGATGTAGAGTCTTTAGCATATAGATCAGCAAATAGGTTTGTCTCAGTGATCATAGGATCTATGATAGTGACACTTGTTTGCGCAGCTGTGTTGTCCCTGTTTTCAGCCACAACAGGGGAAGATTCAGAACGAAAGAAATCAAACATAAAGTCAAGATTAGAATTTGAACTGGAAGAAATGTCTGATTCTTTATTTTGAATAACTGGTCCTGAACTGGTATGTTTAGAAGCAACCTTCTTTGATTGTGGTGGTAAATCAGTGACATCTAGTGTATCATCAAATGTTACATTGATGTTTTCTATGATGCTCTTTGTTCGTTTGTTGAAAACTTGATATGCTTTAGACTCGGTGGAATAACCTAGGAAAATAGTTTCATAAGCTTTTGGAGAAAACTTTCCTAGATTATCCTTTTCATTTAATACAAAGAACCGATTACCAAAGACATGAAAGTATTTGATATTAGGCACTATGCCATTTGCCAGTTCATAGGGAGTTTTATTAAAACGTTTATTAATGAAAGAAAGATTATGTGTATAGCAGGCAGTGTTGATGGCTTCAGCCCCAAAGGAAGGTGGGAGCCCAGAGTATGACAACATGGTACGGGTAACTTCAACCAAGGTTCTGTTTCATCTTTCAACCACACCATTCTGTTGTGGAGTGTATGCTGCAGAGAACTGATGGTTGATCCCAACTAGGTTACAAAAGCTTTTCAGAGTGTTGTTTTTGAATTCTGTTCCATTATCTGTACAGATTGAGACAACACTCTGACCGTACTTGTTCTACTGCTGTTTGATGAATGTGATAATTGTTAGACTAGCTTCATCTTTAGCACGCAAGAACTTGACCCAAGTATACCTAGAATAGTCATCCACCATGACTAGTATATACTTCTTCCCATGCTTGGACTGAATTCTCATAGGACCATAGAGATCCATATGAAGAAGATCTAAAGGCTTGGTAGTGCTAAACACTTGCTTTGATTTATGAGAAGCCTTCTTCATTTTACCCTTCTCACAGTCTGCACACAGATGGTCCTTGTTGAATCTTAGCTTGGGAATGCCTCTCACCAAGTCACCAGTGACTAGTTTGTTAAGATTCTGAAAGTTCAGATGAGAGAGTTTACGGTGCCATTGCCAAGTAAGATTATTTGAAGCTTCGGAAAGAAGACACACAGAAGTAGGAGAATCATATTTCTCCAAATCTATGGAATACAGGTTAGATTTCCTAGAGCCTGCAAGTAGTTCATCACCAGTTTCTGTGATCACATAACATTTGTTTTTCTTGAATACGACTAACAGATCTTTTTCACAAAACTGTCCGATGCTAAATAGATTATGACCCAATCCTTCAACATAGGAGACTTTCTTGATCTTGATGTGCTTCTTCTCAACGTCTCCGTACCCCATTATTGGTGCAACATTGTCATTCCCAAAACGTACAGTCCCGGAGTACTTAGGAACGTAATTTTTTAGAAGACTTTTGTTGCCAGTCATATGCTTGGAGAACCCGGAGTCCAGGTACCACAATTGAGGCGCCTGCAAAACAAGGATAAAGCACTTTTAGGTCCCCATACATAAATGGGTCCTTGATTGTTAGTTCCTAAGTTGAGTTGAGTAACAACTGTGGGTTTTGATGATGATGAAACTTCTAATGATCTATTCTTTGGTACCCAAATGGATTTAAGCTTTTGTCGGGAAGAAATAGATGTTGAAAGAGTTTGCTCATTTGGAAGTCTCGCTATCACTTTTGGTGTGACAGTTGATGAAATTAAAGGTTTTAGATTCGTTAGAGTTGCGGAAGCGTTATGTTTGTGAATCCATGTTTGCGAAGAATTCCTAAGAATTGGTTTCGACTTAATGACATCAACTTGTTTAGGGTGAATTGGTTTCCTTGCAGAAGTAGATGGTACCACTCGTTGTGGATGTGTTTGCTTGGGTTTGGTAGATTTAGCATTTTTGGACGATTGATTGTATGAGCGGTTTGTGGAATGCAGGTATTGTTCATGAGCGCTCCATGCCTTTTTGAATGCTTCATACCCTTGCCGTCTGTACACTTCCAGTTCTTTGATCGTCAATAACCGTTTTGATTTGTTTAAGCGTTTAAGTGCATGAGATTGACGAGTGGTGATCCATTGATGAATGATGTAGCCTTTTGAATTTAAAAATGGGATACAAACTTGATTAGCATAAAAATCAGTCCAATCAGCACATGGTTTAACACCTAAAGATTTTCTCAATTGATCATAACAACAATTAAATTCACAGTGTCCATGAGTACAACCATCACTCATACAAAACATGGTAGAAGCAGTTTTGTCTTGTGAACAGGAATGATTACAAACAGAATCAAACATCAAAATATTTTCATAGACAGGTTTCAAATTTGAACACTTCCTAGTGGATCTAGGAATGACTCTTTGCCATGATGCATTTATTTGGTGCTCCTTGTTTCCAAACTTCTTCACATCTGCGGTAGAGGGTAAAAGATTAGAATTAAGTCTTGGTCGACTAGCTGCAGCTCGTGATGATTCAGGTACGTCTACGTGCACACGAGAATTGTGATTGGAAGTGGAAAGTTGCTTTGGTTTGTAAAGCTGTTTGAGCTTAAGATTTGTTTCATTAGTTTTATTAACATAATTTATATGAGTGTTGCATGCTGAAGACTTAGTGGATGCATGAGTGCAATCATCAAGTTGTGAACCATAGAGTGAATATGTGAAGGGAGTAGAAGGTTGCATCTCTTCTTGGAGCTTCTTGATCCTTTCTTTCAGGACAAACTGTTTCCTGCAAAGTTTATCTATGATCTTTTCATCATGATCAAAAGAAGTCTTAATGTGCTGTTGGAGGGCGTAGGTTTCTTGCACCAAAGGGGATTTATCAGAGGTAGGAGGTTTCAATTCATCCTGAATGGCTTTGGCAAGGTCCTGTTGAACAAGGTGGGTAAAACAAAATTCCTGCAAGGTATTGAATCTGTCTTGTAATTCTTTGTGAGAAATGTATTCAACAGTGGACTTTGGTGAGACAGGAGAGTAGAGTTCTTCATCAGAATAGACAGAAGATGAAACATCAGTCTCAGACGATGAAGTGAGACAGGTGAGGTATGAGTTATTAAGATCAGAGTAGTCAAATGGAACTTCAGTTCGGAGATTAAGAGTTTGTTTGACTTCTTCTTCAATACTTTCCTCTTCTTGACCAACAAAAACCATCCGTTGGGTAAGCCCTTCGCCAAACAGATCAGCATTGTACAATTGTTTGGACGTAACCTTGCTCAATGCATTTGGGTGGTTGAAGCCCAGCCCATCGAATTTTCATCTGGAGAAAGGACGTTCCTTTTCTTTGTATTGAGAGATGATCTTGTCACTTTGATCGCGTTTGGATAGAAGATATTCAAGTTCATAGATTCTGGTGTAAGGAGTACTTAGTTCATTCCTAAGTTCATTTTTAAGAATTTCAGAATCCTTTTCAGCACATGCACATTCTGCTTTAAGATCTAATATGGTGGTATTCGTGCTATTAGTTAACTCTAAGAATTCAGATTCTTTAGCAACTAATTGGATCTTAAGGCTAATTAAGTCGTTACCTAATTGCTTAATTATTGTTTGTGCCTCTATATCCTTGTTGTGTGAAAATTATTCTAGAACTTGATTTCTAGTGGTTAACTCTATTATTTGATTTTCTAACTCTCTCATTCGGATTAATATGGTTTGTATGTGTTCATGTTTAAAACCCATATTATAGTTAGAGTCAGAAGATACCTTCCCGCTTTCCAAGCTTTCCTCATCGGAGTCAGAGAGATCATCACCACCATCATCCTCTCTACTTCCTCCACCATTGTGAGCCATTAAACAGAACTGAGCATGATCTTCACCATCTAGATCACTGTACGATTCTGTATCATCCAGGAACTGATCTTCTTCTACTAGCAGCGCGTTCCCAGCCTATCTTTGTTTGAACAAACGATACTTCTGCCGATAGTATTCTGCATCTTTGGCCTTTTTCATGGGGCAGTTCCGGATTAGATGTCCTGATCTTCCACAGTTGTAGCACTTGGAGTCAGTTTTCTTTTCCTCCTTCTTCTCTTCTCTCTGGTACCTTGGCTTGTCAACAGGAGCAGCACTTTCGGGTCTCCTTGAACCAGATGTGAACCGTTGTCTATTGTTAGTCTTGTTGAAACGGTTCTTGAAGTTCTTGTTGGCCACTTTAAGAGCTTGAAATGCAGCTTCTATTGAATCATCATCATCATCATCGTGATCAGAATCACTGAGAATCACGTGTTTAAGTTTCATTGATCTGGATGATGTTTTCCTAGGGATTCTGTCAGCTACCACCAGGGCAAGAGGATCAGCAGCTGGTTGTTTCGGGTTAGACTGTAAGATTTCATCTTGATACTGATTGAGATCTTCGAAGATGTTGTGGAAGGTGACTGATGTAAGATCTTTGTTAATTTGTTTGTAAAGTCTGGCATAGCCCTTCCACTCAGTACCTAATGAATTCAGGAAAACACAGTTCAAATCAAGGTCAGTTGTGACAATTTGATTAGATCTCATTTCATTTTGCAGCTTGCAGAATCTTCCGTATGTTTCAGACAGGAGCTAATTTTCACGAGCTTTGAATTCATGGTAACTGTTGACTAGCTGAGTGCATTTGATGTACTCTCCTTGTTGAGTTCCTTGTAACTACTTTTTGATTTCATCCCAGATTTCCTTGGCAGTACCCAAGCTGTTAATCTTCAGATAAATCTCAGATGAGAGACCCTGTTTTAGATAGTACTTTGCTAGTCTCTCAGCTTTCTTTGTCTCCTTTTTAGTAGCAGTCAGCTCATCAATGGTCTTTTCTCTCTCATGTCTGAGAATGGGGGGATTGTTAGTTGGGTCAGCTTCAATGATCCTTGTGAACTTTGTCTTGCCCTTGTGGATGCATTCTATCATCTTGTCTCCACAGATTTCGTTGTGTTCAAGGAAGTCCATGAACCTTCCTTTCCATACATTGTATTCCCCTCGAAACAAAATAGGAGGTTTTGTGTCGGTGCCAATGGACATCATTTCATTTATTGATATGATTACTGATTTAGTGAGAAATGATCGTTTACTTGCAAGATGGTTCGATTGTTCGAAAGCTTCACTTAAAGGTGTGACTGTTCAAGAGTGACTTGAAAATTGATTAAAGAACTAATTCTTTTAAATTTTAATTTTGAATTAGATCTTTAAGAAGATTAAATTCAACTTTGAGCTAGATAGACTTAAGGTAATTTAATTCACCTTTGAATTAGATCCGATTTAGATTAAATTCAATTATGAATTAGATTGTTTGATTAAGTTCAAATATTCTAGAGTTCTTTAAGTCAAGTCCAAACGAGTCAATCACTTGTCTAAGTATACGGAGTCACTGATTGGAAATTGTCTTATCGAGTGCGAATACGGGTCAATCGAATGTGATTAGGTCCTTGAAAACAAGCAGAGTAAGGACTTAGTATTGATGGTTAATCGAATGCAAATCAATCATGTGTCATCAAACACTTAGAAAATAAACTGCTAGTCTTGTCAATCGCATGCGATTGCCAATATGATGAATGAATAATCGTGATCCAATCAAATGCGATTCCAATAGTAACGGCTGATAGGTGTAGGTGTTAATCATATGCGATTCAAACAAATGCGATTCACAAGGTATTCAGGCTATCTTATCAACTGCTTCTATAAGCCGCACAGTCCAATCGCATGCGATTCACTAAACCCGGCTTATAGCTATTTGATTAACACTTAGGTGTTCAAGCTTTTGACAATATTCTATAAGCCACCCCAAGAGTCTATTGCATTGACCAGGGGACCAGCTGATAGAGTCTAATGTGTCCTTGTCAAATCTAATAGCCTTACCTCTTAAGGTGACTACCCACTTGTGCCTTGATTGGATGGGTAGTACTCAAGTTTCCTTGACTAAAATTTGAATTTTGAAGAATAAATAATTAAATATTTAATAAAAACAGTCTTCTTCTTCTTCAAGTCTGCATTTATATCTCAAGAACACCATAAATCCAAGTTTTCCAGAAAAATTAATGCCATAGAATCAAGCAATTAATGAACTTTAAAACTTTTCCTTCAAGTATAACACTCGGTTTTGAAGTTTTGTCAAGAGAGACTTTCTAAAACAGTAGAAAACTTGGACCAAGGCCCATGAAGATAATGAAAACAGTAGAGCTTTTATACCTTGAACGTGTTTGATCTTCCGGAAATGCTTGTTCTTGTATCTTTCTTGAAAAACTTATTGATGTACACCTTGTTAGACCCGAATGCCTTTTCTTCACTATGAGCTTGAACTTTTCGAGATTTCCTTTGATGTATTCGAACAATCAAGAGCCAAAAACAAGTTTGGCTCTGATACCAATTGATGGTCCCGTATGATATACGGATGAAGCAATGCTTAGAAGTTAACCTTCTAGTGTGTGTTAGTGTGTGTTCGGTTTGGAGGATGAGAGCCGAGAGAGAAAGTAGAGAGAACACACAACACAAGTAAGTGAGTGCAAAGCTTACATTGAAATGTGGGGGAAATGCCCTTAAATAGCATTTCCCCAACTTTGAGTAATTACATATTACACCCCTCACTTTAATATTTCTAACAATTTTATGAATCAAAATTAGTCCAGTAGTGACTAAAAGAATACCAATAAGTCAAGTTCTGACTTGATTGGTGATTCATAGTGATCTTATGCTATGATTTGTTGTAGTTACATAAATGCTGGCTCCACTACTCAAAATACTTAAATAAACAAGTGTTGTTTATAAAATTAGATAGTTTTTCTAATTTAACAAGTGTTTAAGTTCTTTGTGAAAAGTGAATGTTCAAAGTCTTGAACAAAATGGAAATAATAGTTATTATTTCTAAGCGAAAATAGTTTTTGTTAAAACATTTAAGAAAGTATAAAAGTGATTATGGTAGTTACTATAATCAAGGGAGTTTTATACTGAATGTTTTTAATAGAAAGAAATTTAAAATGCCTTCACAAGTGTTTTGTACTTATGGCAAGTTTAATGAAACCACTTTCTGTAATTAGAAAGATGGATATATGGAGATCCAAGTTTTTGGTTTCATAAAACAAATTTCTTGTAAAAACTAAGTTTTAAAACATGTGTTTAGAATACAAGTTTTAGGCATGATAGTCAAAGATTGACTAAACCTAAAAAGGATGTTTTAAAGTAATGCACATTTTCATAAAAAATAGTGGGAGCATCTGACTAATGTATTTATCAGAGTTAATAATAGATTTTTAAATACAAGATTGAACTTTTTAGAGTATATAATTATCGGATGTTTTTAGAGGTTATCTAAAATAGTATGTTTTTGAGAAAGGACTAATCCGAGGAATGCATTACTTATTGAGAGGTACTCAATAAAGATATCATTGCAAAATTTTGAGTCAAGTTATGACTTGAATAAAATTATACACGTTTTAAAATGTTCAGCAAGTCAGGTTAATTGATTGTTGGTTGGTCAAAGTTAGAAATGATGAAATAGGATGTTCTTTAACATTCTTAGTAGTGATATTAGATTAGTGTTGGCATACACAGGGAATCTAATTTCAAGTTTCTTGCAAGTAGGTGTGAGAAGGTTTATCATTTCAAAAGAATAATAAAAATTCAGTATATCTACAAATGTAATTAAAGTTTTAATTACAAGGAAGTTATTTTGTAAAATCAGAAACTTTGGAGTTATTTCCAGTTTCTCCAAATTTAAGGAATTTTATAAAATGAGTAAGTCTAGAATTGTTCTTAGGTTGCAAGAACAATTTCTAGCAAAACCAAGAAGGAGTACTTCAGGGTGCTAGTCTTGAGTTTTAGGTTTATAATCATATTATTTTCTTTGTAATATGTGATAAGTTATAATGCAAAATAATAAGTAATTCAGATATACACCGTGAATCGAGTCAATGAAATGGTAGAAATTATGCACCTTTATTCCAGGGTGGAATATGGAAGGGTGTAAGAATTAGTTTCATTATTCTTCACAATTTTATATGTTTTGGTTCATCCAGGAATAAACTAGGTTTATTCAAAAAATTATCCATGACTACTTATCATGGTTTGAACTATGATAGGGGTATAAAGTCATCGTAATTTTGGGGTAGATTCGAAAGTATGTCGAGTATAGCTGCAAAAGGATTTTGCAGACCAAAATTGACGGATATTCGTTAGGGTTACGAATATTGGATTGACCCATTGTGAAAAATACTTCGTGGATTGGTGTCAAAAGTATATATCACATAAGGTTATCCTTAAGCCTGAGGTATCTGGTTTGGGATGCGGCAACTGTTGTCTTCTTAGCGCGTTTTAACGCCACGCCGTAACAGGGTGATCATAAGGAGCGTGTCTAGATTCAGTGGGAGCAGTATTTCCAGATGCAAATACGCAAGATGGTAATTGCACCTTCTTTTTAGAAGAGATATTTCCGGGCCCCTTGACTGATTAGAGAAACTGGTAAGTGCACTAACGAACTGATCTGTTATTTGTCGTTTATCACGCAGTTTTGAAATCAAGTGTGTCATGAACCAATTTTTGAGTCTCTAAGTTGACTTTGTCCATGCTCATGCTCAAAATTGAAATATCGCGCTGCAAGGGACAAACCTATATATATGTATGTATTCATATATAAAAACGTACCCATTCATGAACAGGGAGTTTTATGATAGTTTAGTATGTAAACAGTTAGTTTATAACATGTTACTTCTAAGCAGGTTCCTTATGAAGTTTTATCACAAGTTACTTTGGGGTATAAGAGTTCTTATAACCTGGTAACCCTAAGTGTCTGGCTAGGGATCTCTTTAGGCTAACAATGTGCAGTAACTATTACTTATCTTGCACAAGTGGGAGTCTGTTGGATTATGTGCAGAGGTAATTAATGGGCATATTGTATCCAATGTTATAAGAGACTAAAGGGTCACACTGCTACACACCCAAATTGGAACAGTTGGATTTCACCATAAATCTGTGTGGAAATAATTAATCAGATTGGATTAATTATTAAAGAGAAAAGTAAATAATTAATCAGTAGTATTATTTATTGAAAAGAGAAAAATAAATAATTAATCAGTTTGTATTAATTATTAGAAAGAAAATAAATAATAAATAGTTATTTATTATTTAAAGAGAAATTAAATATTAAGTTTTAATATTTAACGGACCAGTTAATTAATAGTTAATTAATTAACTAGTAAGTCCAGGGGGTCAAAGTGAGAAGATTGAAAGTTTAATTAAAACGAGTGGGCTTTTAATTAAACGGGCTTTGTTCCATCTAATCCTTATATATATATCATTAAGCCTTAAGGATTAACATAAGACAACAAGGATTAAGGAAGATAACCCTAGCCACCACAACTCTCTCTCTCTCTCTCTCGCCGATCCCTCTCTCTCGTCGCACTCTCTCTCTCTCGGCCTATCTCTCTCTCTCGTCGTTCAAGTCGAAACCGAAGGAGAAGAACACCCGAGGGTGTTTGCGATTAGAGGTCGACGCATACACACACACATTCTCGTTTTTTTTAGAATCGTTGGTTGGTGATCCTGGAGCGGTCTTGCAGCCAGTTCCAAGGAGGTGCAGTAGTGGTGGACTTATTTTAGCAATCCCATTGTTTTCTGATCAGGAGTATTTTATAACCTTATCTATCGATTGTTTGTTTATTAGAAACTATGTTGATCATTAGTTTTAAGATCCTAACCCTTTTGATGTTTAGAGGGTTGTGTTCAATCCAGTTCCGCTTTTAGGATTGAACGAGTAGAATCAAACCCAGGTTTGACCAGTCTGTGTCATTGGGTGGTTTGGTCAGATCAAACCCCTTCAAAGGATAACAAACAAAGTTCTGACAAAGGTAAATCCAAAGTCAATGAACATCAAGTGAATCAACTTGCAAAGAAAGTTGAAAAGTTATCCACTACATATAATCCTAAGACTGAGAGCAAATTCTCACAAGGATTATTAAACACTATACCTCCCGTAATCATTAGAAGAAGGAGATACTACAAGTGCAGAAGTAGAGGACATGAGGCCAAGGACTGTGAAATTGAAATCTCAAGGCCTGAACAGGAACAGGCTGATCAGCCAACACAGGACTCAGCACCTGCTCAAGCTGAATAGTCAGTTCCACAAGATGAAGATGCTAAGTGCTCATCATCCGAACCTACTATGAAGTGGGTTCCCAAACAAAACTAATGTGTTTAGTTTTCTTATCATGTGCAGGGTTCAAGTAAATGGTACTTAGATAGTGGATGTTCAAGGCACATGACCGGGTGGAATGGACTTCTTAGTGATTTCCAGGAAGATGAAGGTCCTAAAGTAACATTTGGTGATAACTCCCATGGAAGAACTAAAGGCTATGGGAAGATGTATGCTGGCAAGGTGACTTTCCAGAAGGTTGCATATGTCAAGGGTCTTAAACACAATATGATAAGTATCAGCCAGTTGTATGATGAAGACAATATTGTTACTTTTAGGAAGAAAGCAGGAACTATATATAATGCTAAGGGTAAGCCTGTATTAATTGCAAAAAGAGAAAGAGATATGTATCTACTTGATCTTAATTCTGCTAATCCCTATACTAAAACCTGCTTGTATTCCCAATATGTTCCTAAGCTGAGTTGGTTGTGGAATAAATGATTATCACATTTAAATTTCAAAAATATAAATATGCTATCCAATAAATAGTTAGTCTCTGGATTACCAAAGATCACATTTGTCAAGGACAAATTGTGTTCAGCTTGTCAACAAGGGAAACATCATAAAGGGTCCTTCAAATCAAAACAAAATTTTTCAATAACAGACCTACTGCATATGTTGCATATGGATCTGTTTGGACCCATTAGTACTCCAAGCCTGAGTGGCAAGAAGTACACTTTGGTGATAGTAGATGAGTTCTCACAATTCACCTGGGTAATATTCCTTAAAGCCAAAAGTGATGCTGCCCTGGAGATAATAAGTTTTATCACATAGGAAGAGTTGCAAAAAGGTAAGTCTGTAAAGCAACTCAGAACTGATCATGGGACTGAGTTCAGAAACTCAACCTTAGAAAACTTTTGTGAACAGTTTGATGACAATGTTGTAATTGAGACTGAGGATGTAAGTTCACCTCAGACTCCTCAATATTACTCAGATCCAGACCCACAATCTCTCACTACAACATTTAAATTCCTCAAAGACCATCCTCAAGATCAAATAACTAGAAATGTTTAAGAAAGAGTCATGACTAGATCAAAGGCAACAACAAACTATGCTGCTTACTTTGGTTTCCTATCTCAAATGGAACCAAAGAAGACTAAAGAAGCCATAGAGAATGATGATTGGATTGAAGCTATGCAAGAGAAATTAAATGAGTTTGAGAGAAACAAAGTCTGGAGCCTTGTCCGAGCCCCCAAAAATCATACAATTATAGGCACTAAGTGGGTCTATAGAAACAAAATGTACAAGGATGGTGTGATTGTTAGGAACAAAGCCAGGCTGGTAACACATGTTAGATTATTTGCAGAGATAATTAAGGAGCACATTGTATCCAATGTTATAAGAGACTAAAGGGTCACACTACTACACACCCAAATCAGAACAGTTGGATTTCACCATAAATCTGTGTGGAAATAATTAATCAGGTTGGATTAATTATTAAAGAGAAAAGTAAATAATTAATCAGTAGTATTATTTATTGAAAAGAGAAAAATAAATAATTAATCAGTTTGTATTAATTATTAGAAAGAAAATAAATAATAAATAGTTATTTATTATTTAAAGAGAAATTAAATATTAAGTTTTAATATTTAACGGACCAGTTAATTAATAGTTAATTAATTAACTAGTAAGTCCAGGGGGTCAAAGTGAGAAGATTGAAAGTTTAATTAAAACGAGTGGGCTTTTAATTAAACGGGCTTTGTTCCATCTAATCCTTATATATATATATCATTAAGCCTTAAGGATTAACATAAGACAACAAGGATTAAGGAAGATAACCCTAGCCACCACAACTCTCTCTCTCTCTCTCTCTCGCCGATCCCTCTCTCTCGTCGCACTCTCTCTCTCTCGGCCTATCTCTCTCTCTCGTCGTTCAAGTCGAAACCGAAGGAGAAGAACACCCGAGGGTGTTTGCGATTAGAGGTCGACGCATACACACACACATTCTCGTTTTTTTTAGAATCGTTGGTTGGTGATCCTGGAGCGGTCTTGCAGCCAGTTCCAAGGAGGTGCAGTAGTGGTGGACTTATTTTAGCAATCCCATTGTTTTCTGATCAGGAGTATTTTATAACCTTATCTATCGATTGTTTGTTTATTAGAAACTATGTTGATCATTAGTTTTAAGATCCTAACCCTTTTGATGTTTAGAGGGTTGTGTTCAATCCAGTTCCGCTTTTAGGATTGAACGAGTAGAATCAAACCCAGGTTTGACCAGTCTGTGTCATTGGGTGGTTTGGTCAGATCAAACCCCTTCAAAGGATAACAAACAAAGTTCTGACAAAGGTAAATCCAAAGTCAATGAACATCAAGTGAATCAACTTGCAAAGAAAGTTGAAAAGTTATCCACTACATATAATCCTAAGACTGAGAGCAAATTCTCACAAGGATTATTAAACACTATACCTCCCGTAATCATTAGAAGAAGGAGATACTACAAGTGCAGAAGTAGAGGACATGAGGCCAAGGACTGTGAAATTGAAATCTCAAGGCCTGAACAGGAACAGGCTGATCAGCCAACACAGGACTCAGCACCTGCTCAAGCTGAACAGTCAGTTCCACAAGATGAAGATGCTAAGTGCTCATCATCCGAACCTACTATGAAGTGGGTTCCCAAACAAAACTAATGTGTTTAGTTTTCTTATCATGTGCAGGGTTCAAGTAAATGGTACTTAGATAGTGGATGTTCAAGGCACATGACCGGGTGGAATGGACTTCTTAGTGATTTCCAGGAAGATGAAGGTCCTAAAGTAACATTTGGTGATAACTCCCATGGAAGAACTAAAGGCTATGGGAAGATGCATGCTGGCAAGGTGACTTTCCAGAAGGTTGCATATGTCAAGGGTCTTAAACACAATATGATAAGTATCAGCCAGTTGTATGATGAAGACAATATTGTTACTTTTAGGAAGAAAGCAGGAACTATATATAATGCTAAGGGTAAGCCTGTATTAATTGCAAAAAGAGAAAGAGATATGTATCTACTTGATCTTAATTCTGCTAATCCCTATACTAAAACCTGCTTGTATTCCCAATATGTTCCTAAGCTGAGTTGGTTGTGGAATAAATGATTATCACATTTAAATTTCAAAAATATAAATATGCTATCCAATAAATAGTTAGTCTCTGGATTACCAAAGATCACATTTGTCAAGGACAAATTGTGTTCAGCTTGTCAACAAGGGAAACATCATAAAGGGTCCTTCAAATCAAAACAAAATTTTTCAATAACAGACCTACTGCATATGTTGCATATGGATCTGTTTGGACCCATTAGTACTCCAAGCCTGAGTGGCAAGAAGTACACTTTGGTGATAGTAGATGAGTTCTCACAATTCACCTGGGTAATATTCCTTAAAGCCAAAAGTGATGCTGCCCTGGAGATAATAAGTTTTATCACATAGGAAGAGTTGCAAAAAGGTAAGTCTGTAAAGCAACTCAGAACTGATCATGGGACTGAGTTCAGAAACTCAACCTTAGAAAACTTTTGTGAACAGTTTGATGACAATGTTGTAATTGAGACTGAGGATGTAAGTTCACCTCAGACTCCTCAATATTACTCAGATCCAGACCCACAATCTCTCACTACAACATTTAAATTCCTCAAAGACCATCCTCAAGATCAAATAACTAGAAATGTTTAAGAAAGAGTCATGACTAGATCAAAGGCAACAACAAACTATGCTGCTTACTTTGGTTTCCTATCTCAAATGGAACCAAAGAAGACTAAAGAAGCCATAGAGAATGATGATTGGATTGAAGCTATGCAAGAGAAATTAAATGAGTTTGAGAGAAACAAAGTCTGGAGCCTTGTCCGAGCCCCCAAAAATCATACAATTATAGGCACTAAGTGGGTCTATAGAAACAAAATGTACAAGGATGGTGTGATTGTTAGGAACAAAGCCAGGCTGGTAACACATGTTAGATTATTTGCAGAGATAATTAAGGAGCACATTGTATCCAATGTTATAAGAGACTAAAGGGTCACACTACTACACACCCAAATCAGAACAGTTGGATTTCACCATAAATCTGTGTGGAAATAATTAATCAGGTTGGATTAATTATTAAAGAGAAAAGTAAATAATTAATCAGTAGTATTAATTATTGAAAAGAGAGAAATAAATAATTAATCAGTTTGTATTAATTATTAGAAAGGAAACAAATAATAAATATTTATTTATTATTTAAAGAGAATTAAATATTAAGTTTTAATATTTAACGGACCAGTTAATTAATAGTTAATTAATTAACTAGTAAATTTCAGGGGGTTAAAAGTGCAAGAGATGAAAGTTTAATTAAAACCAGTGGGCTTTTAATTAAACGGGCTTAGGTCCATCTAATCCTTATATATATCCTTAAGCCTTAAGGATTAAACATAAGATTAAAATAGGGATTAAGAGGATAACCCTAGCCACCACAACTCTCCCTCTCTCTTGTTGCACTCACTCTCTCTCGGCTCTCTCTTTCTCGACGATCGCAAACCACAAGAACACAAGGTGTTCTCGTTTTTGCCTTGTGTCGATTCACGCATATACATACAAAATCAATGTATCGATTGTTGAAGCTTTGGTAATCCAAGAGCGGTCTAGCAGCCAGTTCCAAGGAGGTGCAGTAGTGGTGGACTTGTTTTAGCAATCCCATTGTTTCTGATCAGGTATATTATTATAACCTTGTATGTGGATTGTGTTCGTTAGAAGCGATGTTTGTTCATTAGTTTTAAAGATCCTAACCCTTTTGGGGTTTAGAGGGTTTTGTTCAATCCAGTTCCGCTTTAGGATTGAACCAGTAGAATCAAACCCAGGTTTGACCAGTTTGTGTCATTGGGTGTTTTGGTCATGTTCAAAACCCTTCAGTGGTATCAGAGCCTCGGCTCTATGATCCATAGTTTCTAGTTTTATCTGTTTCTAGATTTAAGGTTTTTGTTCTTGATCTTAATATTGTTATCAGCTTTTTCGAAAATCAATAGGTAGCAAAAATAGTTGATTTTTGCTATCAGGTTTAATCCTATTAATCAGAAAATTCAAACAGTTAGTTTGTATGGTTGAAAAGGTTATGATTTTTGGATAATGACAAGTTTGATCAAGAAAATTAAACAGTTTGTTTAATTAGTTAAACCTGTTTTATCTAGTTAGATGTTTTGTTTGATAGTTGAATGATCTTCTCCATCTTGTTTTTTTCTCCTCGTGATTTTCGAAAACCATAAGGGATAAAAACAAGTTTTCAGTTTTTTATCCAGTTAATAAAAGGTTTGATTTTAACCAGTTAGGTTTTTAAACCATGTTTGTGTTTAAAACGGTTAAAAGGGATAAACCTTTTATCTAAAACTTGATCTTAACCAGTTTTTTGAACTTTTGTTTAAAAGGGTTGAAATTTAGTTTTAGGATAATTAGTTATTAATAAAACAAGTTTTGTTTAAATTAATAATTAATAGTTTTTTGGTTTTTGAAATTAAATCCAATTTTTAATCAGTATATTAAAACAGTTAGTTTTAATAGGTTAAAAAGGATTTAAAATATTTTGTTTATCGGAAAACGGGAACCGAGATCGTCACCTTGTCGGGTGGTGGTCGTTAGCGGCGCTAAGGCCTAATGGGCTTCGGCCCAAGGGGTTTCGGCCCAAGACAATTCGAGGCCCAAGGAGGTTCACGCCCCAAGTGGCTTCGGCCCAAGGTGATATGTGACCTAAGGGGTCTCGGCCCAAGAATTGTTGGCCCAAATAGTTTTTCGGATTAATACAAAAAGGATTATTAATTTTAAGTTTTAGAATTAATAAGCTATTATATAAACTAGTGTTATATGTTTTAATTAGTTTAGTTAAAATATATATTTTAGACTTTTATTTATTATGACTAGTTTAGTCATTTTTTTGAATAAATTCTAAAAGGATAAAGTTTATATAATATTATGGAGAAACAAATAAGATAGTATTTAATTGACCAAATGTTGTCGGTTTTAAGTTTTTGGAAAACTAGTAAAGAAGCTCAACATAAGGATTTCATTCAAGTTTTGAATAAGATCAAGTTTTTAAAGTTTTTATTGAAAGACTATTTTTGGTCAAATAAATTTAATTAGAAGATCATAATTCTCATTTTTGGTTAATAGATATTAATCAAAAGGGTAAATGAGAATGTTTGAACAAATCAGGTTATGTGCTTAACAGCACAGTTTTTTGTTTATATATTATAACTGCGTGATTGTCTTTTATATATTTAGTGTTTATATATAATTGTGTGGTTGTAATACATATAGCTATAGTTTTGCCGACTTAGGACTCGGCTTTTCTATTTCTTCTTTTTTTCTTTTTTGGTTTTGGGAAGGCCTGCGTGCCAATTACAATCCCTTTCTTATTTGTAATGTTGTACTGGTTCGGGGAGGCCTGCGTGCCACTCACAACCTCATTCAATATTGTATTTGTAATAGATTAGTAATAGTTCAATCCCTCAACCAAGATGGACTCGAAGAAAGGTGATGAAGTAAATGATGTTTCTTCACGCGAAGCGCGAACACTTGGGGGAGGTGTCAAGGCTAGTGGGAGCAACACATCAAGAAGACGAATACAACTCATTTTTTCATTAGGCTTGACCTTAGGATTAGTTGGCAAAACTATAGGGGTTTATATGCTTATTCTTATTACTTGCGTGGTTCTTTTATTTACTGCTTTTCATATCGATTTGTGAAATTTATATGATGCTATATATATATATATATATATATAGGAGAGGGTTCAAAGGGTTCAAACGAGAACTGTTTTTCGTACGAGAACTGCGAGAACCAATCTCAACCGTTCCTTGGATATGGGAAGTTCATGGATGGAGAGCGTGGAGGGGATCAAGTGTGGCAAGGTGCATGTGAGGAATTCATGGGTGGGCAATGATATTAGAGGAGGGAAAATTGGACGGCTCATATTGGTTCTCGCAGTTCTCGTACGAAAAACAGTTCTCGTTTGAACTTTTGTGTATACATATATATATATATATATATATATATATATATATATATATATATATATAGAACTATTAATTATCTATTTTATACACATTGAATTATTCCTGGTTTATGAGTTAGGTGTGTAGCTGTATGACCCTTAACTGAGTCATAGTGTCCGTGGATGTGATGAAATGTGTACACTATCCCTACACACAATCTATCAATTTCGTCTTCTTCTGCTTTGCTGGATTGAGCCTTGCTCAGTGGTACTCTAGTTTGCATCCGGATGAAACATTTCTTGGATCCGTCCATATTATATCGTTTCATGACTTTATTGATGTATGTATGACTAATTCCGATTAGCTGCCTAGATCTATCTCTATAGATCTTTATAACAAGTATACATACGGCTTCACCCAGATACTTCATCTACAAACACTTACCTAGCCAAGATTTTACTCCTTGCAGTGTTGGTACTTCGTTTTCAATGAGTAGATGTCATCCACATACATGACCAAGAAGATTGCTATGCTCCCACCGAAATTTTTGTAAACGTCGAACTCGATTTGGTATAACTAAACTCTTTGATGCGCTCATCAAAGTTCAAATTCCAGCTTCTATAAATTGCTTTAATCCATAAGTAGATTTGAGCAACTTTCATACCTTATTTGGATTCTTGGAATCCTCAAATCCATTGTGTCGTATACACGTCCTCTCTTAGTTTTCCTATAAAGAAAGCGATTTTGACATCCATTTGCCATATCTCATAATTGAAATATAAATATATTGTCATTGGAATCCTAATAGACTTAAGCGTAGCCACTAGCGAGAAAGTTTCATCATAATCAATTCCATGAGTTTGGGCGAAATCTTTTGCAACTAGCCTTTCTTTAAAGGTATAAACCTTTCCTTCCATGTTCGTCTTCTTCTTTAAGACCCACTTGCAGCCAACAACTTTACCGTGTTGTGGCAACTCTACCAACTCCCATACTTGGTTGTCATACATGGATCGCATCTCTGTCTTCATGGAGTCTAACCATTTATCAGGCTCATTTCCTGACACAACGTCCTTGTAGGATATTGGTTCCTGAAGATCCCCTCCTTCCTGAGCGATGAAAAATCCGAGATATCTATCCGGCTTAGTTCGAATCCTACTGGACCAGTGGAAGTCTTGTGTTTCCACTTCCTCCTCAACCACTGACTCGTGTGGGGTCTGAACAATCCTTTGTTGAGTTACTGGTTCTACAAATGGTAGTGGTGTATCTTGCTCTTCTTTAATTTCCTAAAGATCTATTTCTTTTCTTTTTATTTCTGAACATAGAAATTTAACTTCCAGAAAGCTCCCAGTTTGAGCATCAAAGACTTTGTGCTCATCAGGGTTATAGAAACAGTATCCTAAGGCCTCCTTATGAAAGCACACAAAGATACATTTATTAATATGGGTTTAAGTTTACCCGAGAAAGGTTGTTTGACGAATGCCTCAGAGCCCTAAATCTTTTCGAAAGACAATTTGTGCTTTTTACCCGTCCAAAGGTCGAACAGTGTCTTTCCATTCTCCAATGAAAGTACATACTCCAAGCGTATTACCAAATACCTATTTGATAATCGATACAAACAAAAACACACTTATTGCTTAATGTTCCCAACACATGCATATCAAATTTAGCTAAAACAAACTCAAGCCAAAGTGTCTTTGCACACTGAGTTCATGCAAGCCTAGTATGACGAATCATCACTAGCTTGCAAAAATAGCTTAGTTAACGGATAATCCAGAAGCTATCTGTGTGCACTCTTAAAAACCTTTATATCTCTCTCCTCGACCAATCACTTATAGAGTGTGAGTCGGCGAGAGCATGGTCCATTGTCTAAGCCTTTGTATACTCATTTGTTCTATATGAACACGATTGAATCAATGAAGCTTGCGACTATAGTCCTTGTCCACGAGACATCATACTCTCATTGGTCCCATAAAGGTACGAATAGAGTCATGATACCCAAGACTATGACTCATGCCTATGAACCATCATACCCCCATTGTTCCAAAAGAGTCCTATAGGATTATGATGTTCAAGACTATGGTTCATGTCTATGAACCATCGTACCCTTATTATCCCAAAAGGATCCAATAAGATCACGACGTCAAGACTATGATCCTCGTATATAAGCGATCATACCTTCATTGTCTTAAAAGAAAAACAATGGAGTCAATAATGCTTAAAGAACCATTCCATTTGACAACACTTCAACAACATCACATAGCAGGATTACTAACCCCGATCAAAATCGGCAGCTATCCCTACTAATTTACCCACCGAACATCAAGAACATATCTCAATATTTATTGAACTCCATAAGTTCCACTTTGTATCTGCTACAACTTCTTATCTAGCAACAATTCCCGAACACTATTTGTAAACAGCCAGTGCAATACATTGTCTTCAACAAGATAGATATACAATACTATAAATACTAACGCTCCCACTAGCTCTGGAACTCATCTAATTTTTCATCTTTGCTTCTTGGAAACTCAAAACTATGATTCTCTCACCAAAGCAAAGACTCCATTCAAAAGATGCAATGTGTAAGCCCATGAATGGGCTTCTTGAGCTTGTAGACATTACAATGATACTTTCAACGTACAAGACTCTCGGAGAGTATTGAAATACTTCCTCATAATTCCTGTGAAGAAATACGATCTTTACACATTACTACCACTCCTCATAGCCATGAGAACGTAGTGATATCTGTGAGTATCCGAGTAATCTTCAACATAACCACCAAGAAAATTTTCCTTATGATACCATCTCATGGTCGATCACAACGGAACATTTTTCCACCAGTAGGTATTTGAAGTTGTCCACAACTTTATCCATGTTGGTCTTCGTACCCAAAGACCCATGTACACCCTCTAGGTTTACACCTAGGTGTTGGATCATCCAAGTCAATTACTTAAATAACCAACATGGATTACATCTCATTTTAATTGCCTCTCTCCTTTTAGTAGACTCTAGGCCCACTACGTCTTCTGATAGTTGATGAAATCAAATGTTTATCACTGAATTTTCATCCTCTAGATATAAAATATATCTATCCGGTCTTATGATGACTTCTATCAGATGTACAAAGAGTGAGGATATAATGTCAGGTGCTCCAGCATAGCCATGTTGAGTTTCAACCTTTTGGGATTGATTTTTAGTGCCTACATTAGGTTTTACCATTCAAGGATTACTATCCTCCCACTATCTCCCATAGATATCATGTTTCCACTTGCCATCGAGCAACGAAACCTGTCCTCAAAGGTTTATGAAACAAATATCCCATGACCTCAGTAGAGTGCCTAATGGAGCAGCACCTCTAGACCTCAGATTCCTCTACCTCACGTCTAAACGTAGGCTAGATAATCTAGGCTTCGTGATAGACAAGAAAAGACACTATTTCTAGTCGTATCTCTTAAGGCGCATACTTGACCATCTATGTTGGTTCTATATTTAGAACATTGTCCACCACTACTAAAAGAACCAAAAACTTGGGTATGAACTTGCAACCAACCAATAACGGCAAATATCCAAGAATGTCTTGTTTCTCCATTATATGACCACATTTTCCAATGTGTTTAAGGAGGAAATTGTGAGCCGAGTCCCATAATTCTTTATGTTGGTTACCAAATTCAAGATCAAGTTACTTAACATCTTTACAAGATTCAAGTATCTTAGTTGTTAGCTCAATTGACCATATGCCTCGTAATGGTAATCCTTGAACACCTCAAAGGTTTCAAACATACCTTCCCTACTATCACCACTGACAAAGGAAGCTGACGGTCCTTATATCAGATGAAGCAATGCTAGAATCGGTTGAGTGTGTGTTCGGTTGAGAGAGAGAGATAGAAAGAGCCGATAGGTTGAGAGAAACACACACATACACTTTTAAGAGTCCCTTGTATTATGTTGCAAATCTTAAGTTCATACAAGGAGCCAAAGCCTTATATAGGTTATGGCAAAAGTTACATATTTGCATAACTTTAAATATCTAAAAATATCCCCCTAAGTGAGGAGTGCGTATATTTCAAAAACAAAGACTATTGATAAAAATAAATCTATACATCTCTATCTCCAATAGTTCTGTTTCTAATGCCGAATTTTCCTTGCCAATCTCTCACGATCCTCCTGCTCTCTAGAGTCCTTTTCATTTTGTTGGAAAAGTGGATTATCTGGCTTCTTTCTTGTTCACGTATTGTAGTACCAGCATCAACAACCTTCTGATCTAGCATGTTTTATAGGATCCTCACGGAGCCATGTAAATTCATAAATTGTATAGAAATAGGAGTTTCTACGTAATATATTCATGGAGTATATATAGGGATATGGCTATTGCAATAGCTAAGGTTTTGCTCATAATGTGAAATAAACTAGGTGTTTCTCATGGTGTAAATCCATATTCTTTCTAGTTTACATATGCAATCCTTCATCTATCCTACATTATACTTGAATCACTTGTTATCAAGGCCTAACAAGTGGTATCAGAGCCAAGGGACTGATGATTTGATTTTGAATTCAACAACAAAAGTCGAATTTTTGAAGATTTTGAAGAAAAAGTCACTATTCATTCGGGATTTTGAAAATTCATCAAATGGTGATGTTTTTGATGTTGTAAGGATTGGAATAGGTTTGTTTTTTATGATAGAATTAATGAAAATCAATCAGACATCAATTCGAAAAATATCAGTGGCCAATTTGAAGATTTTTTAGTTTATGGGTTTTTGAAGTTCTTGAAGAAATTTGATCGACTCTGCTTGTTTGATCGATGTTAATGATAATAGATGATTTAGAAGTGTTTTTCAGGGGTATATGAAGTGATCTGGGCAAGAAAATTTCATATTTGAGAAATTTTGAGATTTTTGAATCTGAGCTGGTTGAGATGTTGAAGCATGCGAATTTTCAGTCTTGAAGCATCCGAATTTGAGTTTGATTCATCCGGATTTCAAAAATCCGTATAAGTATTCATCCGGATTTCACAAATCCGCATGTGTTCATCCGGAATTCATAAATCTGCATAAGTGTTCATCCGGTTTTCACTCATCCGGTTTTCTGATATCCGGTTTTTGATGTATCCGGATTTACACTCATTTTGATTATCCGGAATTACACTCATTTTTCGAGATTTTTAGGATATCTGATCATTTTTGCCATAGCAATATTCTTCAATTTAGAAAATTTTCAAGCTGACCAGCCACGGGCTCTACCCCTTGGACCCTGCTATCAGAGGCGCTGCCCCCGAACCCCCGTCGTTGTTCTGACTGAATTATCTTGTCACCTTGATTCCTAAGACAAGTGTGTCGATTTTTTGGCTGAGTTAGGAGTTCTCAAAGTTTCAGTTATCATTATGATGTTTCTAGATTTGGGTCATATTTTGTTTTCCTATGAACCAGGTGCTTAATTCCTAGTACCCTTATGTCTAGTCATCGTGGCCTTTCCTAACTGATTTTTGGTTCTTCTTTCTTAGTGTCACCAATTTTTGGTATCAAAACCAGATTTTGGCCATCCATTCCTTGTTTCTTTTGCATCTTGGTTATCTTTTATCAGTCATTTCTGAAGACCCAGATCATAGTGTTGGTGAAATTGTTTGAAGGATTAACCTAAATCTAATTGCTTCAGGTTTTTGAGAAGATTTTGTATTACATGCTAATGCTCACTGGATATCAATCTTTTGGTGCTCTTGAATAAGGATGAATCCGACTCACTGATTATTATATCAAAGTCACCTACCCACTTATGTGTACCCAAGTTCATTTGCACCCGTATGTCTTCCTAAAATCTTTTTGGGACTTGCGGTGATCTGGTCAAGGTTGATTACACGGTATTGAGAGACTTAGTTGACAACATTAATCTCCAATATCAGATTATATCCAACACAGAGTTATAAATCTTCAAGAATTCAGATCAAATCATTACCACTCCTCAACGATCAGAGTGGTTCAAGTATCTATTCAAGTCATGGAATGTTTTAAGATTATTTTGACTTGAAGTGTAGGATCCTCCCCACCCCTCTTCCATGTTTGTTACAACTAAATCTAATGGTGATGTCTTTAATGCATGATGCTCATAATGTATTATATTCATCATGAGGGGGAGAATAAAAAGTGATGAAATTTTACATTGTTGATTCAGTTGTTGAGGGGGAGTAAAAGAACATATTGAAAAATTATTGTGTCTACTCAAGGGGGAGAGAGAGAAAGAAACATCAGTTTATATCATGTCTAGGGGGAGTCAATATTATCAGAGACTTATGAAGACATGGGAACAATCTGAGCTACATTCTAGGGGGAGACAAAAAGAAGATTCTTTCCAATATATCAAAAGTGTTTATGCTTCCACTGTCAGATGCTCAAGATTAAACATTGTTCTAGACTGATGCTTTTGGTGAAAATCGCTACATCCTATACTGCTTATATAACCTAAGGGAGGATGCCCATGGCTTAGGTTACCGGCGTTTACTCTCCTATTTCAATACAAAGGGGGAGAATGTAAATTCATAAATTGTATAGAAATAGGAGTTTCTATGTAATATACTCATGGAGTATATATAGCGATATGACTATTGTAATAGCTAAGGTTTTGCTCTTAATGTTTAATAAACTAGGTGTTTCTCATGGTGTAAATCCATATTCTTTCTAATTTTCATATGCAATCCTTCATCTATCCTACATTATACTTGAATCACTTGTTTTCAAGGCCTAACAAGCCGTCAGAGTAACATAATAAATCACAAATTCGAACGAATGTTTTCTTCTTCTCTGAGTTTTCGAAGACAACCCCAGGTTCACCTCTAAAGCTTTCATGCCTTCTTTAATAATAGTCAACTCTTCAAGATTATCCAAGTCAGGGTGACTCTGTTCATGTTTTAGAAGATTGACTTTCAGATATTTGTTTTCAGCTCCAAGTTGCATATCATGCTCTTCGATGTACTCCATCAGCTTTCTCATGTATTTCATCAGTGATGATCTGCCAAATTGTTCATTAAGTCTTTTTCCTTGCTTTTCGAACAGTTAGGTATAAATGAAGTCAATGTCAGATAGCTATATATATCTCAAGTAAGCTTCATTGAATGTAAACCTTTTACCATTTGCTCTTTCAACTTCAAATTTGGCATATGATAACCCCATTGCATTTTCCCTGAAAATATTGAGAACCTTGGTGATTTAATATTAAGAAATGACTTAATCCTTTGGAGTTCGGTAGTTGTTGAGCAGATGCTGGTATCTTCTTTTATAGTTTATCATCCAGATTTCTCAGCTCAGGAGGAGTAATTCTTCAAATGCGTCCACAAATATCATTGGAATTATGTCTTCAAGAAATGGACCACTGATAGAATACTCTCTCCAGACTGGATCTACCCTTGCCTCTCTTGTAAACATGTTAACTCTATCAAGCCTTGGGTTGCCTGTTTGAACTGGAGGAGCAGGTGGGATAACTGTGTTTGGAGGAATCGGCCATTCAGCATCTTTTAGGTATTCCTCTGATGCTTCTTTTTGTTTGTTTTGTCTGATGATGTCAGTAGCAGATGTTTGGAATTGACCTTGAGGAGGAGAAAACAAGTTATGCACTTCATATGTTACTCCCCCGAGAACCCGAGACACATCAAACTTTTTCTTTGTAACTGGTCTCTTACCCATTCTTGTGTTGGTCGTTTTGAATCCCCGTCTTCTCTTTTCAATTTCTGGTGGATTCATTTAAGGTCCAAAGCTGTAGACAATACGGGTAAGGGTGGATCCAGGGTTCGTAATAGATGTACAACCCTCTTGTAATACCATCTATCTTAGAGTGGATATCCTCCTGAAACTCTTCCAAATTACTACCATGGAAAGTTTGTTCATTTTAAAGTATGGTGAGAAGATCTTGGTTATGTTCAGATTCAAGTCTTTTTTTCTAGGAGTTTAACATAGAGAAGGCTTTTTAAAGAATCAATTGATAAGCTAGAAGGATCATATGTATGTGTTTCACGTGCAGGCTGCGGTCTGGATGTAAGAAGTTTCTCTAGATTGTCTAATTTTGCGTGAAGAGGTGTCACGACTTGTTCGATAATTTCTTTGAGTTTGGCACGTGTAACATACCCGGAATCACTCAGATTACCGGTTGAGGTTCCAGCCACAGAGGTAAAACCACCTACTGGAGCTGCAGGTATGTTGACTCCAGTAGGATTTCCTTCCGATCCTCGAATGGCACAAGAAGTGGTACCACCTACGGAAGTTCTGGGCTCCATTTGACATAGCTAGGCCAATTTTGCAATGTTGTCAGATCTGGAAGAAAGATATGCAGAAATCTGTGGTATATCAATGTGTATAGATATAGACACTCCCCCTAGAGTCTTGCATCAGTGATCTACACAATGAACAAACAGTGTAAAACCCGCCCAAAACTGAAAAGATAAGAAAGACAAAGAAATAACAGTATGTCAAATTCTTAAGTTAATAATGCCTAAGTTAGAGACCAAATCATTAAAACGACTTTTGTCCAATGGTTTAGGAAACAAGTCAACCAGCTGATTATTAGTGTGGACATACTGAAGTTCAATTACTCCTTTTTCCACATTATCTTTTATGAAATGATATCGAATATCAATGTGTTTATTTTTGGAATTGTGTACCGGATTGCAGGAGATGGCAATGGCAGATTGCAAGTCACATAGCAATGAGATCTTGTTATACTGCAAGCCAAAGTCAAAAAGTTGTGTACGAATCCATAAACTCTGAGAGCAGCACATCGCAGCAGCAACATATTATGCTTCAGCAGTTGAATTGGACAAGCAATTCTGCTTCTTAGAGTCCCAACAGACTAAGCGATCACCCAAGAAATGTGCACTGCTAGAGGTTCTTTACGATCCAGCATGCATCCGGCATAGTAGCATCTGAGTAGGCGTATAACTCCAAATTGGAATATCTGGGATAGCACACACCAAGATCCATAGTACCTTTGAGATATCTGAAGATTCTCTTTATTGCTTGTAGATGTGACTCTTTGGGATTTGCCTGAAAGCGGGCGCACAGACAAGTGGAAACATGATGTCTGGTCTACTTGCCGTCAGATACAACAACGATCCAATCATTCCCGTATACCTCTTTAAATATGCAGGTGATCCATCGAGATCAGCAGACAACTCTGTCTTCGCAGCCATGGAAATTGATATGGAAGAACAATTGGTCATATCATACTTGTGTAATAAATCCTTGATGTACTTTGATTGGCTGATAAAACTTCCATGACCCAATTGTTTGACTTGTAATCCGAGGAAAAATGAAATTTCCCCCATCATATTCATCTGAAATCTATTTGCCATAGTTTTGGCAAATTCGTTACTGTACTTTGGATTCATTTAGCCAAAGATGATGTCATCAACATAGATTTGAACTAGTATCTTGTCTTTGCCCTTGGCCTTGGTGAAGAGAGGGGTGTCTGTTTTACCTTTCGTGTACCCCGCACTAATAAGATACTCAGACAGAACATCGTACTAAGCACGCAGGGCTTGTTTTGAAACGCCGCAGGTTTTCAAAAGATTAGTTAATAAAATATTAATTAATACATCAACTGTTTAACCAAAAGTATGTTTAACCAACACAGCGGAAGCTACCAGTTAGTTATTTACACCAACTATATATTAAGTTTTAACAAAAGAACCCGACGATATTACCAAATATCGGCTGACCATTAAAACAAAGTATCAGAGTAAACAAAAGCCACAACAAAAGTGTTCCCCAAAACATCCAACTTGGCAGTAACATTCATAGAATAGCACCCCATCCTCACCAACAACTATTTACCTACACGTAGGAAGGTTACATGGAGAGGGTTAGTTATAAATAGCTAGTGAATAACGATTAAACATAGTATCATAACAAGAATATCATAGCATTCAAGGCATATCACAGAGAACAACAAGTCTACTTTAACAGCTAGCGAAATTCCGGTATAGCCATGAGGACTCGCATCTTGCAGGGTTGTAAGCCTGGCTCAATGATCCAAACTGGGGGAGCCGAAAACATCATATCATATCGCGCCGGTGGGGGAGCGGGTAGCAGTCCACCATAACATTAACGAGGCGGGGAGAGATACCCCCTATCGGTATCAGTGGGAACTGAGAGCCCATAGTATCAATTTGAGGCACAGAGGTTTTGCAAGAACCCGATTCGCGATCAACGAATCACCATACCCCAAACATCCATCACAGTGCTGGCAAGAACACGTATTGGCCGACTCTGGGCACATCATAACAAAGTTGGCCTATAAAAGCCATAGTATAACAAAGTGGCCTACTTAAGCCCATAGCATCAACATATATCAAAGTATAGTATAATTGGTCTACTCAAGCCATATCATAACAAATATCTAGCACAGGTTTATCATGGTTGTATAACAAATTATACCATATCAATTAACAACACATAATCAATAACTTACCTTAAGCGTGGTACAACATTCTTATTGTGATGCCTAAGGTTAACCGGTACTCATCTCAAATTTTACAGCAGGAAAATGTAGTATTCGGTATCCTTGGGTTGTTCAGGAACGCATAACACATCATTTACAGGTTCATTAACACATTATACTCAACACATTTGACATAAACACAAGCTACAAAAGCCAACACACTGGACCCTGCTTGCGATCGCAAGCAATATCCTTGTGGTCGCAGGGACCCTATAAAAACACCCCTTACGATCGCAAGGGAATCCCCTGCGACCGCAAGGGTCCTTTTCCAATAATTCAATGCTTACGATCACAAGGGAATCCCTTATGGTCGCAAGCATGGTTCTTAGGTTGGTTACGATCACAAGTTATGTACCTGCGGTCGTACACCTCATTTTCTTCGCTCGTAAGCGGTAAACCTACAAAATCAACCCTTACGGTCGCAAGCCACCATGCTTGCGATCGCAAGGACCTCTGTTACACCAGGCCTTCGTCACTGCTTCTGCACAGACCTGCAAATACCCGTTTTTGACATATATTTCAATCAAAACTCAATTCCAATTATACACAAACATTGTTTGACATCATTTGGAGCTTATACACACTTTGGACAACAAAACTAACCATTAAAACACAAATTACACCATTAAATTGGTGTATCTCCTTCAAAAACACTAAACTAGGTTTCAATGGATAAATACTTAAAAGAAGATGACACAAATAGGTTCTACACTTGATTTAATGGCTGAATCCAGAAACTAATCACCTTTCCTCTTGACTCTCTTTCAAAAGCTCCAAGGTTTGAGAGTGTTTGTGTATGTACATATGAGTGTGTGTGTTTAGTGTGTTTTAAAAGTATTCACAGGGAATAAGAAGGGCTGACCGACTTTGAGTGTTTTATTATTTAAAACGTGGTATTTTGTTCCCCTTTTTAACTTACAACTTATCCCTCGTTTACCTGTTTCAATTAACGAGGATATTTTTGGAACCATTACCTAAAACCGGTTACTAACTTACCAATTTTATCTATTATCATAACTATTCTACATAACACATGTTTATCACATGCAACCAACAAATTACACAATTAGCTACAAAACACATTGATTAAAATCAAGGTACAACCATATTAGCACATAGTACAACACTGTATAACTAGGCCCTATTTTGGGATGTTACAAATCTACCCCCTTAAGAAGATTCCGTCCTCGGAATCTGTTCTACCACGAACAAATGAGGGTATCGAGCTTTCATCTCATCCTCTGCCTCCCAAGTCAAATTAGGACCTAAATTATGCCTACATTTTACCAAAGTCAATTTAATCACTTTCTTGCGTAGCTTTTTAGTTTTAATATCAAGGATCTCAACAGGTTCTTCTACAAGGCGTTTAGCTTAATCACTTTCAACTCTTGTAGACGTAGGATTTTATCATCTTCGACTTTACATTTTCTTAGATAACGTACATTGAAAGTGTTGTGAAAACCAGAAAGATCAGGTGGCAATTCAAGTGATACTGTCTGATCATTGACTCGTCGTACAATTTTGAACGGACCTATATATCTTGGACTTAGTATACCTTTATGACCAAATCGAATCACCCCTTTCCAAGGTGAAACTTTTAGAAACACACGATCACCAACTTCAAACGTAATGGGTCGTCGCTTACGATCTGCATACATCTTTTGCCTATCACGTGCAGCTTTTAACTTCTCGCGTGCTATCTTCACCTTGTCAGCAGTTATTTGAACAATATCAGGACCCGCATATTGTTTCTCTCTAGGTTCCAACCAATATGTAGGAGTGCGGCATCGCTGACCATATAACATTTCATATGGAGGCATGCCGATACTCGAATGATAAGAATTATTATAAGCACTAGTAGAAAAACGCGATTTCGTCACACCAAAAATGTGTGATGATATGTGTATAGTCACACTTGCTTTTTCAGCGCATGTGTCACCAAAGGTCGAGTGATGGTAGGTCGTAAATGTGTGACCATATGCTTTTAAAAGTCAAGCACAAATGTGTATGTGTGACTATTGTTCATGTAATGGCCACATGAATTTAATGTTTGTGTGGCATTTTGTAATATTCAGTCACATAGATGTAATTATAACGTGAACAAAAGTGTTAAATGTATGACCATATGCTTTTTAAAGTTAAGTAAATGTGTATTTCGTGTGACTATTGTTCATCCAATGGTCACATGAATTTAATTTTTGTGTGGGGTTTTGTAATATTCAGTCACACAAGGCATTTTATTTTTGAGGATTTAGTCACATAGTTGTAATTAAAAAGTGACAAAATGTGTTAAAATGTGTGACCATATGCTTTTTAAAGTTAAATAAATGTCTATTTCGTGTGACTGTTGTTCATCCAATGGTTACATGAATTTAATTTTTGTGTGGCGTTTTGTAATATTCAGTCACACAATGCATTTTATTTTTGAGGATTTAGTCACATACAATTAATTAAAAAGTGACCAAATATGTTAAAATGTGTGACCATATGCTCTTTAAAGTTAAGTGAATGTCTATTTCGTGTGACTATTGTTCACAAAATGGTCACATGAATTTAATTTTTGTTTGACGTTTTGTAATATTCAGTCGCACTAGGCATTTTATTTTTGAGGATTTACTCACATACAATTAATTAAAAAGTGACAAAAAGTGTTTAAATGTGTGACCATATGCTTTTTAAAGTCAAGTAAAGGTCTATTTCGTGTGACTGTTTTTCACACAATGGTCACATGAATTTCATTTTTGTGTGGCGTTTTGTAATATTCAGTCGCACAAGGCATTTTATTTTTGTGGATTTAGTCACATAGTTGTAATTAAAAAGTGACAAAATGTGTTAAAATATGTGACCATATGCTTTTTAAAGTCAAGTGAATATCTATTTCGTGTGACTGTAGTTCACACAATGGTAACATTAATTCAATTTTTGTGTAGCGTATTGTAATATTCAGTCCACAAGGCATTTTATTTTTGAGGATCTAGTCACATAGTTGTAATTAAAAAGTGATCAAATGTGTGACCCTATGCTTTTTAAAGTCAAGTAAAGGTCTATTTCGTGTGACTGTTGTTCACACAATGGTCACATGAATTTCATTTTTGTGTGGCATTTTATAATATTCAGTCGCACAAGGCATTTTATTTTTGAGGATTTAGTCACATAGTTGTAATTAAAATGTGACCAAATGTGTTAAAATGTGTGACCATATGCTTTTTAAAGTCAAGTGAATGTCCATTTCGTGTGACTGTTGTTCACACAATGGTCACATTAATTTAATTTTTTTGTGGTGTTTTGTAATATTCAGTCACACAAGGCATTTTATTTTTGAGGATCTAGTCACATAGTTGTAATTAAAAAGTCACAAAATGTGTTAAAATGTGTGACCATATGCTTTTTAAAGTCAACTGAATATTTATTTCGTGTGACTATTGTTCTCCCAATGGTCACATGAATTTAATATTTGTTAACGTTTTGTAATATTCAGTCACACAAGGTATTTTATTTTTGAGGATATAGTCACATAGTTGTAATTAAAAAGTGACCAAATGTGTGACCATATGCTTTTTAAAGTAAAGTAAATGTGAATTTCGTGTGACTATTGTTCACCCAATGGTCAAATGAATTTAATATTTGAGTAACGTTTTGTAATATTCAGTCACACAAGGCATTTTATTTTTGAGAATTTAGTCACATAGTTGTAATTAAAAAGTGACCAAAAGTGTTAAAATGTGTGACCATATGCATTTTAAAGTCAAGTGAATGTGTATTTTGTGTGACTATTGTTCACCCATATGCTTTTTAAAGTCAAGTAAATGTGTATTTTCTGTGACTATTGTTCATCCAATGGCCATATAAATTTATGTTTGTGTGACCTTTATGTAATATTTAGTCACACAACGAATTAGGAAAAAGTAGCCAAAAGTGTTAATAAGTGTGACCATATTATGGGATGACACCTTTTAGTCACATTTAAAAAATCAATAATTTGTGTCACAGTATGAATTATATATATATATATATATATAAACAAAAGAAAAAACAAAAAAGTAATTGGAATTAAACAACAAAATTGGAATGTATATTAGTAAATGAAATACATAATAGTAATGAAATAAAATTGTACATTATCATACTTTTAACGAGTTATACATTTACCAATCACAAATTTAAAAGTTTTTGACTCTTCAAGTTAGACCTCGCTTTTTTGTAATGCTATTAGTTGTCACATAAACACCTTTGCGCTTTGTTTGTAATTTAGGTGCAACTGTGTTCTCGCCAATCTTCTCTACCGTATTTGGTGGTGTAATTTTCTTATAGGAAATAAAATCCGCATGTATCAAACATTACATTAAATATGAAGAATACTATATATAGCTACGTTGATAAAACAGATGTATGTATGTACATTTTCATCAAAAACAACTTGTTCCATTGGTCATGCATAAAATCCACCTACTGCGTCCTTGACTGTTTTGAAACAATTCTTTCCAACATCCGGTATGCATGCTGCATCCACTAACAATTGGTCAATTGAAACTCTGTAGAAATACTTTGGAAGTGGTGCGTTATGAAGAGTTTGTTTTCGATCAGTCTTATACACGGTACCAAAACCAATAACACTTGTTCTCTTTGAGTGCCACAACTTACACTTAATTTCCTGAAAACACACAATGATAAGAACAAGACACCTACACAACACATAATGATCCGCTGATGCAACAATTTAAGATCTATCAGCTATTTAAACTACATAATATAATAAATAAATGAACAGCTAGACAAGACACAATGATCATGTGATAGAACAAGACAGCTGATCACACAAACACACATCAGCTGATTACACAAACACACATCAGCTGATCACAAAAACACACATCGGTTGATCACACAAACACACAATATATGAACATGTGGAAATACATACTTGTACTAGTGGTGGAGATGTATACAACACGTTAATTAAACGCGACGTCGAGACGTGTTTCTTTCTGAACCAAGCTTTTTGTTAGCTTTGACAGATTTAACCTTTTCCTATATGTATACAACACGTTAATTAAATGCGACATGTATGTAAAATTAAAAAATCACAGGGGGATACAGGTTAGATGTTTTATTACTTACAATTGTTTCCATTTTGTTGTTAGAAGTTGCAAGTCCATTAGACTTCCGAATACTCACTTTCATCTCACATACAGCATCATCACTTAATGGTGTTCTGCCTCCATCTCCATTAGACAGCTGCAATATAAATTAAGAAATGCATTTGTTAGCAACACACAATCTAAATGTTAGCATAATTGGAAAAGAGTCTTTCCTTTGATGTCAAAGACCATATTATCTTCTCTTGTGCCTTCAACTGACCACTCAGATGGGCAAGCATTCCTTTTGTTTCTGTCACCTTGTTCGACAAATTCTGGATTACTATTTCCTTTTCTTGACGCTCACGTCTCTCATTATCGAGTTGACATTAAAGTAACGCAATTCTTTCATCCGATGCTTGTCTATTTTGAGGAAGATCAAAGTACTTATTGTATGTCACTCCACCTCCAACTCCTCTTGCATAACCTCTTTTTCCTTACCAAATATAACTGTCAGGGCATCAGTGCCCTGAGCAACCTGCAAGGTTCCGTCTTTGATCTTGTCCTCAGTATCAATCTGCATATATGGAAAATAAGTTATGATATATATATATATATATATATATATATATATATATATATATATATATATATATATATATCAAACTAAACATAAAGTGATAATAAAATATGCAATCGTACTTACAATTTTATCTCCCACTGATTTAGTCTCATCATTTGCAAAATTTCCTGATTTGTTTAGCCTTCCTTTCAACCACATTATACAACGCAGGGGTTCTTCATCAGGTTGGATTTCTTTATTATTTATCTTATAAACATCAAATACATACAAAATGTAAAGTTAAACCAAGTTAAAATACGTAATAAATTATAATATATTAGAACAGTTTACCATTTTCTCTTTGACATATACGTATCCACCTCGTCCCATTGTATGCTGATAAACAGTCTTGGGACGCGCCGTTTTAGTTATAGCTGACTTTTCCTAATTACAACACAAATTCATTAGGTGTTTAGATGCAAACACAAAATTATGGAAAGATATGGACTTAAAAAATGACAAATTAAAACCTGGTATTCCTCTGAGCTCGTATACTTCACAAAATCGACCCACGCTGGGGCTTCAACAATCGCACTATATTTCGCCGGGACTTCATTTAAATTTGAAGGTGTATTTTGATTGGAAAATATGTATGTTTGTCTCATTTTCCTTCTGAAATTCCTTAGAAGTCCACCAAGACGATGCATTATTAAGTTTTTACGACTCTCTAGAACATCAAAAAATTGCTGCAAAAAATAATCAACACAATGTTGTAAATTAGTTTCACATAATGTAAATGCAGAAGGATAAAGCTAGTTATACCATGTGTACCGTGATTTCGTCCTAAAGTTTATCTCTTGCTTCTGGACTCACCTTCTTCCTGGATAAAATCTTCAAACCTATATGCTTACGAACCACGTCTCCTAAAAAACTTATAAACAATGTTCTGTTTGGCCCTGATATCCTATTCATCACATCGAAGGTTACCAGAAGCTTTGGTCCACCAGGTTGGCCATATTTTTTGCGAAACTTGGATAACCTGGTTATTCCCCTCTTAACTACAGGTTTGCCAATCAGAGGGTTTTCGTTGTTATCTTCGGCCTCATCATCAGTATAATCCTCTGATTCATAACTAAGATTGTTGTCACTCATATGATGATTAACAAGATGATGGTCCTGATCATCGACTTGCGCAAGTTCCATAGTTCTTGAGTAGAGATTTGTAAAAGGGAAATATTAGAATTGTGTTTCAAAATTCAAATATTTGGTTGCCGGGAAAACGAAAGTTTTGAATTTTTTTCATTTCCTAATCGGCAATAATCGAAATTTCAGGAAACTGAATTGTCGGATCTGCCTTTTTTTTAAATTTCAGGAAATTGAATTTCCTTTTTTTGAAAGTAAAGTTAAAAATTTTGGCTCCAAGGCCTAATTAAATAAAAATTTAATTTTTTACAAGGCGTAATTAAAAATATTTAGAAATTTCAGGTGACTTTAATCTATATTATATAAAATATTAGATAATATAATTAAAAAAATTAATTTTAGGACGGTTTACTACCACGCTGACCGGTAACAATCTCTAATTAACATGGTTCATGGGTCACGTGTATTGGGTTATGATTAAGAACAAGACAATAATATGGTTTATGTGTAATATGAGATCTTGTTCACGTGTCATGGTTAATTACTACCACCCTGACCGGTGACAATCGGTAATTAACTTGGGTCATGGGTCACGGTGTAATTAATATGGTTCATGTGTCATGGTTAGGGTTTAGGGTTTGGGGTTTAGGGTTTGCCATAACCAATAACCCATAAGCATAAATTTTAACGCCTAACCGTAACCTATATCCGTCAATCCGTAACAATTTACCATAACCCATGAGCCATAATCATATATAACCCGTATTCGTTTAATAGTTAATTGAACATAACCCATGACCCATATATAACCATAACCTATAATAGTTGACCAAAATCATAACCCATATCCGTTAACCCGTAATAGTTGACCACAATCATAACCCATATCCGTTAAACCGTAATAGTTGACCATAACCATAACCGTTAACCTATAATATTTGACCATAACCCATGACCTATAACCATAACCCATATCCGTTAACTGTTTACCGTATATGCAAACCATAAACCCTAACCCCCATAAACGGTTACTGAAATTCGTGAAATCATCTTCATCTTCGTCCCCAAAAAGTTAAACGCCACACTCGATTACTGTGTTCAATCGTTGAAATCATCGTTATGAGGTAAGAATGTTGATCAATTTTTCTTCTTTATCTCATGTTTAAAATCATTGAATCATATACAGTTTCTGACTTTTGAACCATGTTTATGTGACATTTGTTACGCCAATTAGATATTTATGTTAACAGTTTCTGATATTTGTGTAATGTTTATGCCATTTGTTACGTCAATTTCATATGTCTGTTTAGTGTTTACCATATAATAAACCCTAACCCCATAAGACGGATAATGTAGTTCGTGCAAATCCTCTTCATCTTCGTCCCCAAAAAGTTAATTAAATCCACACACGATTACGGTATTCATTCAGTGAATCATTCAAGAAGGGTTATGTTTATGCCATTTGTTTACGTCAATTACATATGACTGTTTACAGTTTCTGACTATTGTGTTATGTTTATATCATTTGTTATAGAAAATAAATAAGAGTTGGTAAGCCTAGAAGATAATTAGGTGGAGTTAAAGAAGTTCCAGTTCAAGAAGTGTTAGTTCGAGTGGAAGATCAAATTCATGTTGTTGGGGTTGCTGAATTCGTAGTACAAGTTCAAGTTGAATAGCCAATTCAAGGTGAAGATGATGAGGCAGCTGAAGAGGTTAATCCAGTTCGAGAAATTAAGACCAGAAGAAGAAGTAAAAGACTGTTGCTCAAATAACGTGAGGAAAAATCATGATAGTGTACCAGGAAGTTCTAAAGAGAATCATGTGATTATATTAGACTAGTATGGTAGTTGATGTGTCTATCTTTACCTGATGTTTTTTTGTTTGTTCATGTTAAACAATGGTTTCTTTTGTAAACTGAAATCACAACAGTTTATATCCCGAAAATGGAAATTAATTTTGGCTTTTAGTATAATACTTAACTCTCTTATGTTTTAGTTATCTAGTTATGGTATATGAACATGGTATTATAATATGTTTCTTTTGCTTCATTCATTTCAAGTCTTTTCTGTATTCCATTTAACAAAACACAATGTCAGTATTACATTTATCAAAACAGAATAGTCAGTTTTCCATTTAATAAAACAGAAAAGTCAGTATTCTATTTATCATGTTTGACTATCAAAAGTCAGTATTCCAAGTATGATCATAGTTTCATAGTTTGACTATCAAAAGTCAGTATTCCATGTTTATTTTGTTCCATTTTCATACAACTGAGTCCACTAACATTTTCTAGGAAATTGTATATAATTAAGTCTTGCACAAATAGTAATGTTGGTCCCTTTGTGAGAAGGTCAACAAGCAAGTAATGCGTAGAAGGGGGGTTGAATACACTTTTTGCGGAAAATTGAACAAATCAATAAAAAGTGTTAACACACATCAAATCACAACAATCGAATGCTTTGCTTTTCATTAATAAGAAGATGATTACAGACTCTATCAAGTATGCAACACTTGATATGTAAGCACCTAATGTTAATCAAATCTCTCAAACTTTGCTATCTATAATCAACTTATGATTATAGATACAGGACGACTCTCTAAACAGGATTTAATCACAGATTGAATACTTACCAATTTCACAACAAATGTGAATATTCGAACAAACGAATAGCTTGGCAATGTCTGAGTTTCTTGATCACGTTGAACTGACAAACAGTGAATCAAGACTCGTAACATATACGATCAATGTTGGGGTGAGACTTAAGTTTTGGCTCTGTAACTCATAGTCGTAGTTGTAGTCGTACCTCTAAACTTATCAGGATGTTAAGTATTTATAATCCTGTTCCTACGGATCCTAAGAAACTAGAACTAATCCTAATTTGCTAACTAACTGACGGATAATCCGGAATCTTGAATCTTGAATCTTTTTATCTTGAGTCTTCAATCTTCAATCTTGATTCTAGAATCTTCTTATTCTTGTCGTAGATATATAGAGATAAAAGTGAATTTAAAATATATTTAAATTCTCTTAAACTGACTTCTTTAGTCGGACTGAGTTACTCAGCTTGAAACTCATCAAGCTGAGTTCTTCGAGAACAAACCCGAAAACAAACATGAACTAACATGTATAATAATTAACTCATCCTTAGAAGTCCTAAGATTTAGCTAGAACTTATTTAGCAACTCTGTTGAGCTGACCCAGTATATACGCTGAGTCACTCAGCTTGAAACACATCAGGTTGAATACTCAACCTATATCATAGGTGATATACACAGCTTATCAAACACATTGATAATCTTACTAAGATATAGTCTAAGCTGATCAAACATATGCTCAGCTTATATTCAGCTTATGCTCAGTCTGAAGCACTGTAAGTGCTCAGTCTGATCAAGTCTCATAATTCTATTTAAGTTATATTTAGAACACATCTTACAAAATTAACTTTGTCTCATCAAATTTCAACTGATGAGATCATATTCCCAACAAACTCCCCCTATTTAATGATGAAAAAACCATCAAACAGTTCTTAAGTTTGTTTAACAGAATTATGTTTTAAATCTTAAACTTATTAAGATTTTATATTTGAACTAATCAAATATTAATTGAACTTATCAATTTTAAGTTGAACATATCAATTTTAAGTTGAACATACCAACCAATCATGTTAATGAATAAGAACTCATCAATTATTCATTCAAGCTGAACTAATCAGATTAAGAATTATGAACATATCATAACACAGTTGAACATATCAAACTAATACTTGTATTTATTAAACATATCAAAATACAAAATTTTGATCACTCAGATCATGCACACTTAGTGCTTACAAAAATTAGAACTAATCTAATATATACAATAGAACTAATCTATTCAGGATGCAGGTCTTCAAACTCTTTAATCTCCTTGTCTATTTCTTCAAGAAATTCTTGCAAGTTAGGCAAGTGTTGAAGTTGATCCTTCTGTGATCTTATTGCTCAATTAATTCTGTATCTGAACCTGGAAGTTTGTTCAGTCTTTTCCACCAGTAGTCTCAGAGCAAACACCTGAGATACCCCACATGTATAGATACTTGCATCAGACTAGAAGCATTATTCACCATTTCTGTCCAAGTACATGAATCCTTTCTAAGGCTTTTCCACATAGGTATTTTCTTTGAATTACATGCCTTCAGGAAGATTTAGACTGTACTTGTCTGTATTTGCTAATCCAGCTAGTTTTGTTTGCTTCTTTTTTCCAACTTTATGAAAAGAATTCAGTAGGGTAGCTATCTCAGACCTGGGTATGATTTTCTTGCAAGTAGCCTTAAGAGTTCATCTTTAACTTGACTTCTAGGAGAGGACTTTTCAATCTTCTTAATGAGTATGGCCACTTTCTTCCATTCTCCATATCCCAGTCTATGAAGTTGATTCAGCTCCAAAGAGGGTGTTTCACCATTTCTTAAGACAAACTATAGATTGATGATCCCTTGAACTAAGCTCAACTTAAGTATATTGATTTGAGAAGAGAAGCAGTTTCTTGTATCACACTGAGTTATATCTTCCTCCTCAGGTTGATTCTGAACAGGAAGTTCTTCTACTTCCTCCTCCTTGGGCATGATAGGCAGTCTGAGTTTTGCCAGTACCTCATTCTGCTTTCTGATTTGCTCAGCCAAGGCCTATTCTCTTGCTCCTTTCTCATTCGCTAACTCAGCTTGTACATCCATTTGTCTTCTTCTTAATTCATTGATTGACATCCCAAGCTGGTCAGCTTCCTCTTGTTCCATTCTCCTTACTGCCAACAGAGAAGCTCTTTCTTGTAGTGTCATTTTATCTGCGAGTCTTCATCTGAGGCTGGTTCACTGAGAATCACTTTCCTTATTTTCTGCTTAGGGGGTTCTGACTCATCTGAGCTGACTACTGTTGGTCTCTTGCCTTTGGCTAGCTCATTCTCCTTTTCTTTCTCCCCCTCAATCTGTTCTGCTCCCTTTGCCAATAGTAATAAAGCTTCAGCTTGGACAGACTCAGCTTAAGCCTTTTGAACATTCTCCCCCTTTTTGTCATCATCAACAAGGGTCGAAGGCCAGCAACTATAGATTTCAATTTCAGCACCTCCTCATCTAGAGAATCTAGAAACATCAACATATTCTTCTTTGTTTGCTTTCTCTTGAAGTGCAATTTATCAAACTGACCTTTAAAAAAATTTATCAAATTATCCAAGTCAGCTTGAGAAGGTAGGGACTTGGGTGCATCATCCAAGGGTTGGTGTATACCCTTAAACTTATGTGCACCAGAGTTTGGACCCTGTGATTCATCTTGGTACGGAGATGAAACATTGACAAGTCGTGCAGGTGGGTGTGAGAACTGAAGAGAAGTAATTGGGCTCGAAACGTGAAGTGTATGGGTAGGTGGTTGGCTTATTGGTTTGGAGGGGGGTGTTTGACCATGGGAATTGGTCATTCTTTCGATGTTACCTGAGTGTGTCTACTCAGGCACAGTAACAGGCTCTCCCATGACTCTGGAGAGTGTGGGCTGAGTAGACACCAAACCCGGATAAGGCTTTAGGTTTGATATGAGCCTCGAGGTTGACACCTTAAGAGTAGGCGTCTCCCCCTCAACTCCTGCCTGGGGAGGGATCAATGTGATCTCAACTCTAGTGATGCCTATAGGAGTGGCACCACCTTTGGTAGTTTTACGGGTATAGGTTTGGATTTTCTCCCTAGTAGCAGTGGCATACTAGGGGTAGCTTCAGAGTGGAGTTGAATAGAAGGTGGAGGAGATGGGTTAGACTGAGTTGGGTTTACCACAGTCTTATCTCCAAATGACGATGGAGAAAAGTGAGAAGAAGTTGAGAGAGGATGAGTTATACCTTGTCTTGGTCTTGCAACGAATGCAGACTCTGAAGATGACTTAGAACCAGAGGGAGAGGAAGGCTTAACTTGAGCAGGTTGCTCAGCTCGATGATCTGATTCAGCTCCAGATGCTCCCCCTTGATCCTGAAGGGTTTTGTAGGGTATAAAAACACATCATTCATGCACAGCGGAATAAAAACAAAAACCCCCTCCAGTGATCTCATCTAACTCATACAGGAATTAAAACGAGTAGAGGATAAAAATTATACCTTTGTAGCAATTTAATCCTGAGATCAATCCTAGAATGCTGAAGGTAAAACAACGCTACTGCACCACCTCGAACGGGCTGCTAGACCGCCAAAGGATTTCACCTTGAATCAAACTTTGATCCCATGTGTGTGTGTGTGTGTGCGCCGCCGCCGTCGACCACGAGAGAGAGAGAGAATATATCTTTGGGTTTATTTTCTTAATTGTAAATTACTTGTTTTGTGATTCTAAGGTTAATAAAGTTTAAATATAATAAACCTTTATTAAGTCCAAGCCCGTTTAATTAAAGCCCAGCTTTAATTAAACTATTAAGTAATTACAGAAAATACCCTTAACCTTTCTAATTAATTAATAACTATTAATTAATTGGTTCTGTTAATATTTAAACTAAATATTAACCTCTCCATCGAATAATAATTAACTTATTATTATTCTCTTACTCGATGATTAATTAAACTAATTAATTATTCTTTCACACAATCCGGTAAAATCCAGATGGTTCTAAATGGGTGTGTAGCAGTGTGATCCTTTAGTGTCATATAGTATTGGACACGATGATACATGTTATCTATCTCTGCATATAATCTAACAGACTCCTACTTGTGCAAGATAAGTAACACTCCTTGTACATCGTTGGCCTAAGGAGGTCCCTAGCCAGACGCTTAGGTTAACCAGACTATGAGATCTCTTATATCTAGAGACATAATCCATGCCTTGGATTACCTAGGTTTTTCCTTTTGCATCGCGATATTCCGTAATGTGAGTATTTGACATGGAGCAGGGATCTTATTAAATACTCAGATTTTCTCGACTCTGATTTCGACACTCTGCAGTTACGGTTTACCGAATGGAAAAAACTATCATTCTGACCTAGCGCGGCCACACATTTTCAGTAGTGTTAATCATCGAGGAGCTCAGAAAATATCTCTCCTGAAAAGGAGGTGCAAATTCCATCTTGACTATTTGCAATTTGAGCACATGGCTTCTGCTACACCTAGACATGCCCCTTATAATCACCCTGTTACGGCGTAACGTTAGGACACGCTAATGTACAGAAGTTACCATGCCCCAAACCAAATATCTCAGGTCTAAGTGTTAGAAATATTAAAGTGAGGGGTGTAATATGTAATTACTCAAAGTTGGGGAAATGATATATAAAGGCATTTCCCCCCACATTCTAATATAAGCTTTGCATTATTCATCTCTTGTGTTTGTGAACTCTCTCTAGCTCTCGGCTCTCTCTCTCTCTCTCTAACCGAACACATACTAAACATCAAGCATTTCTTCATCCGTAATATTTACGGGACTAACAATTGGTATCAGAGCCAAACTTGTTTTGGCTCATGATTGTTCGAAAAAGAACTTCAAGATCTCGAAGACTTCAAGCTCACTAGAAGAAAAGATTTCTCGGTTTTACACAAGTTCAAGAACATCAACTTTCCTCAAAGAAACCTTACCTTAATCGACTTCAAAAGGTAGAACTCAGTAGAGGTATAAACTTCATCTTCTTTAAATTACCTTTGAGTTGTTTTACATAGCTTACAAACCTACGAAAATTGTTCTTAAAGAAAAACTTGAACCAAAAGTTTATCCATACATTCTTAGTCAAGAAAAGTCAAGAAAAGTCATGAAATACCCACTTTTCAAACATTAAATTTTCTGGGTATTTAAGCATTTATTGTGTTCTTGATCTGAATAGTACAACCTGTAGAAGAAGAAATCGTTTTTTGTAATTTATTTAATTATAAATTATAAATAGCTGAAGTGTTGAACAAGGAGAGTCAAGCACTTGCCATACCAATCAAGTACAAAGTGGTTAGACACTATTCAGGGTAAGGCAATCTGATTTGAAAATGACATATCAAAGTCTATCAGCCGGATACCCAATCGCATGCGATTGGGGTGTGCGGCTTATAGAAGCTGTTGATAAGTTTTCCTGAATAGTCTAAGTGTGAATCGCATTTGATTGAATCGCATTTGATTGAATTGCATGCGATTAACACTTACATCTATTAGTCGTTACTATTGGAATAGCACTTGATTGAATCGCACTCATTCACTGATTTGGCAATCGCATGCTATTGACAGAACTAACAACTTATTCTCTTAAGTGTTTGATGAGACAGGTTTGATTCGCATTCGATTAACCACCCATACTAAGTCATTCTGTTTGTTTTCAAGGACACCTAATCGCATTCGATTGACCTGTAATCGCACTCGATAAGACAAATTCCAATCAGTGACATTCCTTTACTTGGACAAGTGATTGACTCATATGGACTTGACTTAAAGAACTCTTGAATATTTGAACCTAATCAAAACAATCTAATTCATAATTGAATTTAATCTAAACCAGATCTAATTCAAAGGTGAATTAAATTACCTTACGTCTATCTAGTTCAAAGTTGAATTTAATCCTCTTCAGATCTAATTCAAAATTGAAATTCAAAAGACTTAGTTCTTTAACCAACTTTCAAGTCACTCTATAATCAAGCTTGAACCATCACACCTTTTAAGTGAATCTTTTGAACAATCAAACCATCTTACACGTGAACGATCATTTTTTTTAAATCGGTAATCATGTCAAGTACAAATGAAATGATGTCCATTGGCACCGACACAAAACCTCTTGTTTTGTTTCGGGGGGAATACAATGTCTGGAAGGGTAGGTTCATGGACTTCCTTGAACACAACGAAATCTATGGAGACAAGATGATAGAATGCATCCACAAGGGCAACACCAAATTTACAAGGATCGTTGAAGCTGACCCAACTAACAATCCCCCCATTCTCAGACATGAGAGAGAGAAGACCAACGACGAGCTGACCGCTACTAAAAAAGAAACCAAGAAAGCAGAGAGACTAGCAAAGTACTATCTAAAACAGGATCTCTCGTCTGAGATTTATCTAAAGATTGACAGCTTGGGTACTGCCAAGGAAATTTGGGATGAGATCAAAAAGCAGTTGCAAGGGACTGAACAAGGAGAGTACATCAAACGCACTCAACTGGTCAACAGTTACCATGAGTTCAAAGCTCGTGAGAATGAACTCCTGTCTGAAACATATGGCAGATTCTGCAAGCTGCAAAATGAAATGAGATCTAATCAAATTGTCAGAACTAATCTTGATTTGAATTATGTTTTTCTGAATTCATTAGGTTCTGAGTGGAAAGGCTATGCCAGACTTTACAAACAGATCAACAAGGATCTTACATCAGTCACCTTCCACAACATCTTTGAAGATCTCAATCAGTATCAAGATGAAATCTTGCAGTCTAACCCAAAACAACCAATTGCTGATCCTCTTGCCTTGGTGGTGTCTGACAGAACTCCTAGGGAAACATCATCAAGATCGCTGCCTTTCAAGCTCTCATAGTGGCCAGCAAGAATTTCAAGAACCGCTTCAGCAAGACTAACAATAGACAACGGTTCACATCTGGCTCAAGGAGACCCGAAAGAACTGCTCCTGTTGACAAGCCAAGGTACCAGAGATCCGGAAATTGAAATTCTTGAAATTCAGGCCATTAGATCCGGAACTGTCCTATGAAAAAGGCCATTAGATCCGGAACAATAGACAACGGTTGTAGCACTGTGGAAAATCAGGCCATTAGATCCGGAACTGTCCTATGAAAAAGGCGAAAGATGCAGAATACTATCGGCAGAAGTACCGTCTGTTCAAACAAAGACAGGCTGGGAACGCACTGCTAGTCGAAGAAGATCAGTTTCTGGATGACACAGAATCGGACAGTGATCTGGATGGTGAAGATCACGCTCAGTTATGTTTGATGGCCCGCAACGATGAAGGAAGTAGGGAGGATGATGATGGTGATGATCTCTCTGAATCAGATAAGGAAAGCTTGGATAGCGGGAAGGTATCTTCTGACTCTAACTATAATATGGGTTTTAAACATGAACACATACAAACCATATTAATCCGAATGAAAGAGTTAGAAAATCAGATAATAGAGTTAACCACTAGAAATCAAGTTCTAGAAGATTTTTCACACAACAAGGATTTAGAGGCACAAACAATAATTAAGCAGTTAGATAACGACTTAATTAGCCTTAAGATCCAATTAGCTGCTAAAGAATCTGCATTCTTAGAATTAACTAATAGCACGAATACCACCATATTAGATCTTAAAGCAGAATGTGCATGTGCTGAAAAGGATTCTGAAATTTTTAAAAATGAACTTAGGAATGAACTAAGTACTCTTTACACCAAAATCTATGAACTTGAATATCTTCTATCCAAACGCGATCAAAGCGACAAGATCATCTCTCAATACAAAGAAATGGAACGTCCTTTCTCCAGATGGAAATTCGATGGACTGGACTTCAAACACCCAAATGCATTGAGCAAGGTTACGTCCAAACAATTGTACAATGCTGATCTGTTTGGCGAAGGGCTTACCCAACGGATTGTTTTTGTTGGTCAAGAATAGGAAAGTATTGAAGAAGAAGTCAAACGAACTCTTAATCTCCTAACTGAAGTTTCATTTGACTACTCTGATCTTAATGACTCATACCTTACCTGTCTCACTTCATCGTCTGATACTGATGTTTCATCTTCTGTCTACACTGATGACGAACTCTACTCCCCTGTTTCACAAAAGCCCAATGTTGAATACATTCCCCAAAAGGAATTACAGCAAAGGTTTCAAACCTTACAGGAGTTTTGCTTTACTCATCTAGTTCAAGGTGACCTTACCAAAGCCTTCCAATCAGAAACCACATCTGAACCCTCTCCTCTAGTTCAAGAAAATGTTATCCTCCACAAGCGTCTCCAAACAGTATTCAATCTTGATGGCAAGATCATTGACGACTTGTGCAAAGAAAATTTTGAATTTCTTGAACGAATCAAAAAGGTTGAAAGTGCACTGGAACCACCCACTCCATTTACCTTCTCACCACAGGGAACTACATCTGATGAACGAATTGAAGGTTCCAAACATGTGACTACATCTTCTCAAGATGTCAAAACTGAGATAAAATCTGTTAATAAGTCATCCATGATAAACTTAAAACTTAAACAGATTTTCAAACCAAAACAAACCTCCACTTTCACTAAGACTCACAGATCTCATAAAATCATTGACATACCTGAATCGTCAAAAGATGTTGCTGGTCGACCACGACTCAATTCTAACAATTTCCATTCTGCTGCAGATGTGAAGAAGCTCGGGAGTGAAGAGCTTAAAATAAACACAAACTGGAAGAGAGTCATTCCTAAGTCCAATAGGAAATGTTCAAACACTGGTCAAACATGTGAACAAATTTTGATGTTTAATTCAGTCTGTAATCGTTCAAGTTTGCATGATAATATAGCCTCTTCACAGTTTTGTACTAGTGATGGTTGCTTACATGGTCATTGTAAATTTAACTGTGAATATGATCAATTGCGAAAACAAATTGGAATTAAACCATGTGAGGACTGGACAGACTTTTACGATAACCAAGTCTGTGTTCCTTTTATAACCTCAAAAGGAATCGTCATTAATTAATGGATCACAACTCGTCAATCACATGAACTCAAACGTTTGCACAAATCAAGGCGACTACTAACGATCAAGGAACAGGAAGTCTACAGATGGCAGGGCTATGAAGCATTTAAAAGGGCTTGGATTGCACAGGAAAAACACTTGCATTCTCAAAAGCGTTCTCGCAATTCCCCTTCCAAAATCACCAAATCTTCTAAACCCAAGCCATCATCCATTCAACAGGTAGTAAAACCTACTAATCGCAGTGCTCCAGTTCAGCAAAAGCAAGTTGATGCACCGAGGTCACACAGAGTTCTTAAGAATTCCTCGCAACCATGGATTCGCAAACATAACACTTCCGCAACTCTACCAAATCCAAAACCTCCGATTCCATCAACTGTCAAACCAACAATGGTAAAGAAACTTTCTTCTCAGCCAATTTCTTCCAAATCTATTCCTTCCCGACAACAGATTAAAACCACATGGGTACTCAAGAATAGATCAGTAGAATTTTCACCACCACAAGCAGACAACATCACTACTCAATCACTTCTAGGGACTAACAATCAAGGACCCATTCAGATATAGGGACCTAAACGTGATTTATTCTCTTTTTGCAGGTGCCTCACTTGTGGTACCTTGACTCCGGCTGTACCAAACATATGACCGGCAACAAAAGTCTTCTCAAGAATTATGTTCCTAAGTACTCCGGGAATGTACGTTTTGGGAACGACAATGTTGCACCAATAATGGGGTACGGAGACATTGAGAAGAAGCACATCAAGATCAAGAAAGTCTCCTATGTTGAAGGATTGGGTCATAATCTATTTAGCATCGGACAGTTTTGTGACAAAGATCCGGTAGTCGTATTCAAGAAAAACAAATGTTCTGTGATCACAGAAACTGGTGATGAATTACTTGCAGGCTCTAGGACATCTAACATGTATTCCACAGATTTAGAGAAATATGATTCTCTTAATTCTATGTGTCTTCTGTCCGAAGCTTCAAATGATCTTACTCGCCAATGGCACCGTAAACTCTCTCATCTGAACTTTCAGAATATTAACAAACTAGTCACTGGTGACTTGGTGAGAGGCATTCCCAAGCTAAGATTCAACAAGGACCATCTGTGTGCAGACTATGAGAAAGGGAAAATGAAGAAGGCTACTCATAAATCAAAGCAATTGTTTAGCACTACCAAGCCTTTAGATCTCCTACATATGGATCTCTGTGGTCCTATGAGAATTCAGTCCAAGCATGGGAAGAAGTATATACTACTCATGGTGGATGACTATTCTAGGTATACTTGGGTCAAATTCCTGCGTGCTAAAGATGAAGCTACTCCAACAATTATCACATTCATCAAACAGTAGCAGAACAAGTATAGTCAGAGTGTTGTCTCAATCCGTACAGACAATGGAACAGAATTCAAGAACAACACTCTGAAAAGGTTTTGTGACGTAGTTGGGATCAACCATCAGTTCTCTGCAGCATACACTCCACAACAGAATGGTGTAGTCGAAAGACGAAACAGAACATTGGTTGAAGCTGCCCGTACCATGCTGTCATACTCTGGGCTCCCACCTTCCTTTTGGGCTGCAGCCATCAACACTGCCTGCTATACACAGAATCGCTCTTTCATTAATAAACATTTTAATAAAACTCCCTATGAACTTGCAAATGGCATAGTACCTAATATCAAATACTTTCATGTCTTTGGTAATAGGTGCTTTATTGTAAATGACAAGGATAATCTAGGAAAGTTTGCTCCTAAAGTTGATGAAGTTATTTTCTTAGGTTATTCCACTGAATCGAAAGCCTACAGAGTTTTTAACAAACGTACAAAGAGTATTGTTGAAAGTATCAAAGTAACATTTGATGATGCATTAAATGTTACAGATTTTCCACCTAAATCAACAGTAGTTGCTTCTGAACATACCTGTTCCGGACCAGTTATTCAAAATAAAGAATCAGACATTTCTTCCAGTTCAAATTCTAATCTTGACTTTATGTTTGATTTCTTTCGTTCTGAATCTTCCTCAGTTGTGACTGAAAACAAGGACAACACAGCTGCACAAACAAGTGTCACTATCACAGCTCATATGGCCACTGAGACAAACCCATTTGCTTATCTATATGCTGAAGATTCTACATCTGTCTCAGTCACAGAGCCCCCTGTGACTGCTCCTATAGCTAACCAAGATGGCTCACATGTATTTCATTCAGACCCAAATTTCTCCAGAGAAGATGAAGAAGAGGCAAGAAACATTCAAGATCTTATTCCTTCTTCCTCTACCCCTCATAAACTAAAGTGGACCAGACATCACTCAGAAGAGAACATAATCGGAGATCCCTCTGTTGGCATACAAACACGATTAGCAATAGCCAATGAATGTCAATTCACGGGTTTCTTGAGTATGATTGAACCCACCAAGACTTGTGAGGCATTAGATGATCCTGATTGGGTGATTGCAATGCAAGAAGAACTTCACTAGTTTGATCGTCTCAAAGTTTGGAGATTAGTTCCTCTGCCTTATGGGAAATCTATTGTTGGAACTAATTGGGTATTCAAGAACAAAAGAGATTCGGATGGAGTGGTTGTCCAAAACAAAGCTCGGTTGGTTGCTAAGGGTTACAATCAGCAAGAGGGCATTGACTATGATGAAACTTTTGCCCCCGTTGCTCGCATTGAGGCTATACGACTCTTTCTTTTCGAGTCTTTCAGATGGATGTGCAGACAGTTTTTCTCAACGGTGTGCTTAAAGAAGAAGTGTATGTCTCACAACCAGAAGGTTTCATCAACTTTAAATACCCTAACCATGTATATATTCTAGATAAGGCCTTGTACGTTTAAAACAAGCCTCACGTGCATGGTATGATGTCTTATCTGAGTACTTGATAGGTGAGGGTTATTCAAAGGGAAAGACAAATACCACTCTATTCACAATGACTAAAGGTAGGGACAAAATTCTTGTTCAGATATATGTGGATGACATCATCTTTGGATCTACGAATCCAAAGTACAGTGAAGAGTTTGCACAAACAATGGCAAACAGGTTTCAAATGAGTATGATGGGAGAGATGTCATTCTTTCTCGGAATCCAAGTAAAACAAGTGAGTCATGGCAGTTTCATTTGCTAGTCTAAGTATATCAAAGATCTTCTCACCAAGTATGATATACTCAACTGTAATCCTATCTCCACACCTATGGCTACGAAAGCACAACTATCAGCAGATCCAGATGGCTCTCCAGTGGATCTCAAAACTTACCGAGGGATGATTGGATCTTTACTGTGCCTAACTGCAAGTCGTCCAGATATCATGTTCTCTACCTGTCTCTGTGACAGATATCAGGCGAATCCAAAGGAGTCTCATCTGTTAACTGTTAAGCGTATTTTTAGATATCTCAATGGATCTATGCATCTTGGTCTGTGGTATCCAAAGGACTCAAATATGGATCTTCATGCTTACTCAGATGCTGACTATGCCGGATGCAAGATTGATAGGAAAAGCACCTCTGGTAGTGCACACTTTCTGGGAGATCGGTTAGTCTGCTGGGCATCAAAGAAGCAGGACTGTGTATCCACTTCTACAGCAGAACATGAGTATGTTGCTGCTGCAATGTGTTGTTCACATAGTCTATGGATACGTACACAACTATCAGACTTTGGTCTCAGGTATGACAAAATTCCACTTTTATGTGACTCTCAGTCTGCCATCGCCATCTTCTGCAATCCGGTACACCACTCTAAAACTAAACATATTGATATCCGTTATCACTTCATCAAAGATAACGTTGAGAAAGGATTAATTGAGCTACAGTATGTTCCTACTAAAAATCAGCTGGCTGACCTGTTTACCAAACCATTAGATGAAAGTCGATTCACTGAGTTGGTATCCAAGTTAGGCATGCTCAATCTGGAAATCTAGCATACTGTTATATCTTTTTCTTTTCCTTTCTTTTCTTTAGTTTAGAATAGGTGTTATACTGTTTCTTCTCTGTGCAGAAATCTGCTGCACCAATCAAGGGGGAGTTTGTTCCTGGTTTTACACATGATACACATGTGTAGGGGGAGAAGTTTACAACTGACACAATTCCCAGAGTGAAAAAAAACAAATGCATCATCCTAGGGGGAGTGTGTCAAAATAAACAACTTCAAACAAAGTTTCTTGGAATATAAAATTTTTCAACTCAACATTCTAGATACTTTGAACTTTCAGAAAAATTCCCAAGTGTTGGGGTGTGTTAACTGCCAATCGCATTCTATGCATCAATCGCATGGAATCACTTACAATCTCAACACATTAATTTCTAAGTCTTAGTTCAATCGCATGGAACTCTATCACATGGGATAACTTGTCAATTATCCTTTAATCGCATGCGATTGCATACTAGAAATGAACATCTCAATCGCATGTCAAAAAACCTTGAATCGCATGCGATTGGGTTAAGATAGTGTGAATCGCATGCGATTGGGTTAAGATAGTGTGAATCGCAAATGTTGAAGTTCATGAAACTTTCCCTCCTCCTCCTCCTGGTCGGTTTCAAGAATCAGTTGCCGATGTACTTGAAAGAAACAAACAGAGAGAGGCAGCTGAGAAAACAAGACAAGAGTCTGAATGGCCCTTGCCAAGGAGCTTCATTGTGCCACCTGCTCCTCCAGTGTATCGTGGGAATCCAGGACTTGATGCAGGCAACATGTTCACAAGAAGTGCTGCTCAACAACCTATATGGTTATTTCCCCTGAGTTGCGGAACATGGATGACAAACAGAGAAGAAGATATGAACACCTCCTCTCTCAGTCCATGACAAAACCCGAAGAGATCAAATCAGAGTATCTTATAGTTGAACTTATCAATATCTATACTCAGACAACCTTCAGAATAAAGTATGCCATCTTTCATGTCAGAAGAGCAAACAATCTGTCATACTTCCTCAACGAAGCAGACTTAAGGTTTCTAAGTATTGAAGACATCAGCTTTATCTTTGACACCCTCTCTCAGAAAAGAGGAAAGTGGCCTAAAAAAGAGTTTGGAAGAGGTGCTCTGATGAAATACATGAGAAATTTAATGGAATACTTTGAGGAACATGATCTGCAAGTCGGAGCTGAAAACAACTATCTGAAACTCAATCTCTTAAAGCCTAACCAGAGCCATCCAGATCTAGAAAAGCTTGAAGAATTGACAGTTATCTATGATGGGCATCCAAACTTCAAAGGTGATCGAGGGGTCGTCTCAAAGAATACAAAAGGTGAAAAGATCTTCATCAGACTTGATGAACTCATCGCGTATTCAGATGGCACTTTGAAAATTCTCCATCATAAGATACATCAGAAAGTGTGGGATAACCGGGCAGCCTATAATGATGAAGAACATGCGGAAGCCTATCGTGCTATAGAAAGGATGAGAATGACACTGGAAAGCAGAAGGCAAATACACAAGTGGCAAGTGGCATTTTGGATTCGCAACAAATCGGCATACGAATAGATTTATGTATTTATTTTTTGTGAATGATTACACACCTCACTTAGGGGGAGATTGTTAGAAATATTAAAGTGAGGGGTGTAATATGTAATTACTCAAAGTTGGGGAAATGCTATATAAAGGCATTTCCCCCCACATTCTAATATAAGCTTTGCATTATTCATCTCTTGTGTTTGTGAACTCTCTCTAGCTCTCGGCTCTCTCTCTCTCTCTCTAACCGAACACATAGACAAACACATAATAAACATCAAGCATTGCTTCATCCGTAATATTTATGGGACTAACACTAAGGACAACCTATCAAGTTTACTTATGTTAATGCTCCATGAAGTAAACTCGATGCGGATCACCACAATATCTATCCCCTTATAAATATCTATGAATATTTGGTCACAACCTTGTGCTTTTATTTATACTCGAATAAATCATTAAATATCCATAATAGCGTTACTTCCCTAATATAGCTCCCACTACATTAAGTAGCTACGGGCATTTAGACAATTCATCACTTGACTTGTCATAGATAGGTTAAACATGCTAAAAATAGACAACTAGAAACAATTATGTAAGAACCTCCTATTTCAATCCCATGAAATGTAATTACACAGTGAAAGAGTTTCAAGTTACATCTATAGTAATAATCAAAAAACACGAACTAGCTGCTATGTTCTAAGTACTGCATTCCTATAGAACTTGCATGCCTCTCATGCTTAGCCCTAGCTAGCGGCTTCGTCAACGGGTCAGCAACGTTGTCGTCCGTCGGTATCTTTTGCAATCTAACATCATCTCTTCCAATGATCTCTCGGATGAGGTGATATTTTAGAGTACGTGCCTAGTCCGCTGATGATCTCTAGGCTCTTTAGCTTGCGCCACAGCCCCTAAGTTGTCACAAAATATATCGATCGGTTTAGAGATACTGGCAACAACTCTAAGATCTGAGATAAAATTCTTCAGCCAGACAGCTTCCTTTGCCGCATCACTTGCCGCAATATACTATGTCTCTATAGTAGAATCTGCTATTGTATCTTGCTTACGAATCTTCCAAGATATGGCTCCTCCATTTAGGGTAAAGACAAATCCTGACTGCGACCTGAAGTCGTCCCTGTCAGTCTGGAAACTAGCATCAGTGTAACCAGTTACACTGAGCTCATCCGTTGAACCTCCATAAACTAGGAATATGTCTTTCGTCCTTCTCAGGTACTTGAGAATATTCTTGACGGCTACCCAATGAGCTTCACCAGGATTTTGCTGATATCTACTCTTGACACTGATAGAATAGTCAACATCGGGTCTAGTACATAGCATGGCATACATGATTGAACCAACTTCCGAGGCATATGGTATCAATTTCATCTTGTCCTGATCTTAACTAGACACGGGACACTGAGCCTTGCTCAAAATCGTGCTAGATTGCATAGGAATAAATCCTTTCTTGGATTCATTCATCTTGAATCTTTTCACGACTTTGTCAATATATGTACTTTGACTAAGTCTGATAAGCCGCTTAGATCTATTCCTATAGATCCTTATACCCAGTATATAAGCAGCTTATCCCAAGTCTTTCATCTGGAAACATTTACCTAAGCTGGATTTTACTCCTTGTAATACTGGTATATTGTTTCCTATTAACAGTATGTCATCTACATACAAGACTAGGAAGGTTACCGCGCTCCCACTGAATTTAGTGTAAGCACACGACTCGAACTCACTTTTGGTAAAACCAAACTCTTTGATACGCTCATCAAAGTGTAAGTTCCAGCTTCTAGATGCTTGCTTTAGTCCATAGATGGATTTAAGCAACTTCCATATTTTATTAGGGTTCTTTGGATCCGCAAAACCATCCGGTTATATCATATATACATCCTCTGTCAGTTTCCCATTAAGGAAAGCGGTTTTGACATCCATCTGCCATATCTCATAATCAAAATATGCTGATATGGCCATAATGATCCTAATAGTCTTAAGCATTGCCACTGGGGAAAAAGTTTCATCATAGTCAACACCATGAGTTTGCGTGAAACCTTTTGCCACTAGTCTTGCTTTAAAAGTATGCACTTTTCCATCCATGTCTGTTTTCTTCTTGAAGACCCATTTGCACCCAACAGCTTTACTGTGTTGAGGCAAATCTACTAACTCCCAAACATGGTTGTCATACATGGATTGCATCTCTGCCTTCATGGCTTCTAGCCATTTCTTAGATTCTAAACCTGAGGTAGCGTCTTGGTAGGTAGTGGGTTCTAAAAAATCCCCTTCGTCTTGAGCAACTAGGAATCCCAGATACCTATCTGGCTCATTACGAGACCTACTAGACCTGCGAAGGTCTTGTGTTTGCACCTCATCCTCAACCACAGACTCGGGTTGGGATTCAACAATTCTCTGTTGAACTACAGGTTCAATTATCGGTGGTGGTGTAATCTCCTCCTCTTCGATTTCATGAAGCTCTATTTCTTTTCTTGGAGTTTCTGAGTTAAGAAATTTTTCCTCCAAGAACACCCCTTTACGAGCAACAAATACTTTGTTCTCATCTGGGTTGTAGAAATAGTATCCCATGGTTTCCTTGGGATAACCCACGAAGATACACTTATCTGATTTGGGATTGAGTTTATCTGTGAATGTTCGCTTAACATACACCTCACATCCCCAAACCTTGAGAAAAGACATTTTGGGCTTTTTCCCGGTCCATACCTCGAACGGTGTCTTTTCAACCGATTTAGTTGGAACCCGGTTCAGCATTAACGCCGCTGTCTCGAGTGCGTGTCCCCAAAACGACAATGGTAGTGAACTTCGACTCATCATTGATCGTACCATGATGCACATAAGGGTCCGCCTTCTTCAGTCTTCTTTGGTCCATTTGAGATAGAAAACCAAAGTAAGCAACATAGTTTGCTATAGCCTTTGATCTTGTCATTACTCTTTCTTGGACATTTCCAATGATTTGATCTTAAGGATGATATTTGAGGAATTTAAATGTTGTAGTTGGAGAATCGGGTTCTAGATCTGAGTGGTATTGAGAACTCTGAGGTGAACTAACATCCTCAGTATCAATAGCAGCATTGTCAAAAAACTGATGATCACTAAGATCTTCAGTCTGAGTGACTTCAGCTCCAAAGGGATTAATGAACTCACCATCCTTCTCAGCTTGAGAGGAGCTTGTGATGATTTCTTTGATAGAAACACATCATTATCACTAGTGGAAACCATGACATACATAGGATTTGACATATTGGTTTCCTCAGGCTTTTCAAGCTCACTCGGACTAACCAAGTCAACTTGTCTTTTCTCAGCTTGATCAAAACTGACCATCAAATGAGACATGAATTGATTCTTCTATGGCATTTCTCCGTGTATTATACACTCTGTAAGACTTGGAGATTGAGGAATAACCAACAAATATTCCAGGATCAGCTTTAGGTTCCAACTTATGGAGCTGATCTCTTTGATTTAGCACATAGCATTTTGAACCAAAGACATGGAAATAACCTATATTGGGCTTTCTAGATTTATACATTTCATATGTTTTTTTGCCATGTCTTTTGACAATGATTGACCTATTTTGGGTATAACAGGCTATACCGCCAGCTTCATCCCAAAAATAGAGTTTCAATCCTGCCTCACATAGCATTGTTCTAGCAGCCTCAGTTAAGGTTCTATTTCTCCTTTCAGCCACTCCATTTTGTTGAGGAGTTCTGACTGAGGAGAAATTATGTAATATTCCTTTTTGTTCACAAAAGCCTTCCAGGGTTGAGTTTCTGAACTCGGTCCCATGATCACTTCTGAGTTGCTTTCCAGACTTACCTTTCTACAACTCTTCCTGTTTGATAAAACTTATTATCTCCAGGGCAGCTTCACTTTTGGCTTTTAGGAATATTACCCAGGTGAATCGTGAGAACTCATCTACAATCACCAGTGTGTACTTCTTGCCACTTAGGCTTGGAGTACTTATGGGTCCAAATAGATCTATATGCAACATATGTAGTGGGTCTGTTATTGAAAATTTTTGCTTTGATTTGAAGGACCCTTTATGGTGTTTCCCATGTTCACAAGTTGAACACAATTTGTTCTTGACAAATGTGATCTTTGGTAATCCGGAGACTAACTCTTTATTGGATAGCATATTTATATTTTTGAAATTTATATGCGATAAACTTTTATGCCACAACCAATTCAGCTTAGGAACAGATTGGGAATACAATCAGGTTTCAGTATAGGGATCAGCAGAATTACGATCAAGTAGATACAAATCTCTCTCTCTTTTAGCTATTAATATAGGCTTACCCTTAGCATTATATATAGTTCCTGCTTTCTTCCTAAAAGTAACAATGTTGTCTTCATCACACAACTGGCTGATACTTATCAAATTGTGTTTAAGACCTGTTACATATGCAACCTTCTGCAAAGTAACCTTGCCAGCATGCATCTTCCTATAGCCTTTAGTACTTCCATGGGAGTTGTCACCAAATGTTACTTTAGGACCATCATCTTCCTGTAAATCACTAAGAAGTCCTTTCCAACAAGTCATATGCCTTGAGCATCCACTATCCAAGTACCATTTACTTGAACCCTTCACATGATAAGTAAATTAAACACCATAGTTTTGTTTTGGAACCCACTTCATAGTAGGTTAAGATGTTAAGCACTTAGCATCTTCATCTTGTTGAAGTGACTGTTCAGCTTAAGCAGGAGCTGAGTCCTATGTAGGCTGATCAGCTTGTTCCTATTCAGGCCTTGAGATTTCAATGTCACAGTCCTTAGCCTCATGACCTCTACTTCTGCACTTATAACATCTCCTTCTTCCAATGATTACAGGAGGTAGAGTATTCAATAATCCTTGTGAGAATTTACTCTCAGTCTTAGGATTATATGTTGTGGATAACCTTTCAACTTTCTTTACAAGTTGATTCACTTGATGTTCACTGACTTTGGACTTACCTTTGTCAGATCTTGGTTTGTTATCCTAAGCTTGACCCACAAACTTCTTTTCCATGACTTTGGACTTACCTTTGTCATGTTTTCTTGACTCACCAGTTTCAACAGTCTTGGACTTACCACTGTTGATCTACTTGGACTTACCAAGTTCGACAACTTTGGACTTACCATTGTTGTGATGTGACCTCTGACTTACAGTGGTCTTCCAATTCTTGTAACTTCTCTCTGAGCAAGATAGAGAATGTTTTCTTTTGAAAGGATTTGGATTAAGCCTTTCTAGCACAGACTTACCATGCTGATTAGATGTTGAGCACTCATTTACATGGTCTTTTGCCTTTACAAACATATTGTATTTACGGTTTTGACCATGTTACTTCTCTGAGGCTGACTTCTGAGACTCAATCAGTTGTCTATCTTCCTCAGAGTCTATACTTGCTATCTCATCCTCATCAGCTGCATAGGCTGTGGATTGATAGTCACCTGCAAGTAGAGCTTGTACCTGTTTAGGAATTTGTTGGTTGATGCACTTTTCAACAAGCCTTGATGACTTACACCAAGATTCAGTGACCTTTTGAAGTTGGTCAGCTTTATCTTTGGCTTTCTGAAGTTCTTCACTTCGAAGTTTAGTGATATGTCTTTGACATTCAGAATCACACTGTGCTTTTCCTTAATCTCATCCTTCAGTTTACCTATCTCATCTTTAAGGTCCTTTTGAGACTTAAGGCCAGTCTTGAAATCATCTAACAAATAATCCAATGCAATACCCTTTTCTTCATCAATGTAATAGTTGAAATTACTAACCTTGTACATGGAAGCAGGATCCCAATCACTAAGTTTGATGTTTCCCTTAGCTACCTTCATGTCAGCTTCAAAGGTTGATTCAGACAGACCATAATCAACCTCATCTATTTCAAACTCTTCATCTTCTTGAGCCATCAGACACTTGTCATCATCATCTAAGGTAGATGATTCTGTATCCCAGGTTTCATCGTAGAGTCCTTTGTCTTCTGGCTTTCCTTTGTTGAGCTGAGTATATTTCTTCTTGTATTTATTAGCCCTATAAGCATTCTTATCAGCAACTGGTGCTGATTCAACCTTCTTTGATCTGCACTCAGTAGCGATATGTCCCTTTTTCTGACAGTTGAAGCCCACAGCATTCTTGGGATCAAAAGAACTCTTTCCTTTCCCCCTGTCAGATCTTCCTCTTCCCCTTTGAGCTATTCTCAACCGTCTGGCTAGCATGGCCATCTGCTCATTGATGGTCTGAACATCATCAGTATCAACTGAGTCTGAGTCTGAGTGGTCAGCTTGAGATTCTGACTCAGTCTCAGATTTAACAACCAAGGCTTTGGAACCTTTCTTCTTTTTCTGTGCAACTAATGCAACATCAGCTTTATCCAAAGAATCCTTAAGTTATTGTTGAGAAGTTCTCTTGTGCTCTGTGATCTGTTCATGATTGAGCAAGAACCCATAAATGGACTGTAGGTTATACATATGTAATGTTCCTCCAGCCCTCAGTGCTGTAGTTACTTCATTGAACCTTTCTAGTAACAGATCCAGAAATTTTAGCACTAGGTCAGCCTCATTCTTCTTAATGCCTACACCTAGCACGTCATTAATCAAGCAGTGAAACCTGGTAATCACATCAGCCAAGGTTTCATTCTTCTTAGAGAAGAAGTTTTCATAGGATATGTTCACATGATTCTTCTTCTGCTGCTTGACCAGATCTATGCCCTCATATGTGATACTCAGAGTATCCCAGATCTCTTTGGAAGATTGACACCCAGTCATAGTATGCAAGATCTCATTGGTCAGGGCATTCGCCAGAACACTCTTTGCCTTGTCATCCAGATTAAACAGTTTCCAGTCTTCATCTGTCCAGGATGCAACAGGCTTCTTTACTTCTTTTTCACTTTTGTCTGTTTTGTCAGCGGACGTATCACTAACAATAGCAGAAATCTTGGGGATGATCGGTCCTTTTGTAATGACATCTTACATACGATTACCAATGGACTTGAGGAAAAGCATGGCTCTGAATTTTCACATAGGATAATCATATCCATCAAAGATGGGACAGCCCTTAGTAGACATTTGAGGAAAGTTTGATGAACTGTTGCTTGTAAACATTGTATACTTTCTCATAATCTTGAACTTTCAACTTATGAAATCATTCAGCCTGCTCTGATACCAGTTGTTGGTCCCTTTGTGAGAAGATCAACAAGCAAGTAATGTGTTGAAGGGGAGTTGAATACACTTATTGCGGAAAATTGAACAAATCAATAAAAAGTGTTAACACACATCAAACCACAACAATAGAATGCTTTGCTTTTCATTAATAAGAAGATGATTACAGACTCTATCAAGTAAGCAACACTTGATATGTAAACACCTAATGTAAATCAATTCTCTCAAACTTTGCTATCTATAATCAACTTATGATTATAGATACAGGATGACTCTCTAAACAGGATTTAATCACAGATTGAATACTTCCCAATTTCACAACAAATGTGAATATTCGAACACATGAACAGCTTGGCAATCTGTGAGTTTCTTGATCACGTTGAATTGACAAACAGTGAATCAAGACTCGTAACACATACGATCAATGTTGAGGTGAGACTTGAGTTTTGGCTCTGTAACTCGTAGTCGTAGTTGTAGTCGTACCTCTAAACTTATCAGGATTATAAGTATTTATAATCCTGTTCCTACGGATCCTAACAAACTGGAACTAATCCTAATTTGCTAACTAACTAACGTATAATTCGGAATCTTGAATCTTGAATCTTCTTATCTTGAGTCTTCAATTTTCAATCTTGATTATGGAATCTTCTTATCCTTGCTGTAGATATATAGGAGATAAAAGTGAATTTAAAACATATTTAAATTCTCTTAAACTGACATCTTTAGTCGGACTGAGTTACTTAGCTTGAAACTCATCAAGCTGAGTTCTTCGAGAACAAACCCGAAAACAAACATGAACTAACATGTATAATAATTAACTCATCCTTAGAAGTTCTAAGAGTTAGCTAGAAATTATTTAGCAACTCTGTTGAGCTGACTCAGTATATACGCTGAGTCACTTAACATGAAACACAACAGGCTGAATACTCAACCTATATCTTAGGTGACATACACAGCTTATCAAACACATTGATAATCTTACTAATATATAGTCTAAGCTGATCAAACATATGCTCAGCTTATATTCAGTCTGAAGCACTGTAAGTGTTCAGTCTGATCAAGCCTCATAATTCTCTATAAGTTATATTTAGAACACATCTAACAAACTTAAGTTTGTCTCATCAAATTTCAACTGATGAAATCATATTCCCAAAAAGTTATAAAGTCATTCACAATCTAAATATACGAAAAAAAGTATTCGCTTACATTCACAAACAGTATTTAGTAATTCACAATCTAAATAACCATTGAAGTTGACTATCAAAAGTCAGTATTCCATAAACTAACTTTACAATTTAATAACAATGGAAGTTGACTATCCAAAGTCAGAATTCTATTTATCATAGTATTGTTTGGTAGGAACTGTTACTGAACTCAGTTGCATGAAATCATGCAACTGAGTTCACTAATAATTCCTACCAAACAGTATTTAAGTCATTCACAAACAATAATTAATTAAATAATTCACAAACAGTAAATAAGTCAGTTAGAATCTAGTGATATATCATATACCAAAATAAGTATTAATTACATTCACCAAAAGTATTTAGTCATTCAATTCACAATCTAATCAAAGTCAATCATAAAAATTCTAGCAAAGTTAACATAACAAATGTCCCAAAAACAAACATTACAGTTGAATAACCATGCTTCTGAATGGTAAAAACCCCTATGTAGAGGAAGGGTTGAAAGAATTTTGTGCTCGGTACAGGTTAGAAGGCATCGATAGAATTGTAACGGTTTTGAAATCATCCCGCCGAAAAGACATGATTCTTTGTCTCCTATCTAATATCGGTCACACAATCTGAGCTCTATCGGAAGGGAAGGCAGCATTCAAAATGGTAAGAGCTTCCAGTTTCCTCTCAAAGCATTCTGCCATCTTCATCATCCCCAATACAAACGTTGCATCCTTCTATCCAAAGGTAGATGCATTTTGAAGCATCTCCATCCCTAACCTGTTCTGTTCTTCTTCATCAAAGTTGAACAATTTCATCTGAAATGTATAACACAAAAGTCAATAATACAAAAATTAATAAATTAATGTATAAAATTTAACTTCAATAACAAACAGTAAATGTACACACAAGGTTTAAATCTACGTACCATTCCATCTCTATACATCACATTTGCGTTTCCCGCTACTCTACATCTGATGATCAATTGACGTCTATTCTCACTAAACCAAAACCTACGAGAGTGTAAACTTTCTACTTCCATATGTTTGTAGACCTCTTCGCTATCAGAGGCCTCCAATACCGTTTGGAAACTGTAATATATACATACAAAATTGATTTCTTAATGTAAAAATTTAACAATATTACCAAATAGATGAAAAATATAATCAGATTGTATTAGAAACTTACACACATTTCACTTGCAAACAATCAACGGCAGAGACAGTCCCCACGTGTGTAATTATTTTCTCAATAACCGCCATTGGAAGATCAGTTAATGGTATTTCTTGTAATGTTCTTTTTACTTTTTTGAAGTAGATGCTTCCATGGTGATTGTTGAAAATGACTGGTGAGTCTATGGTTTGAAACTGTTTGGGTTGTTTTTTGGAGAATCAAATGATGGTCTGTTAACGCAGATGAACCGAAACGACGTGCAATGGGAAATATGGTGTCTATAATGTGTAGTGTGTGCATTTACTTTATTTCCCTTATAAATAAAATGCTATATTTGATTAGTAAGGGTATTTTTTTCAAAACACTTGATTCAAAAAAACACAATCTTCTTTGACTATCAAAAGTCAGTATTAAAAAATCATCGTTTCGTAGTTTGACTATTAAAAGTCAGTATTCCAGTTATCATAGTTTCATTTTCATTCAAAAACGGTAATTAAATCATTCACAATCAAAATAACCATGGAAGTTGACTACCAAAAGTCAGTATTCCAAGAATCATCGTTTCATACTTTGATTATCATAAGTCATTATTCTTTTTTCATAGTTTCATAGTTTGACTATCAAAAGTCAGTATTCCCTTATCAATTGTCATAGTTTCATAGTTTGACCAACAAAAGTCAGTATTACTAGCAAACAGTATTCAAACACAAACATTAATTAAGTCATTCACAATCTAATGATCACATACCAAAAAAAGTATTGGATTACAATATTCCCAAACAATATATACTCATTCACAATCTAATAGTGAATCCCTAATATTCTAGTAAATTTAACAAAACAAGCTATCTAACAGCAAACTTTACAAATGAATACCCATGGAATGTCATAATCAAAACCCCTATCTACAGCAATTAGCCTTGAGGAATTAGTATGGTGGTCGGGACAGCTGAAATTGTATAAACTGAAATGTAGTTCTTGCAACTCGTCCCGCCAAAACCTCATTATGCGTTCTATAGTGCGTAAAGTTCGCTTCACAATCCGAGTTCTATCAAAAGGGAAGGCATCATTCAACATGCCAATAGCTTCCTCTTTAAGGCTGATGTCATCGCCTTCTCCCATCTTCAACATCCCTAGAACAAACTTTGCATCCATTTGTCCTAAGGCAGATGCATTCTCAAGCATCTCCTTCCCTACTCTCTTTTGTTCCTCTTCATCAAAGTTGAATAACATCATCTGAAATGTACGTATAACACAAAATTCAAAAAACAAAGCTAAATAAATTGTATAACTAAACTTAATTACTTCAATAACAAACAATAAATGTGCGTATACCATTCCATCTGTATAGATGATGTTTGGGTTTCCTGCTGCTCTACATCTGTTGACGAGCTGACTTCTACCCTGACTAAACAACCCAATCCTCACAGTTTGTATACTTTCTACTTACATTCTTCTGTAGACCTCTTCGCTATCAGAGGCCTCCAAAAAAGTGTAGCAACTGTAAGATACACAAAAAGTTTATTTCTTAATGTACAAATTAACATTATTACCAAATAGATTAAAAAATAGACAGATTGTATTAGAAACTTACATGCATTTTTAACGCACACAATCGATGGCAGAGACGGCCCCCAAGTGTGCAAAAATTTTCTCCATAACTCCCATAGGAAGATCACTTAATGTTGTTTCTCTTACTCCAGTTTTTTTCCGTTGATTTGAAGTAGATGCTTCCATGGTGATAGTTGAGAATGAATGGTGATTCTAGGGTTTGAAACTGTTTGGGTTGTTTTTTTGGAGGATCAAAAGATAGTCTACAAACGTCGATAACTTGACGTGCAGTGGGGAAATATGGCACCTAGACTGTGTAGTGTGTAAAATTACTTTATTGCCCTTATAAATAAAATACTATATTTGATTAGTAAGGGTATTTTTGAAAAAACACATAATTTAAACAAACACAATCTTTTTTGAAAAATAAACCGGTGAGAGTAAATGATATTTTCCTTTTTAAACATACATTAATTACAGAAATTTATTTTAACTGTTTTGTCTCTAATTAAGTACGCCGCAAAGAATATACGATACTTGAAGGCTTCAAATTCTAAATTTCGACTTTTCATCCAGTTTAATTCTTCTCTATTTCTTGTTATTTGACATTTATAAACATGGACAAGTCTTGGATGGGTACAAATAGGACCATGAGACCTTATTTTGAAGGAGTATCAGAGTTTATTAATTACGCATTGCAGAACTTGACGAAGATGAGGAACACTGACCTACGAGTGAATAAACAACGTCTAAAAATGTCATGTCTGTGTTCCAAATGTTTAAACCACATAGAGCATAAAGTGGATGAAGTGCATCACCATTTGTTCAGCAATGAGATTGATCTAAACTACACAAAGTGGATTAAACATGGGGAAAAGGATGAGCCATCAACAAGTGGGCCAAAATCTGACAATGTTACAGCAGAGTTTGTTGAAAACACGGAATTTGGTTACACAAATTCCAATAGATGGACCATAAACAGTAGAAATGGTTAATGCTACTAAAGATAATTTTGATGAGGAAGAGTATGTAAAGTTTCAAGAACTATTATTAGACGCAGAGAAACCACTTTACAAAGGATGTCCTGAGTTTGCAAGGTTGTCTGCAATAGTCCAACTACTCATCTTGAAGAGCAAGTATGGATGTTCAGATAAGTTCTTTACTGAGTTACTAGGATTGTTAAAAAAGATGCTCCCTGATGGTAAAGAATTGGTGGAAAACACTTATGAGGCCAAAACAATTATGAAATTGATGGGGTAAGGATACAGAAAGATACATGTATGTATCAACGCCTTCTTTACTCGAAGGAGCACGAGAAATTGACTGTGTGTCGAAGTATTTCAGAAGACTTAAGATGGCATGCGACAAGGAGGATAATAGATGGTGTTTTACGTCACCCGAAAGATTGACAGGCATGGCGTACCATAGATGAAAAATTCCCCGAAATTGCTAAGGATCCAAGAAATCTACGGTTAGGAATATCGGCTATTGGAGTTGACGTCAACAGAGGAAATAGGTGTTAGATTATGTGCAGAGATAGATAACATGTACCATCGTGTCCAATACTATGTGACACTAAAGGATCACACCGCTGCACACCCAATTAGAACCTTTTGGATTATACCTGTTTGTGTGTAAAAGAATAATTAATTAGTTTAATTAATTATTGAGAAAGAGAAAAATAATAAAAGTTATTTATTATTTAAAAGGAGAAGTTAATATTTAGTTTAAATATTAACGGGGCCAATTAATTAATAGTTATTAATTAACTAGAAAAGTCAAGGGTATTTTCTGTAATTGATTAATAGTTTAATTAAAGCTGGGCTTTAATTAAACAGGCTTGGGCCTATTAAGGGTTTGTTATATATAAACCTTATTTAAGCCTTATTAATCATAAGGTTAATCACATTAGAAAAGATAAGCCTAAACTCTCCTTCCCTCTCTCTCTCTCTAATCGGCGGCCCTCTCTCTCCCTTCTTTGGAGTTCGACGGCGGCGCTAAGGTCGAGAACCCACCATCGAGCGACGGTGGTCGGCGGCGACTGTACACACATACACAGGTCACGGTTATTTGATCCAAGGTTTAATCCTTAGGCGGTCTAGCAGCCAGTTCAAGGTGGTGCAGTAGCGGTGGATAACCTGCAGCAATCTAGAGGTTTAAAGAAAAAGTTCTTTTGGTTTGCTAAAGGTATAAATTCTAATCCTCTACTCTTTTAGTTCCTGTATGAGATAGATGAGATCACTGGAGGGGGTTTTGATTTCCGCTGTGCATGTTTTTATACCCTACAAAACCCTTCAGTGGTATCAGAGCCACTTCTAATCTCATTGGGAACTAGATAGGATTCTTTTTATCATGATGAATAGTTTTTTTTATCAAGGTTTGACTTTTTATTTTGTTTATCCAAGTATTTTAAAAATCAAGTTTTGATTTTTAAATTCATAACAAGAATTAGTTATGATAAAAGGATAAGGTTTAAGCTTTAAATTTTAAATATTATTTTTATTGTTTGCGTTAAGATGGTGGCCGGTGGCGGTTTCACCACCGTAGCCGGCGGCGGCATGCGACAGAAACCACGACGGCAGCGGCATCGATGGCTGGTCGGCGTCAACTGGTCAATCGCAACCACCAGTTGGTCGGTAGCGTAAAGTGGTCGGCGTCCAGGTCTCGGCAGCGGCGGCTGCCCTCGGCGGCTAGCGGCTGGCCGTGGTGGAGGTGCGACGTGGGGCGGCCCAGCTGCGGCCTATACCTGCGGCCCAGGTTCAACCGGCCCAGATGTGGTTGGTCCACCAGTCTATTTCTTTTGGCCCAGTTTTCAGGTCCAAGACTGTATTTTTAGTTTTTTGGGTTTAGGGTAACACCTAACAGGATTAAAACTAAAAATATTATATGAGTTTTATTTTATAAAACTTATATATATAAAATATTAATTTTAATCAAGTATTGGTTAGAATTAATTTTTTAGTAATTCTATACGCATAACAATAATTAAATAATTTTATTATTTTAAACCAGGTGATTTTAACAGTTTGTTAAAGTCAAGTTAATCCGTCGAGATATGATAATTAGAATCAGTTTTGTATGTATTTAATTTAAATACATGTTTGGGATGTCATAGCCGAGCCCTAGACCTTGTGGATTGTTTAATTTACTGCACTTGTTGTTATGTTTTGGTTTTATTTATTCTATGGTGTGGGGAGGCCTGCGTGCCACTTACAACCCCTATTCTGATATGTAAAAGTACTAGAATTAGCGGGCCTGCGTGCCTTTGATCATCTTGTAATTTTTATTTCTCGCTTTTAGATAATAGAATAAAATAATATCATTAGAATAAATATGAAGCTGGTACAAGAAACAAGAACCAAGGACCAAGGAGCAGGGAGCAGGATTGGATGCTGGAGCCAGTGGGAGCTTCAGAATGTCATGCCATGTGTGTTGTGTTTTTCCACTTAGGTTTTGACCGTCGGGTTTTTTTTCGTGTGGCTCACGAAACCGACATTAGTTAAGGGCAAGGCTAAGGCATAGATGTTTGTGGTTGTTTTATTTTTTTACATATTTTATATATGCGTGGTTGTGATTAACACGATGAAATAAAACAAGGGTTTTAATAATAGTTAATGATTAAACAGATGTTTTAAAAAGAAAACTGGCATTAAAGTTTTTCTCGTCAAAAACATGGAAATCCTTTTTAGAAAAATCTTAGATCAGTGTACTACCCACCTAATGGTACACCTTTCCTGTTAAACGGTACTCGGGTGTCGGAAGTGACCAAACCTTGGGCATTCGGGTTCAAACCATTGCGAGGGAGGGTGTGAAAGACTCTGCGATAATCGGGAGTCCCGGCCAGAGTTCACACTGTCTTAGGTGGTGCGATCTATTTTGGTGATAATCGGGAGTCCCGGCCCAAAATGCACTAGAGGGACTAAACATGCACGGTTCTCGTAATCGATATCCCGCGGATCTAGGAGTCGTGTCCAGCTAGGATACGATTGGTATAGTTTTTACCTACCAGAAATAGCATTGTCCCGGTGGGAAGTGCCCAAACCTTGCATCAGGAAATATGAAACATGGATCCTAGTCTAATAATTTTTGTTAAAAGGTAATAACTATTAGAAGATATAATCAATATTGAATCGGTTTTATCTTTTTCTTTTTCTGTATATGTCTATTATATCTGTTATTCCGTTTTATTCACCAAGAGAATCTCTAAGTCTCATCACTATGAAGTGGAAGCTTTCAGGTCCAAACTTTGCTGTTTGGAAGATGTATCTGAAAAATGTTTTGGATGCACAGGGAAAGCTTCACATCATTGAGACATTGCCTCCAGAACGACCAGGAGTAGATACCCAGGAGAGTGAGTATGACACTTACTATCAGTATCTGGCTGACGAATCAGATGTTATGTCGATTCTCGTTCTCACCGTATCATCCGAGTTTACGGACGATCTCCGTGAGAAGTCATCTTATGAAGTTGTTCAAGGACTGGAGCAGAAGTTCAAGTTTAGTGAACGGATATGTCGTATGCTATTGATGAGGGAAATCCTTTCAGCCAAGATGAAAGAAAGTCAGCCTATTAGCAATCATCTCATTAACATGAGAAGGCTCTTAGATTGCTATGAGAGTTTTGGATCAAAATCAAAACCACATGAGCTAGTTATGCTCTTGTTCGGTTCCTTGTCGGACTATTACCAGAAAAGAGTAATGTATGTCCTCGGTGATTTTGAGATGACTGTCGTAGGGTTGCACGAAATCCTCATGTGCATTAGCGACGAGTTGAACCCAAAGCAGCTAGAGTCACCAGTTGTGGACCCTATGTAGGAGGATGACTGGCTGGAAGAACTTGGAGAAATTTGTTGCCCAGACTGTGGTAGCAAGGATTCATGCGAGCGCTCACTCGACATAGATCAGCTGGACATTGGTTCGCCCAATGATACAGGTATCTTTATGATAGATTGTCTTATTACTTCTTATGAATCATGGGTATTGGATACCGGATGTGGTCATCACATATGCAATCATTTGCAGGGATTCAAGAGAAGTAAGAAACTGAGACAAGGAGATATGGACCTGCGGGTAGGCGAAGGCTCCATGGTTGGTGCTGAAGTTGTAGGGACATATTGTCTTAATTTGCCCTCGGGCATGGTCTTAGAACTAGAACCTTGTTATTATCTTCCAAGACTAATTAAAAATGTTACCTCGTTCAATTTGCTGATAGACTGTGGATTTGCTTATGTTTTTAATGAAAAGGCTATTTCATGTTTTAAAAATGATGTTTTCTTTTTCAAAGTTACTCCAGAAAACGGTCTGTATACGCTAAATTTAGATAACAATGACATCTATCATATAAGTAAGACATCCAATAGTAACTTGAATCAAACTTACCTCTGGCATTGTCGTTTAGGACACATAAACGAGAAACGCATAGAGAAGCTCCGAGATGATGGATTCTAGAACCATTTGACTTGGAGTCATATGATGTTTGCGAATCTTGTTTGTCTGGTAAAATGACAAAGCAGCCTTTCAACAGTGAGAATGAAAGGGCCAGCGAGTTATTAGGGATTATACACACAAATGTGTGCGGACCCTTTACTCCAGAAGCTAGAGGAGGATACCGGTATTTCATAACCTTTACTGACGACTTGAGTAGGTTCGGTTATGTCTACCTCATGAGACTTAAATCTGAAAGTTTTGACAAGTTCAAACAGTTTCAGAATGAGGTACAAAATCAACTAGACAATAAGATAAAGTCGCTTCGGTCGGATCGAGGTGGCGAATATTTGAGTCAGGAATTCGACGATCATTTGAAGGAATGTGGGATTGTTTCACAACTCACACCTCCGTATACACCTCAGATGAATGGTGTATCAGAAAGGAGGAATCGTACACTGCTTGACATGGTACGATCAATGATGAGTCGAAGTTCACTACCATTGTCGTTTTGGGGACACGCAGTCGAGACAGCAGCGTTCATGCTAAACCGGGTTCCAACCAAATCGGTTGAAAAGACACCGTTCGAGATATGGACGGGGAAAAAGCCCAAAATGTCTTTTCTCAAGGTTTGGGGATGTGAGGTGTATGTTAAGCGAACATTCACGGATAAACTCAATCCCAAATCAGATAAGTGTATCTTCGTGGGCTATCCCAAGGAAACCATGGGATACCATTTCTACAACCCAGACGAGAACAAAGTTTTTGTTGCTCGTAAAGGGGTATTCTTAGAGGAGAAGTTTCTTAAGTCAGGAACTCCAAGAAAAGAAATAGAGCTTCAAGAAATTGAAGAGGAGGAGATTACACCACCACCGTTAGTTGAACCTGTAGTTCAACAGAGAATTGTTGAACCTCAACCAGAGTCTGTGGTTGAGGAAGAGGTGCAAACACAAGACCTTCGCAGGTCTAGTAGGCCTCGTATTGAGCCAGATAGGTATCTGGGATTCCTAGTTGCTCAAAACGAAGGGGATATTTTAGAACCCACTACCTACCAAGACGCTGCCTCAGGTTTAGAATCTGAGAAATGGCTAGAAGCCATGAAGGCAGAGATGCAATCCATGTATGACAACCAAGTTTGGGAGTTAGTAGATTTGCCTCAACACAGTAAAGTTGTTGGGTGCAAATGGGTCTTCAAAAAGAAGACAGACATGGATGGAAAAGTGCATACTTTTAAAGCAAGGCTAGTGGCAAAAGGTTTCACGCAAACTCATGGCGTTGACTATGATGAAACTTTTTCCCCAGTGGCAATGCTTAAGACTATTAGGATTCTAATAGCCATATCAGCATATTTTGACTATGAGATATGGCAAATGGATGTCAAAACCGCTTTCCTTAACGGGAAATTGACAGAGGACGTATATATGATACAGCCGGATGGTTTTGCGGATCCAAAAAGCTCTGACCAAAACATCGGCATCCAGTCCATCAGCATCATCAGAGGATATGAGATTCTTCTTGTTCTCTTCGGCAAGATTCACATCAGAGTCACCCAAGCCCACTTCAAGGTCCTCCACATCTTCAAGACATACAAACTCCAAACAACTCATTTCTGCAACAAAGATGGAGCAGACACAAAAAAAAAAAAGAGAAATCAGGATAACAATCACGAAACAACAAAAGATATTCTTCACTATAACATACCCTGTCCATTATGACGAAGCAAGGGCCTCTTGTTAACATGCTCCCAGTGACAGCTAATCTCTCCAAGCACTAAAATACTTTTGTCATACGTACGAACAACCGCTCAATTCTCCAAAAGATTTTTATATAAAACCATGTCTATCTCCTCGTCCAGAGGAACAGGGTCAGAAATATCATCCTTTGGCACTCGCCATACCATCTTAAGGGGTACTATACTGGCCTTCACGAAAAAGAACTTTTCTTTCCAATTTTTCAGACATGAAGGGGAACCACTAATACACACTAGAGCCAGAGACTTACGCTTCTCTATGGTATACCAATCTCCGGCCTTACCTAATTTGTAAAACTTTCGAAACACTAGCAGGGAAGGCTCACTACCAAGCGCTCGACATTGGATTTCAAAACAGGTAACCTTAATAATGCCAAGAGGGGATATTCCCGAAATCAAACCACTTAGTGTATAAAGTCATGTATCCCTTCGGAAAATCTCCCATATTATGTTTCTTCTTAGGAAGAATAGGGTTAAACTCAGGACCAATATTGAAGGTAGAGCAAAAATTTCTCAAAGTTTCTTCGTTTAGAGAAGAGTATGTATAGTGAAGATCATCTTTAGGCATCTTGTCAAAACAAAAGATTCAATCCAGAAATCTAACCTGAAAAAGAGTAATAACGTGATTACTGCAGAAACAAGAAATCTTGAGGCCACCGTGAGTTCGCCGGAAAAGAAGAAGAAAATATGAAAAAGAAGGAGTCAAAACCTTCATTTTTCCGGAGAGAAGAAGAAATTATAGGGGAAGATGAAAGAGAAAACGGTTCTATATTTCAAATTTCAAAATTCATTAAATGCGGGAGTCAGATGGAAGGAGAAAGCAACACGTGTCCAGAGGTTACTCCTTTATAACCGTCGGATGATAGACCATCATTATACCGTTGCTACCACCGTCAAATCAACTGACAACGCCTACTCTATAGCCGGAAGAAGCATCAAGTGGAGCAGGGCATCAGCGGAACAAGCTGTTTTCATGAAATGTCCGAAAAAAGAAAAAATAACCTTAGCTACAAAAAACACAAAAATAGCCTATCACAATCCTAGAGTCTAAATTAATATTATACTAATATCAATATAGACTGGGGGACTTGTTGGGGTATAGCTGAACCTTCGTCTTACCCTCCGAAGCTCGTAAAACAACGTCCGGAACACGACCTTCAGATAAGGCAAGGCTGTCAGAAACTTTCAATAGAAGGACAGATGACATCTAGCCGAAAGAACAAAAGACAAATACGAATACAAAAGGTCAAAGCTACCAAACGAAGGTTGACCTCCAGACTGCAGACTTGCAGACATCATACGTAACACCTGGAGGATGAAGACGAATATCGTATCCCAAGGAGGATCACACATAAGCAAACGGTCTCTGTGACAAGGAACAGACTTCAGAATACAACCTATGATCCAGTGGATAATAACCAGCCGGAGAAGTGGTTATATAGGCAGGCCGGCTACCAAGGTAAGGACATAAAAAACATAATCATCGACGACCTCTCTCTGTTACACACTTAAAACCTCTCCTTAAACAAATAACTGATTCTCACGCCGGAGGTTGGTCACGAGGACACCCCTCCTCGTGACGAGACTAACGGTGTTCTGTTTTGCAGATAAAACCCAGCTGCGGTGTTATCCGGGCGTTCCTCCGTTGGAGCACGCTAGTCCCTGAACCAAGCCTGTTTTATCACCAACAAATCTACTTTGCAAGTTTTATCCTTCTGAACAATGTAAAAGGCTGACATGTGTTGTTCACTTATGCCCCTAATATTTTGTAAAAGTACTAGTATTTTGTTTTAGTTCTTCTGAAAGGATATGAACAAAATCAAAGCTTTACATCTGGAAAAGGACAAAGCTACTTTTAAAGAAAAGAACTAAAAGATATGTCAAAGCACTAAAGGACGACTAGAAACTATATCTCTTAGTGAAAGACAAATCTAAAATACCCTGGCTGACAAAGAATTTTCGAAAGGAAGAGTTACAATCCCAAGACAAGGATAAGATAAATATAATATAATACTACCACGTGGAAGAATCTTTCGACCACTTGCCCAGCTGGTTTATAATATTATTAATGTCTTTTCAACACTCATACAATCACGTAATGGATCTTCCATACCTTCGGCCAACAATGTCTATAAATAGACATGTATTTACAACATGCAACAGAGACACTTAATACACAACCGAACCTTCACTGAACTCATTCTTATTGAGCTTAGCTAAAAACTACTCAATAGAAAGCAAAACTTGAGAGTTTGCATTGAATGTATGATCAAACTTGTCCATGTGTTGAACCTCTTCATACATTTGTTGCTGAAAGAGAAGCTAGTCTATGTGTTAAACACATTAGCTGCCATCTATTATTGTATAAGAAATTTACGTTTCCTCATACATGTAATTCTTGATTGTGTAATCAATAAAAGTTATATTAAAAGTATTAGATTGTGTAATTAATTTTTAAAAGCTTAAGTTTGTATTCAACCCCCCATTTTATAAACATTTATTTTTTGGTACTCATTCTGGGACTAACAGTTAGTTTTATCCTTTTAATTAGGACTTGAACTTATTGTACCTAATTGTTACAATAATAATCCATGAGTTTTACAAAAAATACAATCACATCTTTTCATATAATGATACCACGTTTTTGTCGTTGTGTCTTTCCATCACTTGCGTTGTCACTTCCACCCTAATCTGGATGTTAATGTCGACTGTCGTCACTTTTTAAAGTTCTTATTACTTTTGCGTTTTAAATTTATCTAATATTTTTAATTAATATTATCATATTGTTCTTTTTTTAACCAATCTGTTTATCAGACAGAAAGTTAATCTAGTAATATTATATTCAAATAGATAAATCATGATTACATTTGTTTCAATTAGATTAATCAAAATCACATTTGGTTCGAATAAGTAAATAAGAGTCAATATCAAATCAATCATGGTTTAATTTTTTTTCAAATAAGTTAAACAAGACAATTAGTAAATTTCATCTCAAAATAATTTATATTTTAATAAAAAAAATTTAGAATATATAATAGTATTTAATATATAAAACCAACATATACACGTCTTTTTTTAATATTTAGCTATATAATAACTAAAATGTAAAACTTAAAAAAAATAATTTAATATCAAATTTTTATATCAGTGCCTATGTAATAATACAAAAATATAAATTAATTGTAAAAAAATTTCACTCTCTTTATAGAATTTCATATTTCCACTCAAATTTTTACGTTCACACTTTTTATCTTTTCACTCTCATCTTTGATCAAACATCTAATCTTTTCATCTTCTCAACTTTTATCTTTCTAGTACTCCCTTTTAAATTATCACTTTCCTACCTTCTTATTGTTATATGAGAAAATTGATTATTATGGTTTTAAAAATAATCTAGAAAAATTAATTAAGCTATAGGTTAAATGTTTAATATTTGAGAAAAAATGATAATCAAAGAGACCTTAATATAACATATATCCAATAAAGTGTCTAAAAACATGGGGTTCTATTATTATCTAATTACTTATTACTTATAATTGTTGATAGTTTTAATTTAAAGGTTTTTTTTTCTTTTATTATGAAAAATCATGTTAAACAGGTTTCGTAAGGGTTATCGTGTTCTTGTCATACATCGTATCGACAAGTTTCGTGTCATTGTTGGGTCAAATTATTATTAACCTAATTCAGTTTCATGTTGTGTTAGTACAGAATTATGTCATATTTGGTTAAGGTTGGGTTTTATATGGCGTCATGATTTGCCATTCCTTGATAGAGGCCTAGAGCAACAAGTATATTAAAATTTAGACAGAGAAATGTGCACAAATTTGACTCCCTTCGACATGAAAATGACCAGAAACCGCTGTTCAAATAAGAAAAATTAATTAAAAAAAAATGACAAGTAGCTTTTATTAAAATTAATTGTGAGACAAAATTATCAGTTTTGGACGGGAGTGTCTTCATTTGTTATGGCCTATAAAAAAGCTCAAAAACTCTCCTCAGCAATTCGAAACAAATTATACCTCTCTTTCTCTTCTAAACTCTCTCACTCTCTCTTGTTCCTCTTATTACCCTGCAAAAATAAATTTTAATAATGGCTTCTTATGGTGTTGCTTTGAAGACTGGATTTGCTACCATAGCAACTGCACAAGATGCATACACTTGTTCCAGATTGCTTAATTCATTCACCAGCGCCATCTTGCCATCTAACAAGAAAAAGGTTCAAGGATTAATTAAATCTCATGTTTGGTGTTCAACACAATTTTATAATATATGCATGTATATATATATATATATATGATACTATTTCCTCAAAAAATAAAAAAAATAAATAAATAAAACTTCACCTCATAGCATACGGAGTAACACACGTACTGGCTCTAACCCCATGCGGGTTTCAATCAGAGATGGCAAAAGGTGTTAATAAAAAGACCAAGGTAACGGTCGGTCCGCCCCGTCTACATCTAAGCAAACGCTCGACTTTTGGGGGAAAAAAAACTCTTTTTGAAAAGAAAAATGACTATTTCCAAATGCAAACATAACGTGCTTAAGCTTATTGTATCTGTTAATTGTAATTTTATTTAGGTTACGGGAATCGTAGCTGTTGCGAAGGATAATGCGGGTAATGAGCAGGAAGATTTAGCAAGAGTGAATGGGAGTGTTTCAACCAGCCTCAAGTTTTCAGGAGAGAAACCCAAAACTCCAATCTTGGATACTATAAACTATCCAATTCATATGAAGAATCTCTCTGTGGAGGTAAATTTATTTTATCAATCTAATAATTAATGATTTTTTCTATACAAAATGTATCTGCAAATGATTTTGTTGCCGATTTAGTAAACGCAATCCATGTAAAGTTAATCATATCCATAGATCAGATGCGAAGCATTATTTTAGCAAGAATTCACGTGACCTTATACTATACATGAAGCAAAACCTTTTCTGCTGTCTTGAATTTTGTGTCAAATATGGACAAAAATATAATAAAGAAACATTATTATTGTTATTTTTATTTGAAAATAGGACATATGTTTTTATTGATAGCTAGTTATAATTTGTGTTCCAATACTCATATTTACCTTAAATAAATAATATGTTAATTGTTTTATTAATTATTTATATAAGTATTTTTGAGTGAAAATACATGTAATTAGTGTTTTAGCTACATATATTATTTCTCTTTTTAATAACGGTTTACAACACTAAATAACATTTTGCTTTTTCAATAATATTAATATGGATAATTTTGCTTTTTTATTATTTAATATATAACCTACTTTATAATTACCAGTTAAAGTAAAACTTAAAATTTTCAACTACGTTGTTGCCTTTAAAAAATTCTTTACTTTTTACTTTTTCATACATTAATCTAAAAACACATGTATCACATATACTACAAGAAAATCAGATATTAGAAACGAATTTCCAAAAAAAATTTAACGGATTTCTTACGAATTTGAATCGGAAAGTAGATTTTTAATTGATTTTCCACTGATTCCGTGAGAAATTCTTTGGAAATCCGAAGGAAATAGTTTCCCACAAAGCTTTTAAAAGCGATCGATTCCGTGGGAAATCTAAGTGAAACACCATTCTCCTACGAATTTTTTACAAATTTATTTGATACAACTTAACATGGCGTATTGTTTTGTAGTGATACTTCAACCTATAAAGAATATTATTTGTCCCTTTTTCTCTCTCGTTATTTATCTTCTTTCACTCACCTAACCCCGAGAAACAAATATCTAAACGTGTGTTTTGGTGTTTACTTCTATGCTTCAAATACCATATATTCATCGGCTTATATGTTTGGACCACTTTCCATGGCTTTAAGGTTGTAACAAAAGAGGCAAGATTTGTCCAAAGCCTCTAAAAACTTGATCATAAAAATTACTGATATATTTGTAGATACACAATAAATCTAGTATATTTATATCAAAGTGTTTTGTCTATTTATTAAAATAATTAAGAAGTTTATTATTTTTATATTTTTGTAAATTAAAAATAAATGTATAATTTTATGAAATTTCTTGATTTCGCTAGCATCATCCGTGTAATTCGTGAGGGTCATGTACTTTCTCAAACGTTACCCGTAAAAGAAAGATACTTGTAAAGCTATATATTTTTTTATAAATATATAACTAGATTCATCATCAGTTTTTTTGTTTTGTTTTTGATAACCTTTAATGTGACCAAAGTATTAAATTTCATACTAAAAGAACTTCAAAGACCGGGTTATGTTTATGATATTTTTATTTAATAGTCAGATGTCAATAATAATAATAAGAATAATAATAATAATAATAATAATAATAATAATAATAATAATAATAATAATAATAATAATAATAATAATAGTAATAATAATAATAATAATAATAATAATAATAATAATAATTTTAATAGTAATAATAATAATAATTATTATTATTATTATTATTATATTAATAAAATTATTATTATTATTATTATTATTATTATTATTATTATTATTATTATTATTATTATTAATGAAACGTCTAAAACTAGAAAATGAATTATTGCTCTTTGTACATTTCAAATAATATTCATTTATTTCATGATTTTCATTTATCACGTGGTCGATGGGCCGAGATGGGATCATACCTGGTTTATAGTAAATATTAACTTAAAGAGTAAATAAATATCGGAAAATTGTAATTGTTTCAATCATAAATTTCTATTTCATTCTTCTATTTACATTATTACAAAAAAATCAGACATTAGAAACGGATTTTTCATGGACCAAATTACGTCGAAATTTTTTAACAGATTTCCGACGAATTTGAGTCTGACAGACGATTTTTAACGGATTTCTCATAGATTCCGTTAGAAAATCTTGGGAAATTCGAGGAAATGGTTTTCCCAAGAAGCTTATAGCTACGGTCGCATCTGTGAAAAATCCAAGAGAAAAAACATTTTCTCACAGATTTTCTATGGATTTATCCGACACAAAAAAGGATATTGTGTTGTAGTGTTACGAGAAATCGAGAATATAGTATGCTAAGGCTTTCAAATGTGTTCTTAATATAATTATGTCTTTTAGACTTTTAGTATTGTAATGAATAAATATTGTATATGTAAGACGGTATAACTTATATTTTTAGCCGTTAAAAAAATATTAGCATACCCAAAATTAACTGTAAATATAGGTAGAATCCATGCAATAATAACATATTAGTTTATGTATCATTTATTATTTGATTTTAAAAATTATTTTTTTATCCATTATTAGATTATAGTTAAACATGTTATATTATTGTGTTTTATTCTATAAAATGTATTCAATTTATCAAATTTTGTTATTATGTATATAGAAATTTTAGTGTTTGATACACACAATAACTAATAAAACGTGATAAGTTTAATATATTTTTTGAAAACAAATTTTGTCCATATACAATAATTAGGACATTTACACCCGTACCAACCTAATAACTATATATTATTTCCATAAATTTAACGGTATAATTGTTTAAACAAACACTTTTTATTAGGTGTAACAAAAAGTTATCATACATAAATCATCACCCGCTAATTTATCTTAGAATTATTATTCACTTTTATAAACGAATGGTCTAATTTAATTACTGGATTTTTCTATCGTATAGTTAAGTATTAGTCAAAAACTGCTTGAAATCTACATATTTAATTAAAATGCGTGTTTTTCAACAACTTTTTTGGACATAAAGAGTAATAAAATAAATATATTTATTTCCCATAATATTATATTTGAAACAGGAGCTTGAAAAGTTAGCTGATGAACTTCGAGAAGAAATCGTTTATAGTGTTTCGAAAACTGGAGGTCACCTGAGTTCGAGCTTGGGAGTTGTTGAATTAACTGTATCCCTCCACCATGTTTTCAACAGTCCAGAGGACAGAATCATATGGGATGTTGGTCATCAGGTATATATCTAGATTCATTGGTTGTATTGACACCGTGGGCGCACTTAGGATTTTAAATTGGTGGTGATATTATTTGAAATTGATGATAGCACTGGCTCGAAAAAATTTACCTTATGAAATGATAGCACCTTCTTAATAAAATTGAAAGTTACACTATGCAGATTAATTTGAGTTCCGTGCCCCAGCCAGCTTACCCTTAGGTCTGCCCCTCCGCGGTCCTGAATTATATTTTCGAGACGAAGATAATACAAAATTATCATATATATTGACATGTTAAACAAAAAGATACTATTATTTAACGGTTTGGATCCTAGTCAAAATAGAACCAATTCCAAATTATTTAACGTAATGTACGTTTATGTCCATGATTCTTACAACTAAATGAGTACTTGAGTTGACTAGGGTTAGTCTCGAAATGATGTAATTTAGTCGAGACAGCTAGCGAGGTATTCGAGACCGACTCGAAAATAACCGATATCGACTAGAGGTCAACCGAGTCGAGCTCGAGCAACTCGAGTAGGGTTTCAAGCCGAGTTCCAGCTCGAGCTCTGAAATACTCATCTCACCAGGCTTGCGAGCCTAATCGAGCTTGTACTAAATTACCATTTTACCCTTTCACATATACACCAATTATTTTTATACCCTTAATAGCTAGTTGTTAATAGTTGTTCGAAAACGGGAAATTTGAACTCTGGAATAATTTTATTAAATTAAAACTTTTTACTATAAAATTTTATTACATTACAATTTAGCCAAGTCAAGTCGAGTCAAACTCGAGAGTATCGATTACTTGCTCGAGTTTACGATACTAGTTAAACAAGACTAGTCATGGCAATGTTGATTATAATTATAACCAAAAAAATCTTAGTTCTAGTGTACTTGAGGTGATCATATTCACATTGTACTATTAGTAGTTTATTTACATGTGATAACTTTTTAAAATTTATGTTATTTTATAGGCATACCCGCACAAAATATTGACAGGGAGGAGATCAAGAATGGGAACAATTCGACAAACGTTTGGACTTGCAGGCTTCCCTAAAAGAGAGGAGAGTCCACATGATGCTTTTGGTGCTGGCCATAGCTCTACTAGCATTTCTGCAGGATTAGGTAATAAATTTAATGATGAAATTTATTTGCATAAATATATATCGAGTTACAACTAGAAATCTAAGTATAAGAAATTGATTTTTTTAGAATGAGTTCTCTCGTAAATATTAGAATGTTTGCACTATTTTAATTCAAGTATAAGTGATTTTTATATCTCACTTTCATATTTATCGGAAAACATAATATAATCAACTTTTTTTGTTGTGTTTGGATTTTAATTAACATTGTATACAATGAATATTGTCATAATTCTCATTGTATATAAAAATCTGCACATTATAAAATTCAATTGTATTGTTTTATAAAATACAAAGTTTGTTATATATTATAGTAACAAGACAAAGTATTTGTATTTTCGTACAACTTATCCAAAATTAAACCGAAGAGTAGGATATACCAAAAGTAAAATGTATTTTTTTATGAAAAATGATTCTTCTATATTAGCAATTAATTCTTTTCTATAAAATTTATGATTCACAAACTCATAAGATAATTATAAAAATATTGAAATATTATGGATATGTTTGACCAAACTAGCTAAAGCTGGTGCACGCGCTGGAGTTAGGACTTATTAATTGATAATCTCAATCTTAAGTAATAAGCTATTTAAAAAAGTTTTTATTTTATGATCTTATAGGGGATTATATTTTTAATAACCTCTACAAGATTTGAACACTAAAACCAGGCTATAAAACTCGGGATTATAAAAACTAAAAAATTTCAAACACTTATAATCCTTCATAAGTTTGTTACCAAACATACTTTATATGAGTTGTATTCAATATAGTCCATCTTTTTTGTATAGTCCTGAGGGACAAATCTCAGCCACACGATCAACAAAGCATTTTCCGACGATCCCACCGTCGGATCATCGTGATTTTTGGTGAGGGTGATCGGTTTTGAATCCTCTACAAGACTATGGAGCCTGATCATCCCCACGATCCTCCATTAACGAGAAATCGAGCAAACTCCGGCCATCATGGCCGCCGTTGCAAAATCCGACCACCACGGCCGGAGTTAATGGTGGTGGCACACATGGTTCAACTCGGTTTGATGAGAGGAGTCCAGATCTAGTCTCAGGTTCGTCGTTCGATGCTTAAAAAAAAGATCCGGCGTTTTATTTCTCAGATCCGGCGCCGACGAGGCTAAATTCGCCGGGTGCCAGAGTTGTTTAGGGTGGGGATGGTGGTGGTTCAACTCGGTTTGATGAGAGGAGTTCAGATCTGGTCTCAGATTCGTCGTTTGATGCTTCAAATAAAGATCTGGTCGTCGGTGGTGGTGGTGTGTGGCCGACAGTGTGCAATCACATGTGATTGTGTAGCCGGAGGTGATGGTCGGTGGTGGTGGTTGGCGGTGTGTAATCACATGTGATTGTGGCTTCAATCACATGTGATTGCGGCGGCCGGAGGTGGTAGTCGGCAGCTATGGTGGTGTCCGGAGGTGATGGTCGATAGTGGTGGTTGGCGGTGTGCAATCACGTGTGATTGTGGCTTCAATCACATGTGATTGGGTCGCCGGAGGTGATGGTCGGTGTTGGTGGTTGGCGGTGTGCAATCACATGTGATTGTGGCGGCCGGAGGTGGTGGTCGGCGGCTGTGGTGGTGGACGGAGGTGGTGGTCGGTGGTGGTGGTTGGCGGTAATCACATGTAATTGTGCTTCAATCACATGTGATTGGGGTGGCCGGAGATTTGTCTCTCAGGACTACACAAAAACTTTGAACTATATTGAATATTTCACTACTTTATATAAAAAATAAAATTTTCTTACAAGAAAGAATCATCACCTATTTTTTTATCCAAAATCATAACATGATTTCAATGTTAGGAAACAGATTGTTCCATATTTAATCAAATTCCGTGGATATCTTTAGTAAGTCAAATTATACATGCGACCACGTACTCCACTATTATAAAAAACTCTTTAACGTAAAGTTACGCCTTTTTTTAAGCTTCCTATATCTGACACGATTAATCTAAAAATATAAAACTAAAAGTACATATCTTGACGATCTTTCCAAGAATAACAGCTTTTTAGATAATAATAATAATAAAATAATAATAATAATAATAATAATAATAATAGCTGTTCAAAGAAAATAATAATAATAATAATAATAATAATAATAATATTAATAATTACAATTCTTTATATGGTCTGGTTGATTATCTAATTTGATCTTTTATGATATGATGTATACAAATATGCAATTTGTATTAAAAACTGAGAAATATCTTACTATTATTTAAAGTATTTATGTTTCTCTCTCTTAAGTTTTTTAAGACTTCTTAAATTTAAGTAATATAATTTTTTAAACAAATGTATAACCACTTAATACAAGAAACAAAATATTGATAAATGGAAACTCAAAATATTAATCCAATAAATTTAATGCTATTGATTCCATAGATTTTTGTTTATTTAAATTCTACTCTCACACAAACACAATTATTTACCATATCAAAACAACTTACAAAATTTTATTAACTTATTTTCTTTATTTTATAAATATAAATCTTTTTTTAAAGCATTTCGTAAATATAAATCTTTTTTTCTTATTTTAATTTCGTTTAGAATTTGTTTAAAACTAATAGATAGTTGATGCAAATAAAAAAAATTGAAAAAAACGGACATCTTGCTAAATAAAACTTTTTGTAACGTTGAATCACGCGAAAAACATATTATTACATTACTGAAAGCGATATATTGCAAAACAAAACTATTCATCGACGCAGCATTACGCGGGTCGGATGCTAGTAAATATAAAAGAACGTATAAGTTGCTGTATTTTTATTTTTTTGACTTTTTACAAGTGTTTAATAATTAAATATAACCACTGCTTTTCCCATTATATAAACTGTAATTTGATGTATATTTATTAAATTTTTATTTCTCCAATCATCTAGTATCTTTGTAGTAAAAATGCCAAATTTATACTTGTCAAAAACATTACTTAAGTCTAAATTTGCAATATTTTTAGCTCCAAAAACATTTTTCATCTAATTTCTTTTAGTTTTCATGTTAATTTTGTTCTTTTTTTTGTTCCAAAATAGGAATGGCTGTTGGTAGAGACTTGCTAGGAAAGGAGAATCACGTAATTGCAGTGATTGGTGATGGTGCCATGACTGCCGGACAAGCATACGAGGCTATGAACAATGCTGGCTACTTGGACTCCAATCTCATCGTAATCTTGAACGACAACCGTCAAGTGTCTCTACCGACCGCCACTCTTGATGGCCCGGCTCCACCTGTCGGGGCTCTTAGTCGATCCCTCACGAGGCTACAAACCAGTCGCAAGTTTCGCCAACTACGTGAAGCCGCAAAGGTCCGATTTCCTTCGTACTTGAACGACAATCGTCAAGTGTCTCCTTCAACGAAAATTGTTTTTCGTGCAAAAATTGTTTTTAACGCCATTAATGACTCATTAATAGGGGTATTTTGGTAATATATATATTTTTCAACCTGTGAATTGCGTCCGGGTGAGCCGTTATAAATTTGTGAAGCTTGATTTTCCTAAAATAACCCTCATTAATGGGTCATTAATGAAGCATTAATGAGCCGTCAAAAAATCATAGTCATCAATAAATTTTAATCAACGGCTAAGATCAGTTCTCGTACGAAAAACTGTTCTCGTTTAAACCATTCCCTATGATAAAAACAAATTAATAACGTTTCTTATGTAAATATACTTATTAAAACTTCCTAACTAAAGTAACTTTTGTTTTAAAGCTCATTCTTTTGAACAAAGGTTGATACTTGCATTACAACTAAATATTACTTAATTCAAATTTTTTCGCTTATTGCATACAACTTACTTTACTTTTTAGTGTTTCATACAGTATGGTTGCATTTTAGTGCAATTATCATTAAAATTCATTGGTACAAAAAGGCTAGAGTTATGTTATAAATTGTGGTAGTTAACCCATTTAAATTAGTGAAAGAGTTCATGATGGGTCAATGTTTTCTAACAAATAGGAAGTAACAAAGCAATTAGGGGATAAAACACATGAAGTTGCAGCAAAAATGGATTCTTACATGAAAGGAGTGGTGAATGGTCAAGCAGCTTCCATGTTTGAAGAGCTTGGGCTCTACTATGTTGGTCCAGTAGATGGACACAATGTTGAAGATCTTGTCTATGTTCTCGAAAAGATCAAATCCATGCCATCTGCAGGACCAGTTCTAATCCACATTGTTACCGAAAAAGGCAAAGGTTACGCTCCTGCCGAAGTTGCTGCAGATAAAATGCATGGTAAATGTTACAAATATTACAAAAAATATGAACACGTAAGTTATGGAAACTATTACTAATGTGACTTTTTATAGGTGTTGTAAAATTTGATACTCAAACTGGAAAACAAGTGAAAGTTAAGGCGAAAACGCTTTCATATACCCAATATTTCGCGGACTCTTTGGTTGCTGAAGCCGAGGTTGATGAAAAGATCATTGCTATTCATGCGGCCATGGGAGGAGGGACGGGGCTTAACACATTTCAGAAAAGATTTCCTGCAAGATGTTTTGATGTTGGCATAGCGGAGCAACATGCCGTCACCTTTGCAGCTGGTTTAGCAACTGAAGGACTCAAACCATTTTGTGCTATTTATTCATCCTTCCTTCAGAGAGGTTATGATCAAGTAAGATCTTTGTCTTATTTCTGTGATGAAATTAGCAAGAAATTAAAACCAGATTAATCTTATAACTTATAACTATGTTAGTGGGTTATCACACTTCTAATAGTGTGTAATATTATTGGTGTTTTAGTAAAGGGTAGCATCAATACAAGTGATTCACATTAAAGGTTCGCCTGTTTGATAATGATGCAGGTAGTTCATGATGTTGATCTTCAAAAGCTTCCGGTTAGATTCGCAATGGATAGGGCTGGTTTGGTAGGAGCTGATGGTCCGACTCATTGTGGTGCATTTGATACAGCTTTCATGGCTTGTTTACCAAACATGGTGGTGATGGCTCCTTCGTGTGAGGCAGAGCTCATGAACATGGTCGCCACTGCTGCAGCCATTGACGATAGACCTAGCTGCTTTAGGTACCCAAGAGGCAATGGCATAGGCTCGATCCTCCCACTAAATAACAAAGGAATCCCAATAGAGGTACTTCAATGTGTTAATTAAATGATAAATAATTTCAACATTTTATACATGACCATCAGCCAATTTGATCTGATTTCCAATATATTTCAAAAAGGTTGGAAGGGGAAAAGTGCTCAAGGAGGGAAATAGAATTGCCATATTGGGCTATGGAACCATAGTACAAAGTTGCTTAGCAGCTAGAGAGCTTCTACTACCTCTTGATATCTCACTAACTGTCGCAGATGCTCGATTCTGCAAGCCGCTTGATGGAAAATTGATCAAACAACTAGTAAATGAGCACGAGATCCTAATCACAGTCGAAGAAGGGTCTATAGGAGGATTCAGCTCTCATGTTTCTCATTTCTTGGCCTTAAATGGATTACTTGATGGAAAACTCAAGGTATATATATCTACACTATTTGAACTTATGATGACTACATTTTTATCTTTCTAGAAATACAAAAGAGAATAAAAAGCCAATTGCACTAATGTTGGTTTGGTATATATGTGATTAATTACAGTGGAGGGCAATGACACTACCAGATCGATATATCGACCATGGAACACAAACTAACCAGATTGAGGAGGCTGGTCTTAGCCCAAAGCATATTGCAGCTACTGTTTTATCATTGATTGGTGAGAGCAAGGAGAGACTACATGTTGTCAATGTATAGATTGACTCCTTCCTTCATAGATACATTGTAGAGCCAAAGAGAAGGGTTGTCAGTCAGTGGGAAGAAAGATGAGGCCAATGACTTGCTGGACTCTTTTCGATCACATATACGTACGTTGTAGTAGCTACAGTTATATAATAACTCAATCGCTTGTTTAACATTTTGTTGATATTATTTCATTTACAAAAGTGCTGTTGCAAATAAATCCTTTCAAGAAGGTGGAATAAAAACTATATTTGTAGAAGGTTCTCTAGTTCAATAACTGAATACATTCATGTCTTCAGAAGATCAAATAAAATACCCAAATTGATATTACAATTTGAATAACCAATCCTTTGAAAGAACCCTCCTTAGCTAGAGTATTTATGAATTTAAAGTCAACACTTAATCTCATAATCAAGTATTCTTCGTAATTTTAATTCAAGAATTGATGTTGTTTTATTACTATTTCAATTATGTAAGTGTCTGAGTAAATTGAAATTGAATCATGAATTCAATCTAAACAGGCCTTTTTTGAGTTGTATTTCCAATTTCTCATGAGTAATGGTTTGTTGTATGTAAATTTGTTGGAGTTAATTATATAAATGCACCATGTAGTTGACAAATTTCACTTTTAGTGATTATACTTTAAAAATTATAAAAATGTTCAAAGTGTTTATTACTTTGTTTCACTTTTAATTCTTTACATTATTTTTTATTAAGTGTCACCGTTAAACTAAGGGTATATTGGTCATTTTCCAACTTATCATTGTTACCCCTACCCATAGTCACATAAATCGCTAGACCCCTCACGTTTTTCGTTCTGGATCGCATGTGCTAGTACGCGGTACGTTTGAGTTCCTGGAACGCATGGGATTGCGATTGCTCCCTATATATAACGTACTACATTTAAGCTTGGAACATACCTGATAGACTTGGGATCGCAAGTTGCTTCAACACAGTCTACGATTTGCTTCAACATAAACTACGTTCTAGATATTAAGGATTCAACGATCCAACAAATTCAGAGAGTTTTGAGATGAAATAAAATTATGTTTAACTATTTGACCATAAGTTGGGTAGTTTAAACTTGAAAGGTCCAGACTTTAATAAATCTTTATGAGTTAGTTTGAAAGTCTCAATAAAAAGGCTATGAATTGAATGAATCTAATATTCATTATAACTTTAATATAAAGATGAACTTTAAATTAATTGTAAAACATATAATACAATTTGAAATTCGCAACAAAAGGGGTTTTTATGAACATTTAATAAAAAAATTAAATTCTTAATATTAATATGAATATTTAATAAAAAAATTTAAATTCTTAATTTTGATATTAACATTCAATATAAAACTTAAATTCTTAGTTCTGAGTTTTAAGCCAATAATTTGAATATATTTATTAAACATGTATAAAATATATATAATTAATATTAATGTAGGGTACGTCATACCACATTGTGTGGTACATCGTATCAGAGCGATTCAAAATGAACTTACTGTAACGACCGAAATTTCTGACTATTATTATTATTATTATTTTAGAAAATGACATGTTGTAACCGTTGCTCGAATAGATGACAATATTAATCAAGCTTTTAGTTTTGTTAGCGGACTAGAGTATATCAATGGATTATTAGATATGAGTGGGCCTAAATAAATGTATTGGGCTTAAGGACTTATGGTAAAAATGGGAGGTAATAAGATTAATAAGGGAGTTATCTAGGGTTAAAATTAACACAAAAGAAAAAAAAATATAGAAGAAAAGAAACGCAGCTTGTTGCTCCCGTATACTCTCGATGGCAAGAAAACGGAGGGAAGAAGAAAGCTAGGTTCGATCTTGTTTTCGACTAGGAAACCACCCAAGTAAGTTCAGCATGTTTATAACTATGTTTACTCGTTGATTTCTTGATGTAAACGGTTCGAACAGTGAGGGTTTGGGGTTCGACGAGTTGGATATGAAGAACAAAATTGATTGGGTTTAGATGGTTTAAACTTTAAATTGGCAGTAAGGGTTCATATATGGAGGATTTATAGAAACAATGGTGCTTGATTTGTAGTCTTTGACGAAGAATCAGATGAAGAGTCGACTGTTAGAATGTTAGGCCCTGTTCGTCGACTCTTTATGTTGTTGTAGGTTATGTGATTTTGATTCATAGGTGTGGTCACTAGAAATTTTTGGTGAAGGTCTAATGATGGGTGGTTGATAATTGTTTTGGCTGAATATGTTTTCCATATGGATGGACTGATTTGCAATCACTTCCCAGTCGAGGTATCAATCCACTGTTCTATAGGAAAGTTGATTTTTGTTTGCAACTTGGGAATTCCAACTTGCGATTCCAACTACAAGTAAGAGGGTATATTGACACGAGGAAAGTATCTTTTCATGAACTTTTGTAATAACTCATCCCAAGTAGTAAACAAGTTAGGTGGTTGAGCTTCTAGCCAATCTTGGGCTTTGTCACGTAGAGAAAATGGGAACAATCGTAGGCGAATGACATCATGTGGCACTTGTTGTATCATGAACATATCACAAATCCTTAAGAAGCGAGAGATATGAGAATTTGGATCCTCATCCGAGTTACCACTAAATTGGCAAGTGTTTTGAATCATAGTGATAACGGATGAATTGATTTCAAAATGGTTGGTGGCTACCCCTGTTGGGTTAATAGAATCTTGTTGAGCCGGACTCACTCTAGGTTACCAAAGAGATCCGAGTGTTCTTTCTTCCTCCATTTCTTGTTGTGGTATAAAATCGGATTCGGGTTGTGTTGGTTGAAAAGGACCTAAGTCTTCGAATTCGTATAATTCCGGGTCCCGTACTCTTCTAAAGAATCTCCTCTCCGGTTCGGAAAATGGATTCACTAAATCCTCATATGAAGACCGGATCATCCACTGCAAAAACAACAAAGATAATTCTTAAAGTAGATTGCCCAAAATTAGAGATAAACACGTAAAATAACTTGCAAAAATAAATTTTCACAAGGATCGACTAAACTAATGACTAGAACCTTTTTCAAAAGATCAAAATTGCTTCCCCGGCAACGGCGCCAAAAACTGATGTTGTGCAGTTATATATATATGAAATAAAACGAAAATATTAGACTAAACTACACACCGGGCAGTGAACCCATCGTATAGTAGTATAGTGTTTGTAAGACCGAGTGTCAAACCTCAAGGAAGCAAGATGAAATCTCAATACTAATCTTTCGTCATTAAATAATCTATGATCAAATGTTTATAATCCTAAATTTAACAATTAAAACAAGCATGAAACAAGGAAACGAGATCTTTTTTAGAACTTTTCAAAATAAGAAGAAAGTGCTATTAGACTCGATTACAAGTAGAGTTAAATGACAAGTATTCGATAAATTTGATGGGTAAGAAGTTAAACCATCTAAACAATCCCAAAACAAGATGAAATCAAACAAGAAGGTCTCCTTAGAATGATTTTTTATAAGAAAATGAGTGCTAGAATCTATCACTTTGTAAAACATTCAAGCAAGGGACAAATGTTGTATTAAATGTCTAATAACAAAGTTCTCCATTAATTAAACAATCAATTAATGGGAACTAACCCCCGAAGTTCTCCGAAGTAGCCAATTTCACAAAAATCAACTTTAAAAGATATTCCAACACTTGACTAATTTAGAATGATCATCCCAAAGTCAATTTCTTCAACAAATTGCATAACAATGGTGAAATCCCCAAACCCACATGTAAGTTCTCACAAATTGGACATCACAACTAGTAAAAATTGCAATGTAAACAAGAACCAATCAACACAATATGTCTATTACATCAATTAGTCAAGTAAATTTGGGGAAAAAACATCAACTCAAGCAAAATGAAAAAGAAACCCTAGCTTCAAGCTTTCAACAATGGTGAAATGGGGAAAACCCAACAAAAATACCAAATCCAAGTCAATAACCTACTTGAATCTCATCCAATAGCACTAAAATGAACTACTCCATACTAAACATTACGAAATCTAATCATACAAAACTGAAATATAAGAGAAACATGAAGGAAAGTGTAAACCTAGAAGAAAACCCAATGGAGAAGATGAAGATGAAGCTCCAAGAGAAGATTTAAACCCCAAATCTTCTTTCCTTTGGATGAATCCTTTGAAAATTGACACAAAGTTGTGAAAATCTCCAGAAAATCGCCTCTCCTCAAGGGTTTTTGATGAAAATCGGGTTATGAATGAAAAGGGGGAGAAAAAAGCTTAAATATGACAATAAGCGTCTGGCGTTTGTACGGCCGTACAAATCCCTTGTATAAGCTTTTTTTTGTATAAGCGTCTGGCGTTTGTATAAGCATTTAATACAACATTCTTCTAATTTTTTTTGCCAAGTTTTGATGATTTTCTTTCCTTTTGACTTGGATAAGCATTTAAGACCTGAGAATTCAAAAGCAATGAATTAAGTATCAATTCAAACCAAATTGCTCACAAAACCACATGTAACGGCACGATATCGCCCCGAAATAAGTAGTCTATTTGGGCAATATCACTTATGCACAAAATAGGTAGTTAGCCCCTTTTATACTCGAACCTATAAGAACCTGACTGCTTTCGCTAGTCCGACAGAGCTGTAAATAATGTGTAGCTTCTGTCGTTTAGGTGTTAGTAACCACACTGCTCAATACACCTCCCCACACCTTACGTTATGTCTTGTACTTGACCTCAACCGTTTAAGTCACACATCGCTCTAATACGAGTTAGTTAAGACCCATACCACTTGCCACCAAAGCCCACAACATAACCCGGTGACATGTCTGGTATCACTTTTATATTAGAAGGCATCAACTAGCTACTAGAAACTTATGGTATCCTTAAGTGAGAACTACCCCTTCCCTCTAAGGATACAAGATATTCATATGTGATATTCGTTAGTTAATTAACCATGCGAGTTCATATGTGAATCATATTTATAATAGTATCATCTTAATTCATATCCGTGAATTAAGCAACATTCTCTCTCTCTCTCTCTCTCTTACACACACATACAATATATATATATATATATATATATATATATATATATATATATATAGGGGAGGGTTCAAACGAGAACTGTTTTTCGTATGAGAATCGCGAGAACCAATCTCAGCCGTTCCTTGGATATGGGAAGTTCATGGATGGAGAGCGTGGAGGGGATCAAGTGTGGCAGGGTGCATGTGAGGAATTCATGAGTGGGCAATGACATAAAATGAGGGGGAATTGGACGGCTCAGATTGGTTCTCGCAGTTCTCGTACGAAAAACAGTTCTCGTTTGAACTTTTGCCTATATATATATATATATATATATATATATATATATATATATATATATATAGGGTGAGATTATATATAGAACCTCTGTTGGTCCCTTGTATGAGAATAACAACAAGCAACAGGTGTGTAGAAGGGGGGTTGAATACACTTTCTGCGGAAAATGAACAAATCAAATAAAAGTGTTACAAAAAGTAAATCAAACCACAATCAATCGAATGCTTTGAATAAGAAGATGATTACAATAACTATCAAGTAAGCAACTCTTGATATATAATCACCTAATATAAATCTCTCAATCTCTCAAACTTAGCTATCTATAATCAACTTATGATTATAGATACTGACGACTCTCTAAACAGGATTTACACAGATTGATAACTTACCAATATCACAACTGATGTGATAGTTCGAACACACGAACACCTTGGTAATTTGTGAGTTTCTAGATCACGTTGAACTGACAAACAATAATCAAGATTCGTAACACATACGGTGAGGTGAGGTTTGGCTCTGCAACACTTAGTTGTTTTTCTAAGTCGTAGTCTTAGTCTTAGTCGTCCCTCAAAACTTATCAGGAGATAAGTATTTATAATCCTGTTGCTACGGTTCGTAACAAACTGGACTAATCCTAATTTTCTAACTAACTATCGGATAACTCGGAATCTTGAATCTTGAATCTTCTTATCTTGAGTCTTCAATCTTCAATCTTGATTCTGAAGTCTTCTTATCCATTCCGTAGATATAGAGAGTTAAAACAGAATTTAAAACACATTTAAATTCTTTTAAGCTGACTTCTTTAGTCAGGCTGAGTTACTCAGCTTGAAACTCATCAAGCTGAGTTCTTTGAGAACACACTTGAAAAAAACCATGAACAAACATGTATAAGTATTAACTCATCCTTAGAAGTCTAAAGAATTAACTAAAACATATTTAGCAACTCTATTGAGCTGACTCAGTATTCACGCTGAGTCACTCAGCTTGAAACTTATCAAGCTGAATACTCAATAAATATATCTTAGTTCACACACACAGCTTATCAAACATATTGATAATCTTACTAAGATATAGTCTAAGCTGATCAAACATATGTACAACTTACACTTAGCTTATATTCAGTCTGAATCACTATGAGTGTTCAGTCTAACTAAGCTTCATAATTCTGTTTAAGTTATATGTAGAACTCATCTTACAAACTTAACTTTGTCTCATCAAATCTTAACTGATGAGATCATTTTCCCAAAACAAAACCATCAAATAGTTAATAAGTTTGTTTAATAGAATTATGTCTTAAGTCTTAAACTTAATAAGATTTTTGTATTTGAACTGATCAAATATTAATTGAACATATCAATTTTAATTGAACTTATCAATTTTATGTGGAACATACCAACCTTTAGTTGAACACACCAACCAATTACATTAATGAATAAAAACTTATCAATTATTCATTTAAGCTGAACTTATCAAACTTATAAATATGAACACATCACAACACAGTTGAACATATCAAACTTATACTTGTATTAATTTGAACTTATCATAATACAAAATGTTGATCACATAGATCATGCACACATAGTGCTTACAAAAATTAGAACTAATCTAATTTCCAATAGAACTAATCTATTCAGGATGCAGCTCTTCAAACTCGTTGATCTCCTTGTTGATTTCTTCAAGGATTTCTTGTAGGTTAGGTAAGTGTTAAAGCTGATCCTTTTGAGATCTGATTGCTCTGTTTATTCTGTATCTGAACTTTGCAGTTTGTTCAGTCTTTTCTACAATTTGTCTCAGAGCAAACACTTGAGATACCCCACATGTGTATATGTTTGCATCAGACTGGAAGCATTTTTCTCCATTTCTATCCAGAAACATGAATCCATTCTCAGGCTTTTCCACATAGGTGTTTTCTTTGAACTCTAAGCCTTCAGGAAGAACAAGACTGTACGTATCTAAATTTGCTAATCCAGCTGGCTTTTTTTGCTTCTTCTTTCCAACTTTATGAAAGGAAGTTAGTAGGGTAGTTATCTCAGACCTGGGTATGAGTTTCATCGAATCAGCTTTTGCAAGTAGCCTCAATAGTTCATCTTTGACTTGATTTCTGACAGAGGACTTTTCCATCTGCTTGATAAGTATAGCAACTTGCTTCCACTCTTCATAACCCAGTCTATGCTTTTGATTCAGCTCCAAAGATGATGTCTCACCATTCCTCAAGACAAAATCTAGAATGATGATTCCTTGAGCTGAACTCAACTGTAATGAGGTTATTTGAGAAGAGAAGAATGTTCGTATATAACAATGAATTATATTTTCCTCCTCTTGTTGATCTTGAACAGGAGGTTCTTCTTCCTCTTCCTCCTTAGGCACAATTAACAGATTTAGTTTAGCTAAATCCTTATTATGCTTTCTGATTTGCTCAGCCCAAGCTCTTTCTCTTCTCTCTTTCTCATCTGCTAACTCAGCTTGAACATCCATTTGTCTTCTTCTTAGCTCATCGACAGATATCCCAAGCTGGTTAGCTTCCTCTTGTTCTAATCTTCTAACTGCCATCAGTGAAGCTCTCTCTTGTAATGTCATTTTTTCTGTAGAGTCTTCATCTGAGGCTGATGATTCGCTTAGAATCACTTTCCTTCTTTTCTGTGAAGAATGTTAGCAAATCATCCAAGTCAGCTTGAGTAGGTAGGAATTTGGGTACATCGTCCAAGGGTTGGTGTGGACCCTCAAAGTCATTTGCATCAGAGTTTGGACCCTGTGAATCACCTTGGTTTGAAGATGAAACATTGACAGGTCGTGCAATAGGGTGTGAGAAGTGAAGAGAAGTAATGGGGCTCGAAAAGTGAAGTGTATGGGTTGGTGTTTGGCTAATTGGTTTGGAGGGGGGTGATTGACCCTGGGGATTAGTCATATATTCAATGTTACCTAAGTGTGTCTGCTTAGGCACAATAATAGGCTCTCTCATGGCACTGGAGAGTGTGGGCTGAGTAGACACCACACCCGGCTTAGGCTGTTGTGTTGTAATGAGCCTCGAGGTTGACACCTTAAGAGTAAGCGTCTCCCCCTCAACTCCTACCGGTGGAGGGATCAATGTGATCTCAGCTCCAGTGATGCCTGTAGGAGTGGCACCACCTATGGCAGTTTTACGTGAATAGGTTCGGATATTCTCCCTAGCAGCAGTGGCCATACTAGGGGTGGCTTCAGATTGGATTTGAATGAAAGGTGGAGGAGATGGGTTAGACTGAGTTGGGTTTACTGCAGTCTTGTCTCCAAAAGTGGATGGAGAAAAATGAGAAGAAAGAGAAAGTGGAGAGGTCTTACGAAAAGCAGCGTCAGAATGTACTGGTTCAGCCTGAGCAGAGTACTCAGCTTGAACTTCGGTGTTAGCTTGAGAAGCTCCCCCTTGACTGGATTCCTCTTCTCCACTTGCAGATGAAACTCCCTCAGCTATCAGTAGCATGGGCTCACTCAGACCCTCTTGCTCCGGGAAGATGTTGTTGTTGAACATCTTGGGGCTGAGTGTAGGAAACAGGAACACATCCTGATCAGCTTCATAGAGTGTTGTCCCCAGCTCGGCTTCAAATGCCAAGGATAGGTACCTTATGAACGGTACATGAAGATCCCTTGTGGTCTTCATCACTTGGACCCTGAGCTCATTGAAGATGAGCTGTGCATAGTCTAAGTTCCGAGCAAAGAAGATATTGTACAGCAGCTGCATCTCAAACTCATTAACTTGGTCCAATCCTCCAACCTTAGTGCCAAGTGAACGGATCACTGTGGACACCATGAAACCCCAACTAGTTGGAAAGGTGGCCTTCTTGATGACACCCTCTGTTTGTGGGTGTCCCATTCTAGGTAGGACAAACCTAGCCACCTGTCTCATCACCGCAGGCTCGAACACATCAGATTGAGGGAGTTGAAGAACTTCCCTTAGCCTATCGACAGTGAGAGTAATGGTCCTCTCCCCATTCAGCACTGTGCCTCGGATTGAGGCAGAGGTTTGGTCGTAGACACACGTATACCAAAACTCGAGCAGATGCTGAGGAACCATATGTAGAGGTGCTCCAGTGAAAGCGAAGGCCAATGGGCATTGTCGAATGTAGTTGACCCATGGTTCGTATCCTCTGTTCAGCTTGCGTTGAGGGATTGCAAGACAAGCACGCTGATTGTTGATTTTGATCAGCGGTAATCCGTTGTTCTTAAACGCAGCACCTCTTACCATTTTGTCACTTAGAATCAGAACAGTTCCTTCCATCGTTGAAATTGAAGATTACACTCAGTAACTTTTCTGTATTTGCACTGAGCAATTGAAGTCGCACTGAGCGATGTAGGGTTTTGAGAACGATGAAACGAGTAATCGCACTTAGCAAAGTTGCTGAAAGGTATATAAGCAGATGAGAGGTTTAGAGATGAGAAGTGTAAGCGTAAATCTCTAAATTTCAGTTATAATCGTTATATATATACCTTTCCGAAGAGAGAGAAAAGTTACCGTTGAACTCCCTTTTTATCCGTTACACCGTAAAAAAAATTCCGGCTTGATGTACCAGTGGGAGGGTAGAAACACATCATCTTGTATCCGATACAAGTGTAAAATAATAATATTAACGAATAATAAGATTATAAACACTGTTTAAATATACCAATACACAATTGATATACGATACGATTTGAAACTAATTCAAATACGCTTTGACAGATGATTTAATAGCACTTAGTAATTAAGTCATAGGTTGGACATACCAAGCTGAGTAAACATATTACTCTGTCTATGTCAAGCACACAGCTTGATTCAAGCACTCAGCTTGAGTTGATCACTCAGCTTGAGATGGGGACTCAGCTTGAGTTTGAGCACTTAGCTCGGAATCAATGACACTTAGTCATACATGTTTGACACTCACTCAAACTTACATTTTAACCACACTGAGTAGTTGAAATATGTTTGGAACTTACCAAACTTGTGAACCAATCACACAGCTTGAGTTAAGCACATAGCTCAGACCCAATGACACATAGTCATTTACGTTTGAAACTGACTCAAACGTACATTTTAACTACACTGAGTAGTTAAAGAATGTTTGGAACTGACCAAACATGTGAACTCATCATTCAGCTTGACTTGTTATACAGTTTATAAACTGTGCACTCAGCTTAAGACACTTAGTCTTTGTCAAACTGATAAACTCAGATTCTAGTCACGTAGCTAGGGGTTGAGCATACCCAATTCACTTAGCAGATACATAAACCTTTTTTCATCAAGTGGTTTAGTAAATATATCTGCTAGTTGGTCATCAGTGGAGATAAATTTAATGTCAACTTTACCTTTTTCCACTATGTCCCTTATGAAGTGATGTCTAATTTCAATGTGCTTGGTTCTTGAGTGGAAGACTGGATTGTAAGTGACGGCTATTGCACTTTGGTTATCACATAAGATAGGAGTTTTCTTGAAACTCATGCCAAAGTCTTGAAGCTAATGCTGCATCCACAAGATTTGAACACAACAGCTTCCTGCTGCAACATATTCAGCTTCAGCAGTTAAAGTAGCCACTGAGTTCTGTTTCTTACTAGGCCAGCTTACTAGCTTCCCTCGAAACAATTGACATCCTCCAGTTGTTGATTTTCTATACTTGCACCCGACATAGTCAGCATCAGAAAAACCAACTAACTCAAATCCAGAGTCTTTTGGATACCAAAGACCTAGATTTTGTGTACCTTTAAGGTACCTAAAGATCCTTTTCACAGCTTGAAGATGTGATTCTTTAGGATCTGCCTGATATCTTGCACAAACACATATAGCAAACATGATATCAAGTCTACTAGCTGTCATATAGAGTAATGAACCTATCATTCCTCTATAGGTAGACTGACACACATACTTACCATCTGAGTCTTTACTCAGTTTGACAGCTGGTGACATGGGTGTTCTCATGGTTGAACTTGAATTAAAACCATATTTCTTTATCAAATCAAGAACATACTTGCTTTGATTGATGAATATTCCATCAGGCTTTTGTTGAATTTGTAAACCTAGGAAATATGTCATCTCACCCAACATACTCATCTTGTACTTTTGTGACATTATTTTGGAGAACCAATCACACAGGGATTCATTTGTAGAACCAAAAATAATGTCATCCACATAGATTTGTACAAGAATCACATGCCCTTTACTCTTTTTGATAAAGAGTGTCTTATCTATACTACCTCTGGTGAAATCCATGGATAGTAGATAAGTGGACAGTGTATCATACCAAGCACTTGGAGCTTGTTTAAGACCATACAAAGCCTTGTCTAACTTATAGACATGATGTGGATACTTTGAACTTACAAAGTCAGGAGGTTGTTTCACATAGACTTCCTCCTGAAGTTTTCCATTTAGGAAAACACTTTTCACATCCATTTGATAGACTTTGAAGTCATTATATGCTGCATAGGCTAGGAACAACCTCGGCTTCAATTCTAGCAACAGGGGCAAAGGTCTCGTCATAATCAATTCCTTCCTCTTGCTTATACCCCTGTGCTACTAGCCTGGCTTTGTTCCTAACTATCACTCCATCCTTGTCCATTTTATTTCTATAGACCCACTTAGTGCCTATAATAGAATGATTCTTGGGGGCAGGGACAAGTTTCCAGACTTTGTTTCTCTCAAATTCATTCAGTTCCTCTTGCATAGCTTCAATCCAATCCTCATCCTCTAAGGCTTCCTCCGTCTTCTTTGGTTCCATTTAACATTGGAAACCAAAGTGAGCAGCATAGTTAGCTGTGGCCTTAGATCTGGTCATAACCTTTTCTTGGACATTTCCAATGATTTGATCTTGAGGATGATCTTTGAGGAATTTGAACGTTGTAGTTGGAGAGTATGGTTCCGAATATGAGTGATGTTGAGAACTCTGAGGTGAACACACATCCTCAGTCTCAACAGCAGCATTGTCAACAAACTGAGGATCACTGAGATTCTCAGTCTGAGTGACTTCAGCTTCTAATGGATTGACGAACTCATCATCCTTCTCAGCTTGAGAATCCAGTTGAGCATGTGATGGACACACATCATCATCACTATCATTTCCCATGACATACATAGGATTTGATAAGTTGGTTTCCTTAGGCCTTTCAAGCTCACTCAGACTGACCAAGTCAGCTTGACTATTATCAGCTCGATCAAAACAGTCTTCATCAAAAGAGACATGAATTGACTCTTCTAAGACCTTTCTCCTTGTATTATATATCCTATAAGACTTGGAGATTGAGGAATAACCAACGAATATTCCAAGATCAGCTTTGGGTTCCAACTTATGGAGCTGATCTCTTTGATTCAGCACATAGCATTTTGAACCAAAGATATGGAAATAACCTATATTAGGCTGTCTAGACTTATACATCTCATATGATGTCTTTCCATGTCTTTTGACAATGATTGACCTATGTTGGGAAATTAGCTAAGGCATTAAGACTGTTGAAGATGCAAAGTTAAAACTGTTAATGGACTTTGTGAAAAAAAAACAGTTCAAAACTGTTAGAAGAATATTGACAAACAGTTTGGAACTGTTAGTTGAAATTGTGAAGACAGTTGTAACCAACAGTTGCTGTGAACTTTAAAGCTGTTATATAGAGTTCAGAACTGTTAGTACAAACTACTACAACTGTTTGAAGACCTTGAAGCTGAAGACTGTTAGAAGAATCAAGAACTGTTGTATTCATTAAACAGTTTCTGTTGAGCTATATTTGGAAAATCCTATCTTTGAAGATATCTCGAAATACTTTGAAGATCATCAAGATTATCTCGGAAGATAGAAGATTACCTAACTGTCAACAATTCAAGGAGGATCAAGAGTCTATATATACTTCATTAGATGATCAATTTAGTACGACGGCTTGATCTTATTATTCAAAGCATTTGTTCTTATTGTTATTTATTTTCTGAAAGTGTTTTAGTCTCTAAGTTTCTTGTTGAAACCTAAGAACAGTCTGTGTTCTTCGTCTAACATAATAAGTTAGATTGGGGGTGAAGTTTGCTTTTGTAATCATTCTGGTTGGTTAATAAAACTACTGTTTGATTGAATTGATCTGTGTTTAAAACCTTCTTTAATCAATTAAGTGTGATTCCGCAACTTCTTAGTTGATTGTGATCATAGTTAAAGATTAACTTTTATTTTACTCTGATTTATTATTTAAAAGTTAGTTCTTGTTATTTGATATAATCTATATCCGATCCTGACAAGTGGTATCAGAGCCTTATCATTAAGGTTCCTTTGATCACCAGTTGAAGGTTTTTGCTTTACCTTGCTTTAATATTTTTTTAAAAACTGTCTTTAAATCAATTTGTTTCAATGGATTCGGGAGGTTCTTCTGATAACAGTGGGTCAGGGTCCAACATTCGTGTTCCCATGCTCAAACCATCTGATTTTGAGATGTGGAAACTAAGAATTAAACAGCATGTCCAACTAATGGACTATAAGAAAGTATGTGCTGCTCTAAGTAAAATGGAGGAGAGAAGGTATGAGTATACTGCTGTGATAGAAGATTTTGAAAAGAAAATTAAAGACTATCAGGCTAATGAACTGCAAATGGACTATGATAGAAAATATCATAAGTGGGAGAAAGAGCAGTTTCAAGATGAGATTGATAGTCTGAAAAAAAATTGGTTGAAAAAGAAAGCAAGGTGGATGAACTCACAAAGAAATTGGAGGGTGTGGACATTGATCTTGGAATGTTCAAGGCTGCAAACCTTAAACTTGAGACTCTGCTACAATCTCAAGTGAGAGACAAGGTGAAAACTGGACTTGGATATAAGGAAACCCCACCTCCATACAATCACACATATATAACACCCTTGTCTGAGGCAGCTGATAGATATGTCAATGAACCTTTGGCAGATGAATTAAAGTCAGCTGATCCAAAGTTTGAGAGTTATGAAGATGAAGTTCTGTCTGTAGTAAGTGTTGAAGATATTGAGATAGTTGTGAAGAAAGATGAAGTGATTCCATATGAAAATCACATCTGTTGTGAACCCATTTCCACAAAACCATCTTTCAATCCTGTGGTGTTTGTAAAAGCATCCACAGAATCCCTCATCACTGAGCCAACACCTTCAAAAGCAATCCATTCCATAGAAAGTTCCACAACTGTTGCCAATAATCCCCATCTTTACACTAACAGTTCTCTCAAGAACCTAAACAGTTCTAAGCTAAAAAGCCCAACTGCTAGTACAAAAGCCAAAGGAAAGGAGAAAGTTGGTGAGGTTGTGTATGAAAAGAAGAAGTTGGAAGCTTCAAAATCTCAGGCTAAACCCAAGCCTAAGAAAAGGCATACTGAAATGCCCGCATGCACATGCCAAAAACATGGTGTCCAAAAGTTTCCTTAATCTGCAGCTGTTAGAGGAAATCAAAGAAATAGGAACCAATTCTGGTCACAAAGAACTGGCTTACCTATTGTGAAAACCAAAAAGTGCTACATTTGTGGGAGATCTAATCATTTAGTTCAAGACTGTTACTATAACCCACAGACCAATGGCACTCAAAACAAAAGTCCCAAAAGACAAAATAACAGTTCTAAAACTGTTAAGTCAAAGCAGATCAACAGTTCTAAGACTGCTAAGCCAAAACTGGCAAACAGTTCTACAACTGTTACATCCAAACCAACTAACAGTTCCAAAACTGTTTTAACAAAACCAAAAACTGCTGGTTTGGCTTGGATGAAAATTCAAAAACAAACTGATTCTGGAGAAGGTAAAACTGTTCTTCAAACTGAAAATCAAAAGGAATCACAAGTTGATTCATCTGTTTTACCAACTCCACCAGCTGGTTGTTCAAAGGTGTCCACTGTTAACCACAACAGTTGGAAACCACATGTTCTTACAAAGTATTCTTCACACAAATTAGAGAAATCTAATTTGGATGAAATCAAAAAGAACAAAACTCTGTTTAAGTACTATGACTTGAATGGTGTACCCAAGACCTGCATGGCCTGGGTACTTCCTACTACTAACTGATTTTATTTGTGCAGAGCATTCATAGGGCCAATCATGGATCTATCTGGCATGTGGATAGTGGATGCTCAAGGCACATGACTCGAAATCCACATTGTTTGAAGGATTTCAGAAGTATCAATGGTGGATTTGTAGCATTTGGAGGAAATGCTAAGGGAGGAAAAATCACAGTTGTTTGAAATACTACTAACAGTTTTCAACTGTTAGCATATGGCCTGCGCAACTGTTAGGCAAAATCCATGTGCATATGAGGGGGAGAAACTCGTCTAATAACCGTTCTATTTTCTAACAAAAACAGTCTTCAACTGTTAGTGTGTAGAATGCACAACTGTTAGTGTCTCTTTTTGATGTACCCCAGGTTTGTGCAAACTTTCTTAAACTTTTTGATGCCAAATCTAAAAATACACAAGAGGGTCATTATTCCCTCTGCTCATGTGGCTTCCACATTGAGCAAGTTGTTGGTTAATGGGAAGAACTTCTCAGGCGCCATAACTCCACCACTCTCTGCAATGGTGGAGTTCTTGTCAAGAAACAGAGTTGCCAGGGGTGAGCATGAAGCCCACACTATTGCTACACCACCACCTTTGGAACCCACAACTCAAGATACACAAACATCCCCTTCTGCTACCATTCGAATAGCTACAACACAAGCCCCTACATTGAAAACATTTAGAAAGAAGAGGAAAACTGTTGGTGCTCCTTCTACCACAGTTAGAGAACCCCAAACTGTTAGCCCTGCACAGGTGCATTCACCTGTGCAGAATATCCAAAGGGAACCCCTTGTGCTGTCTCCCAGGCACAATGAGGAGGTGATCACTCCATCAGAGGGTGATCATGTGGTTTTTGAGGCTGACACTACTGTTTCATCCACAAGGGGTGAACAGGACAGTGTCAACATCTTTAAGACCTCAACCACGGCAACAGAAGCTGGTAAAACAGTTTCTGGAAATCCCCAGTACCAAGAAAAGAGGGGTACTGGTGAGGGATCTTCTAAAAGTGAACCACCAGTTTTATCTGTCAATGATTTGTTAACAGTGGCAACACTGGATGACATTGAGGCTAGAATGAAACATAATGCATTGACGAATTCAAACTTTGCACCTTTCTTTGCTACATACGTGCGTGCAACTCAAAAAGAAGATTGCCTTACAAAACAAAAGGATTCTTCAACAAGACCAGCAAATCAAGGTTTTGACCAACAGTTTGAAGCACGCTAATGAGGTAATAAAGCTACATGATCAAGTGCTCCAACAGTTGACAGCTGCTGTTAAACCTCCTTCAACTGTTCCAATCAAAAAGGGGGAGAGTTCATTACTAACAGTTTACTTTGCATAAATACATGGAATTCATTCTTTGCTTATGCTTAATTTGTCTGTGATTGAACCCTATGATCGAAAGAACTTAAAGATTTTGATCAATTCTTTAAGTTAGGGGGAGATTGTTGGGAAATTAGCTAAGGCATTAAGACTGTTGAAGATGCAAAGTTAAAACTGTTAATGGACTTTGTGAAAAAAAACAGTTCAAAACTGTTAGAAGAATATTGACAAACAGTTTGGAACTGTTAGTTGAAATTGTGAAGACAGTTGTAACCAACAGTTGCTGTGAACTTTAAAGCTGTTATATAGAGTTCAGAACTGTTAGTACAAACTACTACAACTGTTTGAAGACCTTGAAGCTGAACACTGTTAGAAGAATCAAGAACTGTTGTATTCATTAAACAGTTTCTGTTGAGCTATATTTGGAAAATCCTATCTTTGAAGATATCTCGAAAGACTTTGAAGATCATCAAGATTATCTCGGAAGATAGAAGATTACCTAACTGTCAACAATTCAAGGAGGATCAAGACTCTATATATACTTCATTAGATGATCAATTTAGTACGACGGCTTGATCTTATTATTCAAAGCATTTGTTCTTATTGTTATTTATTTTCTGAAAGTGTTTTAGCCTCTAAGTTTCTTGTTGAAACCTAAGAACAGTCTGTGTTCTTCGTCTAACATAATAAGTTAATTTGGGGTGAAGTTTGCTTTTGTAATCATTCTGGTTGGTTAATAAAACTACTGTTTGATTGAATTGATCTGTGTTTAAAACCTTCTTTAATCAATTAAGTGTGATTCCGCAACTTCTTAGTTGATTGTGATCATAGTTAAAGATTAACTTTTATTTTACTCTGATTTATTATTTAAAATTTAGTTCTTGTTATTTGATATAATCTATATCCGATCCTGACAACCTATTCTGAGTATAACAGGCTGTACTGACAGCTTCATCCTAGAAATAGAGTTTCAATCCTGCCTCACCTAGCATTGTTCTAGCAGCCTCAATCAAGGTTCTATTTCTCCTTTCAGCAACCCCGTTTTGTTGTGGAGTTCTGACATATGAGAAATTTTGTAATATTCCTTTTTGTTCACAGAAGTTTTCAAGATTTGAGTTTCTGAACTCAGTCCCATGATCACTTTTGAGTTGCTTTACAGACAAACCTTTCTGCAACTCTTCCTGTTTAATAAAACTGATTATCTCGAGGGCAGCCTCACTTTTGGCTTTAAGGAATATTACCCAGGTGAATCGTGAGAACTCATTTACTATCAACAGTGTGTACTTCTTGCCACTTAGGCTTGGAGTACTTATGGGTCCAAACAAATCCATATGCAACATATGCAATGGGTCTGTTATGAAAAAAATTTCTTTGATTTAAAGGACCCTTTATGATGCTTCCCTTGTTCATCAGCTGAGCACAATTTGTCTTTGACAAATGTGATCTTTGGTAATCCAGAGGCTAACTCTTTATTGGATAACATATTTATATATTTGAAGTTTAGATGAGATAAACGTTTATGCCATAACCAACTCAGCCTAGGAACAGAATGGGAATACAACCAGGTCATTATAGGGATCAGCAGAATTTAGATGAAGTAGATACACATCTCTTTCTCTTTTAGCTATTAATACAGGCTTTCCCTTAGCATTATAAATTGTTCCTGCTTTCTTCCTAAAAGTAACAACATTATCTTCATCACACAATTGACTGATACTAATCACGTTGTGTTTGAGGCCTTTGACATATGTAACCCTCTGGAAAGTAACCTTGCCAGCTTGCATCTTCCCACAGCCTTTAGTTCTTCCATGGGAGTTGTCACCAAATGTTACTTTAGGACCTTCATCTTCTTGGAAATCACTAAGAAGTCCTTTCCACCCAGTCATGTGCCTTGAGCATCCTGTTGGATTATGTGCATAGATAGATAACATGTACTATCGTGTCCAATACTATGTGACACTAAAGGATCACACCGCTGCACACCCAATTAGAACCTTTTGGATTATAACCTTTTGTGTGGAAAAGAATAATTAATTAGTTAATTAATTATTGAGAAAGAAAAAATAATAAAAGTTATTTATTATTTAAAAGGAGAAGTTAATATTTAGTTTAAATATTAACAGGACCAATTAATTAATAGTTATTAATTAATTAGAAAGGTCGAGGGTATATTCTGTAATTGATTAATAGTTTAATTAAAGCTGGACTTTAATTAAACGGGCTTGGCCTAATAAGGATTAATATATATTCTTGTTTAAGCCTCATTAATCAATAAGCTAATCACATAACAAAAACCCTAAAGGCTCTCCTCTCTCTCTTCTCTCTTTCTCGGCGGCAGCTCAAAGGAGAAACCGAACCACCGAGGGCGGTGGCCGGCGGCGACGCGGGAACACATACACACACGCGGGTCTCGATTTTGATCTAAGGTTTAATCCTTATGCGGTCTAGCAGCCAGTTCGAGGTGGTGCAGTAGTGGTGGATAACCTGCAGCTGTCTAGGGGCATAAAGAAAGTTTTGGTTTTACAACAAAGGTATAACTTTCTAACCCTCTTCCTCTTTTAGTTTCTGTACGAGTTAGATGAGATCACTGGAGGGGGTTTTATTCCGCTGTGCATTTGATAATATGTTTTTATACCCTACAAAATCCTTTAGTGGTATCAGAGCTACTTCTAACCTCGTAGGAGACTAGGTAGGTTTCTTTTATTCTGATGAAAAAAAAGGTTTATCTTTTATCAAGAAAAAGGTTTCTGATTTATTATCCAGATTAAATCAAGTTTTGATTTTTATTGGATAAACCTTTGATAAAAGATTATTAGATTTAATTATTAGTTAAATCTATTTTTTTTATTGTTGTTATTTGCAAAAACCGAAACCACCACCCTCATCGGCGGCGGCCTCAGGCAGTGGCCGTGGTCGGTCGGCGGTGCCCAGTAGCGGCGTTGTTGATCGACGGCAGTCCCAGGCGGGGCGGCGGTTGCCAGCGACGGTCGACGACTGCCCAGCAGCGGCGGAAGTCGATCGGTCCACCAAGTATGGTGGTCGGAGGCGTGGTGGTATACGACGGCCAGGGCAGCGACGGCGGTTTAGCGGCGCTAAACCCGTGGTGGGCTACGGCCCAGAAACCACGGCCCAAATAGCCAGCGCCTAGTTAGGGTTTAGCGGCTAGGGTTAGCGGCGCTAAAGGAGTTGATGGGCCTCGGCCCAGCTTTTGTCTCTCGGTCCGTTTTACAATTCTTGGCCCAGTTTAAATATTTGGCCCAGCCTGCGGTTCAGATATTTATGGTCAATATTAAATTAAGATACAGTTGTTATTTTAATTTAAAGTCTAAATATTATTTTGAGTTTTTGATTAATTATCAAGTATGAAACTTGAAATATATATTTATTACAAATAACAGAAAAACAATATAAGGGTTTTAACAGGTTGTTAATATCAGTAATTTTTCATCAAGATGAATAATTAGAAATCAGTAGTTGTTTTACTTTTCATGTATTAGTTTAGTACATGTTTGGGATGTCATAGCCGAGCCCTAGACCTTGTGGATTGTTTATTTTCTCGCACTTATGGTTGTGATTGGTTTTATTATTCTATGGTGTGGGGAGGCCTGCGAGTCACTTACAACCCCTATTCTATTTTGTAAAAGTACTAGAATTAGCATGCCTGCGTGCCTTTGATCATCTTGTAATTTTTATTATATTTTCTAGTTTTTTTTAGTTTTTAGATTAGAATAGATTATTAGAATAAATATGAAGCTGATACAAAGAAGCAAGGAGCAAGGAGTAAAGAGAAGGATTGGATGCTGGAGCCAGTGGGAGCTTCAGAACGCCATGCCATGTGTGTTGTGTTTTTCCACTTAGGTTTTGACCATCGGGTTTTTCGTGTGGCTCACGAAACCGACATTAGTTAAGGGCAAGGCTAAGGCATAGTTGTTTGTGGTTGTTTTATTTCTTTACATATTTTATATATACGTGGTTGTGATTAACACGATGAAATAAAACAAGGGTTTTAAAAATAGTTAATTATTGAAACAGATGTTTTTTTTTAAAGAAAACTGGCATTAAAGTTTTTCACTTCAAAAACTTGGAAATCTTTTTAAAAAAAATCTTAGATCAGTGTGCTACCCACCTAATGGTACACCCTTGCTGTTAAACGGTACTCGGGTGTCGGAAGTTCCCAAACCTTGGGCATCCGGGTTCAAATCATTGCGGGAAGGGGCATGAAAGGTTCTGCGATAATCGGGAGTCCCGGCCAGAATTAATGCTGTCTTAGGTGGTGCGATCTATTTTGGTGATAATCGGGAGTGCCGGCCCAAAATGCACTAGAGGGACTAAACATGCACAGTTCTCGTAACCGATGTCCCGCGGATCTAGGAGTCGTGTCCAGTTAGGATACGATTGGTATAGTTTTTACCTACCAGAAATAGCATTGTCCCGGTGGGAAGTGCCCAAACATTGCATCGGGAAATGTGAAATATGGATCTTAGTCTAATAATTTTTGTTAAAAGGTAATAATTATTAGAAGATATAATCAATACTGAATCGTTTTTATCTTTTCCTTTTTCTGTAGATGTCTATTATATCTGTTATTCCGTTTTATTCACCAAGAGAGTCTCTAAGTCTCATCACCGGAAAGTGGAAGCTTTTAGGTCCAAACTTTGCTGTTTGGAAGTTGCATCTGAAATTTTTTTTGGATGCACAGGGGAAGCTTCACATTATTGAGACATTGCCTCCAGAGCGACCAGGAGTAGATGCCCAGGATAGTGAGTATGACACTTACTATCAGTATCTGGATGATGAGTCTGACGTTATGTCGATTCTCATTCTTACAGCATCATCCGAGTTTACGGATGATATCCGTGAGAAGTCGTCTTATGAGGTTGTGCAAGGATTGGAGAAAAAGTTCAAGTCTAGTGAACGGATATGTCGTATGCTACTGATGAGCGAAATTCTTTCAGCCAAGATGAAAAAAAGTCAGCCTATTAGCGATCATCTCATTAATATGAGAAGGCTCTTGGATTGCTATGAGAGCTTGGGGTCAAAATCAAAACCACATGAGCTAGTTATGCTCTTGTTCGGTTCCTTGTCGGACTATTACCAGAAAAGAGTAATGTATGTCCTCGGTGATTTTGAGATGACTGTCGCTGGGTTGCACGAAATCCTCATGTGCATTAGCGACGAGTTGAACCCGAAGCAGCTAGAGTCACCAGTTGTGGACCCTATGCAGGAGGATGACTGGCTGAAAGAACTTGGAGAAATTTGTTGCCCAGACTGTGGTAGCAAGGATTCATGCGAGCACTCACTCGACATAGATCAGCTGGACATTGGTTCGCCCAATGATACAGGTATCTTTATGATAGATTGTCTTGTTACTTCTTATGAATCATGGGTATTGGATACCGGATGTGGTCATCACATATGCAATCACTTGCAGGGATTCAAGAGAAGTAAGAAGCTAAGACAAGGAGATATGGACCTGCGGGTAGGCGAAGGCTCCATGGTTGGTGCCGAAGCTGTAGGGACATATTGTGTTAGTTTGCCCTCGGGCATGGTCTTAGAACTAGAACCTTGTTATTATGTTCCTAGACTAATTAAAAATGTTATCTCGTTCAATTTGCTGATAGACTGTGGTTTTGCTTATGTTTTTAATGAAAAAGTTATCTCATGTTTTAGAAACAATGTTTTCTTTTTCAAAGCCACTCCAGAAAACGGTCTATATACGCTAAATTTAGATAACAATGACATCTATCATATAAGTAAGAGATCCAAGAGTAACTTGAATCAAACTTACCTCTGGCATTGTCGTTTAGGATACATAAACGAGAAACGCATAGAGAAGCTCCGAGATGACGGAATTCTAGAACCATTTGACTTAGAGTCATATGATGTTTGCGAATCTTGTTTGTTTGGTAAAATGACAAAGCAGCCTTTCAACAGTGAGAATGAAAGGGCCAGCGAGTTATTCAGGATTATACACACAGATGTGTGCGGACCCTTTACTCCAGAAGCTAGAGGAGGATACCGGTATTTCATAACCTTTACTGATGACTTCAGTAGGTTCGGTTATGTCTACCTCATGAGAGTTAAATCTGAAAGTTTTGACAAGTTCAAACAGTTTCAGAATGAGGTACAAAATCAGCTGGACAAGAAGATAAAGTCGCTTCGGTCGGATCGAGGTGGCGAATATCTGAGTTAGGAACTCGACGATCATTTGACGGAATGTGGGATTGTTTCAAAACTCACACCTCTGTATACACCTCAGATGAATGGTATATCAGAAAGGAGGAATCGTACACTACTTGACATGGTACGATCAATGATGAGTCAAAGTTCACTACCATTGTCGTTTTGGGGACACGCACTCGAGACAGCAGCGTTCATGCTGAACCGGGTTCCAACCAAATCGGTTGAAAAGACACCGTTCGAGATATGGACAGGGAAAAAGCCCAAAATGTCTTTTCTAAAGGTTTGGGGATGTGAGGTGTATGTTAAGAGAACATTCACGGATAAACTCAATCCCAAATCAGATAAGTGTATCTTCGTGGGCTATCCCAAGGAAACCATGGGATACTATTTCTACAACCCAGACGAGAACAAAGTTTTTGTTGCTCGTAAAAGGGTATTCTTGGAGGAGAAGTTTCTAAACTCAGAGACTCCAAGAAAAGAAATAGAGCTTCAAGAAATTGAAGAGGAGGAGATTACAGCACCACCGATAGTTGAACATGTAGTTCAACAGAGAATTGTTGAACCTCAACCCTAGTCTGTGATTGAGGAAGAGGTGCAAACACAAGACCTTCGTAGGTCTAGTAGGCCTCGTATTGAGCCAGATAGGTATCTGGGATTCCTAGTTGCTCAAGACGAAAGGGATCTGTTAGAACCCACTACCTACCAAGACGCTGCCTCAGGTTTGGAATCTGAGAAATGGCTAGAAGCCATGAAGGCAGAGATGCAATCCATGTATGACAACCAAGTTTGGGAGTTAGTGGATTTGCCTCAACACAGTAAAGCTGTTGGGTGCAAATGGGTATTCAAAAAGAAGACAGACATAGATGGAAAGGTACATACTTTTAAAGCAAGGCTAGTGGCAAAAGGTTTCACGCAAACTCATAGCGTTGACTATGATGAAATTTTTTCCCCAGTGGCAATGCTTAAGACTATTAGGATTCTAATGGCCATATCAGCATATTTTGACTATGAGATATGGCAGATGGATGTCAAAACCGCTTTCCTTAATGGGAAACTGATAGAGGATGTATATATGAGACAACCGGATGGTTTTGCAGATCCAAAGAACCCTAATAAAGTATGCAAGTTGCTTAAATCCATTTATGGACTAAAACAAACATCTAGGAGCTGGAACTTACACTTTGATGAGCGCATCAAAGAGTTTGGTTTTACCAAAAGTGAGTTTGAATCGTGTGTTTACACCAAATTCAGTGGGAGCGCGGTAACCTTCCTAGTCTTGTATATAGACGACATACTGTTAATAGGAAACAATATACCAGTATTACAAGGAGTAAAATCCTGGTTAGGTAAATGTTTCCAGATGAAAGACTTGGGAGAAGCTGCTTATATACTGGGTATAAAGATCTATAGGAATATATCTAAGCGGCTTATCGGACTTAGTCAAAGTACTTATATTGACAAAGTCGTGAAAAGATTCAAGATGGATGGATCCAAGAAAGGATTTATTCCTATGCAATCTGGCGTGATTTTAAGCAAGGCTCAGTGTCCTGTGTCTAGTCAAGATCAGGACAAGATGAAATTGATACCATATGCCTCTGCAGTTGGTTCGATTATGTATGCCATGCTATGTACTAGACCCGATGTTGCCTATTCTATCAGTGTCACGAGTAGATATCAGCAAAATCCTGGTGAAGCTCATTGGGTGGCCGTCAAGAATATTCTCAAGTATCTGAGAAGGTCGAAAGACATATTCCTAGTATATGGAGGTTCGATGGATGATCTCAGTATAACTGGTTACACTAATGCTAGTTTCCAGACCGACAGAGATGACTTCAGGTCGCAGTCAGGTTTTGTCTTTACCCTAAACGGAGGAGCCATATCTTGGAAGAGTCAGAAGCAAGATACAATAGCAGATTCTACTGCAGAGGCAGAGTATATTGTGGCAAGTGATGCGGCAAAGGAAGCTATCTGGCTGAAGAACTTTATCTCGGATCTTAGAGTTGTTGCCAGTATCTCTAGACCGATCGATATATTTTGTGACAACTCAGGGGCTGTAGCGCAAGCTAAAGAGCCTAGAGATCATCAGCGGACAAGGCACGTACTTAGGAAATATCACCTCATCCGAGAGATCATTGGAAGAGATGATATTAGATTGCAAAAGATACCGACGAACGACAACGTTGTTGACTCGTTGACAAAGCCGCTAGCTAGGGCTAAGCATGAGAGGCATGCGAGTTCTATAGGAATGCAGTACTTGGAACATAGCAGCTAGTTCATGTTTTTGATTATTACTATGGATGTGTTAGAAATATTAAAGTGAGGGGTGTAATATGTAATTACTTAAAGTTGGGGAAATGCTATATAAAGGCATTTCCCCCACATTTCAATGTTAAGCTTTGCATATTACTTACTTGTGTTATTGTGTTCTCAATACTCTCTCTCGGCTCTCTCTCTCTAGAAACCGAATACACACACTAACACATACTACAAGATTAACATCTTTCATTGCTTCATCCGTATCATAATACGGGACCATCAATTGGTATCAGAGCCAAACTTGTTTTTGGCTCTTGATTGTTCGAAAAACATCAAAGAAATTTTCTAAAAATTCAAGTTCAAAGTGAAGAACAAGCACTCGGGTCTAACAAGAAGCTTCCAAGAGGAAAAGGCTCTCGGTTTCACAAAGGTTCAAGAACTTCATCTTTCTTCAAGAAAAAACTCAAGCACAAACGATTTGTACAGGTAGAACTCGTTAAAGGTTTGAACTACATTTTCTTTAAACTTTCCTTTGAGTTATTTCTATATTCTTACAAAGTTTATAAAACATTCTTTAAGGAAAAACACAAACCGTGGGAGTTTTTATACACATTAAGTCAAGAAAGTCATTAAATACTCACCTTTTTCAACATTAAATTTTCTGGGTATTTAAGAATTTATGGTGTTCTTGGTCTGAAAGTACAACTGGAAGAAGAAGAAATCGGATTTTGTAATTTATTTAATTATAAATTCTTAATAGTTTAAGTGTTGTACAAGGAAAATCAAGTACTTGCCATACCAATCAAGTACAAGTAGTTAGACACTATTCAGGGTATGGCAATCTGATTTAACAAGGACACATCAGAGTCTATCAGCCGGTTCCTTGGTCAATGCGATTGACTCTTGGGGCGGCTTATAGAATTTTGTCAAGTTGGAACATATAAGTGTTAATCAAATAGCTATAAGCCGGGTTCAGTGAATCACATGCGATTGGACTGTGCGGCTTATATAAGCAGTTAAGATAGCCTAAATACCGTGTGAATCGCATTTGATTGAATCGCATATGATTAACACTTACCTTTCATCCTACTATTGAAATCGCATTTGATTGGATCACTATTATACATTCCATATTGGCAATCGCATGCGATTGACAGGACTAACAGTTTATTTTCTAAGTGTTTGATGAAACAGGATTGATTCGCATTCAATTAACCATCAATACTAAGTTCTTATTCTGCTTGTTTTCAAGGACACCTAATCGCATTCGATTGACCTGTATTCGCACTCGATAAGACAAATTCCAATCAGATATTCCTTATACTTGGACAAGTGATTGACTATTTGGACTTGAATTAAAGAACTCTAAGACATTTGGACTTAATCAAACAATCTAATTCATAATTGAATTTAATTTAAATCAGATTTAATTCAAAGGTGAATTACATTACCTCAAGTCTATTTAGTTCAAAGTTGAATTTCATCCTTTAAGATCTAATTCAAAATTGAAATTCAAAAGACTTAGCTCTTTAATCAATCATTCAAATCACTTTAAAATCAGGTCAAGTTTTCGAACAATCAAACCATCTTACAAGTGAACGATCATTTCTCACAAACATCACTAATCATGTCAAGTAAAAATGAAATGATGTCCATTGGCACCGATACAAAACCTCCTGTTTTGTTTCGGGGGGAATAATGTCTGGAAAGGTAGGTTCATGGACTTCCTCGAGCACAACAAACTCTTCGGTGACAAGATGATTGAATGCATCAACAAGGGAAACACCAAATTCATGAGGGTAGTTGAAGCAGATCCAGACAACAACCCTGGCATTCCCAGACATGAAAGAGAGAAGACTCATGATGAGATGACCACTACAGAAAGAGAAACAAAGAAAGCTGAGAAACTAGCCAAGTACTACCTCAAGCAGGGCCTCTCATCAGAAATCTATCTCAAAATAGATAGCTTGGGCAGAACCAAGGAAATCTGGGATGAGATCAAGAAACAACTTCAAGGCACTGAGCAAGGAAAATATGTAACACCGGGTTTCACGAGCTTAAAATCAGTAATAATTTAAGCTTTTTAAGTATACTTACCAATGACGTGCAGCGGAAACTAAACACTGGTTATAAAAATATAAAGTGTTGTTATCCGACTTGGCGAATATAAACATCAAAAGCCAAGTCTCTAAACAAACCGGTGTTACCATACTATAAACCGACCATCGGATCACAGGTATAAATAACAGCAGAGTGTTCCAGAAGAGTTAAATACAATTACCCACAAGCACCCGCCTCACCAGGCTGCCTAATCATTACCTGTAAAAAGGATAAATCATGAACCGGTTAGCTACACTAGCTAGTGAGTACAGATTACACATAAGTATCAATAAGCATGCAGTCGAAAACCAAGAAAGCACACAAGGCTATCCTATCACATTGTGGCGCACCAATCATACCAGCAGGAGTCGTATATTGCAGGGTAGCGAGCCCTGCTTAACTATCCTAGCTGGGAAATCAGCTGCAACCAATTGCACCAATTCTGTCTATCATACTGGTTCCTGCCTAAGCAAGGATCCCCGTTAAATTAAGGAACGGTGGTCTGCAGAACCTTACCCAGGTGTATACTCCTGAGTACCGTTAAGTTCCCCCGTTCGTCCCTCAGGACACTGGGAACCCAGTCAGATATTAACACCCGTCTACCTGACTGACCTTACTCTAGGTGGTAACTGTTTGCACAGTCCCGAGTGTCCGGACATAATAACAAATACAAATAGCTGATCCAGTAAGGATCCCGTTAATGTGCGCATATAAACACACCAATTAATATCTTTCATGTTGATAAACAAACATACTAATACAACTCTATCATAGCATACAATTACCTCATAATTTCTATCATGATTATCTTCTTACTTTTACAGCAAATCTAACCATCATAAACATGGTACATCGCATCATAGCATACTTTTACATACGTACTCCGAATCATCAATACACGTATAAAACATATAACAGTCAACACTACTTACTGAGCCTTATGGGAAACCGGTACTTACTTAAAGTTCACGATTAGCTAACACAACGATCAACGCCTTCCGGTTCTTCAAGAACGCCTAACATATCACACAACACTGGGTTATCGCTTAACATTCAAAAGCCTTCGTTAAAATACGCGTCACAATTCTAACAACGTTGGACAGGGTCCTACGGCCGCAGAAGATAAGGCCTACGGCTGCAGAAGACCAAACAACACTACTACGGCCATAGAGAACATCCCCTACACCAGCAGAAGTAGTTCTTTGGGTTCCTAAGGTCGTAGGTTATGTACCCACGCCCGTAGGCTTCGTTCCATCACCCGTAGGTGGTAAACTACATAAAACACACTCCTACGGCCGCAGAAACCTTTTCCTACGGCCACAGAAGGCTTAATTTCAATAACCCAGAAAAACACCCTCCTACGGGGGTAAGAACTTTTTCCTACGGGGGTAGTAACTTTTCCCTACGGGGGTAGGAACTTTTTCCTACGGGGGTAGGAAGGGTCTGCACAACAGACTTCGTCCCTGTTCGCGTACAGCTGCCGTTCTTCACGTTTTTGGACACCAATTCGACTAAAACTCCATTCCAATTGTTTATACACTTCATTTAACATCTATAGAAGTTGACTAACATATTGTGTACATAAAACCCACATGAAAACACCATCTAAACCTTCAATTTAGTCCACTACCATCATAAACTCCAATAACAAGGTTTTTGACTAATAAAACTTACCAAGAAGATGATATGGAACATATTCTAAACTTGGATGCTTGCTGGAATTAGAAGCTATATGTTTCCCTTCTTGATTTCTCCCTTCAAACCTTCTTCCAAGATCAAGCAAGTGTGGGTGTGTGTGTGTTTCTTCTCACGTACGTATGTATGTGTACCTTGTGTGTGTTTGTGGTGTCTCCAAAGGATAAAGACTAAGGAACCGACCTTAGGGTCAACTATTTAGACGCGAGGTATCTCGTTCCCCTTTCCAACTTACAACTTGTCACACGCTAACCCGTTTCAACTAACGGGGATATCTTTGGAACCATTATCCAAAACCGTTCAACTATTTGTCTACTTGGTCAACTTATGACACTTTTTATATTACTATATTTGTATCCACATTTAACACCAGTTAACACCATTTAACACCAATTCACGTTTAAAACACCAATTAACATTTAAGACACCATTGAACAATATGTTTACTACATTTAACAACATAACACCACTTAAAGTCAAAGTACAACTATTAAAGCTACATGTACAACTGTTAACAACTAGGCCCCATTTTGGGGTGTTACAAATCTACCCCCTTAAGAAGATTCCGTCCTCGGAATCTGATCGTCTACACACAAGTGAGGGTATCTAACTTTCATGTCGTCTTCCGTCTCCCAGGTCATATTCGAACCCAGGTTATGCTTCCATTTAACTAACACCAGTTTGATCATTTTTCAACGCAACTTCTTGGTTTTAGAACCAAGTATCTCAACAGGTTCTTCGACTAGGCGCTTTGAAGCGTCAACCTTCAATTCTTGCAGAGGCAGAATCTGGTCCTCCTCCACCTTGCACTTACGCAGATAACACACGTTGAACGTGTTGTGAATTCCAGATAGCTCTGGAGGCAACTCTAGCATAACAGTCTGATCATTTACCTTGCGAACGATCCAGAATGGACCAATGTATCTCGGACTCAACTTCCCCTTTCTACCAAAACGAATAACACCTTTCCAAGGAGAAACTTTCAGGAACACCCGATCGCCCTCCTGGAATGCAACTAGTCTGCGTTTAGGATCTTCATATACTTTCTGTCTGTCACGGGCTGCTTTGAGCTTCTCCCGCGCTATCTTTACTTTATCTACTGTAATCTACACAATTTCAGGTCTGGCAACTGCTTTCTACCGGGCTCTAACCAACATGTGGGAGTACGACAATGCCTCCCATACAACTATGATGTTGCAAAATACAGCAACCGCACTTGACATTAAACTAACAACACAATTCTCTATTCATTTTCTAACTGCGAGGTTACAGTACACAACATGTACACATATCTTACTTATACACGTCTCACTTGACTACAAGAAACTACATGCGACTATCTCAGGTTACACGATACTTCAATCTTACCTACTTAATCAAAACTTTACTATCCTTTCGAAACTTACACAACACTTCCCACTAGTTAGGACACTCCGAAAAGTCGTGCTCATACTGTCTACACTCATAACAGTATTTACCTAACCACTCTCTAGCATGACCCCTTTCCACATATCTCGCACGCAACTCTATGTCGAGATCCTCCAGTTTCGGTTTGCATTTTTCATTTTCTTGTTTTCCTCATTTAGTTCTTCTCCCAATGCGTCGAATTCTTCTCGAATAGTGTCTCTTATTTCTTTCTTAATAACTACTCAGGTTTCACTTAATATCATTCCGACTACATTTTCACAGTTCTCTTCTTAATTATTTCTACCTTTACTTTAATTAAAATTCATTTATCTTAATCGTTTACTTTAATCTGTCATGTTTACACTTACTGCCTTTGACTTCCATAATCCGTACTAACTACCAAAAATAAGGAAACTAATCACATCAACAACAACAACTTAAGAGAACACAACTATTAACTGTAATAGTTTCACTATTTAGTATTTGTCCACTTATTATCAAATTCAATCTTAGTACAATAAACAGCTTTAACTAATCGTGGTATTACGTATTCCTTCTTAATTTATCTTTCATATTTAACAACAAGATAATACGAATACCATTTTCTTACCGTCTTCACAAATCTAGACAAAGGTATATCTAAACTCGTCACTATCAATAACAATTTCATTAACATAACCAACAACTAATACTATTTGATATTAACAAACCTTACTTTTAACGAGTCAGTATACATAGAACAAATACTTACGACATCTTACAAACCACCAATTTACAACATTACAAACAAAATTTCTGACTCGCGAACTTACTAACACAGTTACAACAAAACTACTAAAGAAAACACTTATAACTACTCCTCCAGCTAACTTCCCTTGTAATAAGAAACGCCTATATTTTCTGGCTAGACGACGTTCCACTAGCTTTCACACTTTTTACCCACGGTACAATCAACAACTTCATGTCCCGGTTTGCGGCACTAGTAGCACACACCTCGTTTAAACTTACACATTCTCGCCACGTGTCCTAATTCTCCACACTTATAACATCTAACAGTGGCTTCAGTACAATCATCGACATGATAAGCGTGGCATCCTGGACACCAAGAACCATCAAACTTCGGCTTCTTAAAGGAACTAGGTTTCTCAACGGCAGAGGGCTGTCTTTCTAAGAAAACAAACAGCGGTAACTTTCTCTTCTTACTCTTATTCGCTTGATCACTTTCATAGCGAATACACTCTTCTTCAATCTGCAGTGCTATCTGAAATGCTTGGTTCAAACTTGTAGCGGTTTTAACACAAACACGATGTCCAATCGGCAGTATACTCGCAAACTTTTGTATCTTAGTATTTTCATCTGGCAGCAACCGTGGAACAAACTCCATTTTATCTTTAAAAGCACATATCAAATCTCTCATGGACTGCCTCCCTTTTTGGAGCTTATTAATTTCCCGCTCCATATACTCTTCATCAAAATCAGTGCAAAATTTTATCATCAACTTCTCGCGAAATTGTTCCCAAGTCAAAGTACTCAACACTTTCTTACTGACAGAGGCTTCCACAGCATTCGACCATGAGGTGGCCTTGTCCTTCAGCATGTGTATCGCGTACTCCACGCGATATTTCGGTGCACAGTCGCATAAATCAAAAATCCGCTCCATCTCTCGAAGCCAGCGAGTAGCAACAGAAGGGTCATCACTACCGTTAAAACTAGGAGGTTCACAGGAAAGAAAATCCTGGAAAGCATCATACTTAACATCTTCCCTCTCTATCGAATGAAACAACATTTCTTTGGTCACTCGCAGCTCCACTTCCAAACGCCGAACATAAGCCTCTCTCTCTTGATTATACCTCAGTTCTTCAGAATGGCGACTAGAAGCTACATCTTCTACCTCAATACGGAGACGAGCCATCTCATCCCTTACTTGACCGACATTTTGTTCAACACTAGCTTGCTGACTCGACATGTTAATCTACTACTGTTAAAGGAATAAGTATGTAACACGCGACTTATTCTCAATCTATCAACATCACCAGTTAGTTCACAACATATAACAATCATACAACACTCATTCTCAACCCCAATCATCCCGCAAGGAACACTAAACGATGGTCGGACCCGAGTTTGAGATCGAATACTTTTATAAGTGCCCGATTCCCTCAAACTTAGGCTCTGATACCTAATTGTAACACCGGGTTTCACGAGCTTAAAATCAGTAATAATTTAAGCTTTTTAAGTATACTTACCAATGGCGTGCAGCGGAAACTAAACACTGGTTATAAAAATATAAAGTGTTGTTATCCGACTTGGCGAATATAAACATCAAAAGCCAAGTCTCTAAACAAACCGGTGTTACCATACTATAAACCGACCATCGGATCACAGGTATAAATAACAGCAGAGTATTCCAGAAGAGTTAAATACAATTACCCACAAGCACCCGCCTCACCAGGCTGCCTAATCATTACCTGTAAAAAGGATAAATCATGAACCGGTTAGCTACACTAGCTAGTGAGTACAGATTACACATAAGTATCAATAAGCATGCAGTCGAAAACCAGGAAAGCACACAAGGCTATCCTATCACATTGTGGTGCACCAATCATACCAGCAGGAGTCGTATATTGCAGGGTAGCGAGCCCCGCTCAACTATCCTAGCTGGGAAATCAGCTGCAACCAATTGCACCAATTCTGTCTATCATACTGGTTCCTGCCTAAGCAAGGATCCCCGTTAAATTAAGGAACGGTGGTCTGCAGAACCTTACCCAGGTGTATACTCCTGAGTACCGTTAAGTTCCCCCGTTCGTCCCTCAGGACACTGGGAACCCAGCCAGATATTAACACCCGTCTACCTGACTGACCTTACTCTAGGTGGTAACTGTTTGCACAGTCCCGAGTGTCCGGACATAATAACAAATACAAATAGCTGATCCAGTAAGGATCCCGTTAATGCGCACATATAAACACACCAATTAATATCTTTCATGTTGATAAACAAACATACTAATACAACTCTATCATAGCATACAATTACCTCATAATTTCTATCATGATTATCTTCTTACTTTTACAGCAAATCTAACCATCATAAACATGGTACATCGCATCATAGCATACTTTTACATACGTACTCCAAATCATCAATACACGTATAAAACATATAACAGTCAACACTACTTACTGAGCCTTATGGGAAACCGGTACTCACCTTAAGTTCACGATTAGCTAACACAACGATCAACGCCTTCCGGTTCTTCAAGAACGCCTAACATATCACACAACACTGGGTTATCGCTTAACATTCAAAAGCCTTCGTTAAAATATGCGTCACGATTCTAACAACGTTGGACAGGGTCCTACGGCCGCAGAAGATAAGGCCTACGGCTGCAGAAGACCAAACAACACTACTACGGCCATAGAGAACATCCCCTACACCAGCAGAAGTAGTTCTTTGGGTTCCTAAGGTCGTAGGTTATGTACCCACACCCGTAGGCTTCGTTCCATCACCCGTAGGTGGTAAACTACATAAAACACACTCCTACGGCCGCAGAAACCTTTTCCTACGGCCACAGAAGGCTTAATTTCAATAACCCTGAAAAACACCCTCCTACGGCCGTAGGAACATTCTCCTACGGGGGTAGGGACTAAATTTCTACAAATCTGAAAAATACCCCCCTACGGGGGTAGGAACTTTTTCCTACGGGGGTAGTAACTTTTCCCTACGGGGGTAGGAACTTTTTCCTACGGGGGTAGGAAGGGTCTGCACAACAAACTTCGTCCCTGTTCGCGTACAGCTGCCGTTCTTCACGTTTTTGGACACCAATTCGACTAAAACTCCTTTCCAATTGTTTATACACTTCATTTAACATCTATAGAAGTTGACTAAGATATTGTGTACATAAAACCCACATGAAAACACCATCTAAACCTTCAATTTAGTCCACTACCATCATAAACTCCAATAACAAGGTTTTTGACTAATAAAACTTACCAAGAAGATGATATGGAACATATTCTAAACTTGGATGCTTGCTGGAATTAGAAGCTATATGTTTCCCTTCTTGATTTCTCCCTTCAAACCTTCTTCCAAGATCAAGCAAGTGTGGGTGTGTGTGTGTTTCTTCTCACGTACGTATGTATGTGTACCTTGTGTGTGTTTGTGGTGTCTCCAAAGGATAAAGACTAAGGAACCGACCTTAGGGTCAACTATTTAGACGCGAGGTATCTCGTTCCCCTTTCCAACTTACAACTTGTCACACGCTAACCCGTTTCAACTAACGGGGATATCTTTGGAACCATTATCCAAAACCGTTCAACTATTTGTCTACTTGGTCAACTTATGACACTTTTTATATTACTATATTTTTATCCACATTTAACACCAGTTAACACCATTTAACACCAATTCACGTTTAAAACACCAATTAACATTTAAGACACCATTGAACAATATGTTTACTACATTTAACAACATAACACCACTTAAAGTCAAAGTACAACTATTAAAGCTACATGTACAACTGTTAACAACTAGGCCCCATTTTGGGGTGTTACAGAATACATCAAACGAACTCAGCTAGTCAACAGCTATCATGACTTCAAGGCTTGAGAAAATGAACTGCTCTCTGAAACATATGGGAGATTCTGCAAGCTGCAAAATGAAATGAGATCTAATCAAATCGTCAGAACTGACCTGGATTTGAACTGTGTTTTTCTGAATTCATTAGGTTCTGAGTGGAAAGGCTATGCCATACTTTACAAACAGATCAATAAAGATCTTACATCGGTCACCTTCCACAATATCTTCGAAGATCTCAATCAGTATCAAGATGAAATCTTGAAATCTCTCCCTAAACAACCAGTTGCTAACCCTCTTGCCTTGGTGGTGGCTGACAGAACGCATAGGGAAACATCATCAAGATCCTTGAAACTTAAACAAGTGGTTCTCAGTGATTCTGATCATGATAATGATGATGATGATTCAATAGAAGCTGCATTTCAAGCTCTCACAGTGGCCAACAAGAACTTCATGAACCGTTTCAGCAAGACTAACAATAGACAACATTTCACATCAGGTTCAAGGAGACCCAAAAGAGCTGCTCCTGTTGACAAGCCAAGGTACCAGAGGGATGAGAAGAAAGAGGAAAAGAAAACCGACCCCAAGTGCTACAACTGTGGAAGATCAGGGCATCTAATCCGGAACTGCCCCATGAAAAAGACCAAAGATGCAGAATACTATCGGCAGAAGTACCGTCTGTTCAAACAAAGACAGGCTGGGAACGCGCTGCTAGTAGAAGAAGATCAGTTCTTGGATGATACAGAATCGGACAGTGATCTGGATGGTGAAGATCATGCTCAATTCTGTTTAATGGCTCACAATGGTGGAGGAAGTAGAGAGGATGACAATAATGATGATCTCTCTGATTTAGATGAGGAAAGCTTGGAAAGCGGGAAGGTATCCTCTAACTCTAACTATAATATGGGTTTTAAACATGAACACATACAAACCATATTAATCCGAATGAAAGAGTTAGAAAATCAGGTAATAAAGTTAACCACTAGAAATCAAGTTCTAGAAGATGTTTCACGCAACAAGGATAAAGAGACACAAATAGTAATTAAACAGTTAGACAACGATTTAATTAGCCTTAAGTCTCAATTAGCTGTGAAAGAATCTGAATTCTTAGAATTAAGCGATAAGACAAATAGCACTATACTAGATCTTAAAGCAGAATGTGTTTGTGCTGAAAAGGATTCAGAAATTCTCAAAATTGAACTTAGGAATGAACTAAGTACTCTTTACTCTAGAATCAATGAACTTGAGTATCTTCTGTCCAAACGTGATCAAAGTGAACAGACCATCTCTCAATATAAAGAAAAGGAACGTCCTTTCTCCAGATGGAATTTCGATGGGCTGGGCTTCAAATTGAGAAAGATTACGTCCAAACAATTATATAATGCTGATCTGTTTGGCGAAGGCCTTACCCAACGGATGGTTTTTATTGGTCAAGAAGAGGAACGTATTGAAGAAGATGTCAAACGAACCCTTAATCTCAGAACTGCAATTCCATTTGACTACTCTGATCTCAATGACTCATACCTCACCTGTCTCACGTCATCATCTGATACTGATGTTTCATCTTCTGTCTATTCTGATGAAGAACTCTACTCTCCTGTTTCACCAAAGTCCACTGTTGAATACATTCCCCACAAGGAATTACAGCAAAGGTTTCAAACTTTACAGGAGTTTTGTTTTACCCACCTTGTTCAAAAGGATCTTACCAAAGCTTTCCAATCAGAAACCACATCTGAACCCTCTCCACTAGTTCAAGAAAACGCCATCCTCCACAAGCGTCTCCAAACAGTATTCAATCTTGATGGCAAGATCATTGACGACTTGTGCAAAGAAAATTTTGAATTACTTGCACGAATCAAAGAGGTCGAAACTGCACTGGAACCACCCACTCCATTTACCTTCTCACCACAGGGAACCATATTAGATGAAAGAATTGAAGGTTCCAAACATGTGTCTACATCTTCTCAAAATGTCAAACTAGTAAAATCTGTTAATCATACTGCGGTAACAAATCTTAAACTTAAACAGATTTACAAACCAAAGCAACTTTCCACTTCTAATCACAGTTCTCGTGTGCACTTAGACGTACCTGAATCATCACAAGCTGCAGCCAGTTGACCACGACTTCATTCTAATCTTTTACCCTCTGCTGCAGATGTGAAGAAGGCTGAAAACAAGAAGTTTGAAATAAATACATCATGGAAAAGAGCTATTCCTAGATCCACTAGGAGGTGTTCAAATTTGAAACCTGTCTGTGAAAACGTTTTGATGTTTGATTCTATTTGTAATCATTCCGGTTCACAAGGCAAAACTGCTTCTACCATGTTTTGTATAAGTGATGGTTGTACTCATGGACACTGTGAATTTAATTGTTGTTATGATCAATTGAGAAAGTCTTTAGGTGTTAAACCATGTGCTGATTGGACTGATTTTTATGCTAATCAAGTCTGTGTTCCATTTTTAAATTCAAAAGGCTACATCATTAATCAATGGATCACCACTCGTCAATCTCATGCACTTAAACGCTTAAACAAATCCAACCGATTGCTCATGATCAAGGAACTGGAAGTCTACAGACGGCAGGGCTATGAAGCATTTAAAAGGGCTTGGATTGCACAAGAAAAACACTTGCATTCTCAAAAGCGTTCTCGCAATTCCCCTTCCAAAATCTCCAAACCTTCAAAACCCAAGCCATCATCCATTCAACGAGTAGCAAAACATACTAATCGGAGTGCTCCAGTTCAGCAAAAGCAAGTTGATGCACCGAGGCCACAGAGAATTCTTAAGAATTCCTCGCAACCATGGATTCGCAAACATAATGCTTCCGCAACTCTACCGAATCCAAAACCTCCTATTCCATCAATTGTCAAACCAACAGTGGTAAAGAAACTTTCTTCTCAGCCAATTTCTTCCAAATCTATTCCTTCACTACAACAGATTAATTCCACATGGGTACTCAAGAATAGATCAGTAGAAGTTTCACCACCACAAGCAGAAAACATCACTACTCAATCACTTCTAGGGACTAACAATCAAGGACCCATTCAGATATGGGTACCTAAACGTGATTTGTTCTCTTTTTGCAGGTGCCTCACTTGTGGTACCTTGACTCCGGCTGTACCAAACATATGACCGGCAACAAAAGTCTTCTCAAGAATTATGTTCCTAAGTACTCCGGGAATGTACGTTTTGGGAACGATAATGTTGCACCAATAATGGGGTACGGAGACATTGAGAAGAAGCACATCAAGATCAAGAAAGTCTCATATGTTGAAGGGTTGGGTCATAACTTGTTCAGCATTGGACAGTTCTGTGATAAACACCTAGAGGTTGTGTTCAAAAAGAACAAATGTTCAGTTTTAACTGAAAATGGAGATGAGTTTCTTGCAGGTTCCAGAAACTCTAACCTGTATTCCATTGACTTGGAAAAATATGACTCTCCTACCTCTGTGTGTCTACTGTCCGAAGCATCTACGGATCTGACTTGGCAATGGCACAGAAAACTCTCTCACCTGAACTTTCAAAATATTAACAAATTAGTCACTGGTGACTTGGTGAGAGGCATTCCCAAGTTAAGGTTCAAGAAGGATCATCTGTGTGCAGATTGTGAAAAAGAAAAATTGAAGAAGGCTTCTCATAAATCTAAACAAGTATTTAGCACTACGAAGCCTTTGGAACTCCTGCACATGGATCTGTGTGGTCCTATGAGAATCCAGTCCAAGAATGGGAAGAAGTATATTTTAATGATGGTGGATGACTACTCTAGATATACTTGGGTCAAATTTATGCACTCAAAAGATGAAGCCACTCCAACAATCATTTCTTTCATCAAACAACAGCAGAACAAGCATAGTCAGAGTGTTGTCTCTATCCGGACAGACAATGGAACGGAATTCAAAAACAGTACTCTGAAAAGCTTCTGTGACCTTGTGGGAATCAGCCACCAGTTCTCTGCTGCATACACACCACAACAAAATGGTGTAGTGTAACGAAGAAATAGAACTTTGGTTGAAGCTGCCCGAACAATGCTTTCATATTCCGGGCTCCCACCTTCCTTCTGGGCTGAAGCAATCAACACTGCCTGCTACACGCAGAACCACTCTTTCATTAACAAACGCTTTAATAAAACTCCATATGAACTTGCCAATGGCATAGTGCCTAATATCAAATACTTCCATGTATTTGGTAATAGGTGCTTCGTACTAAATGACAAGGATAATCTAGGAAAATTTGCTTCCAAAGCGGATGATGCTGTTTTCCCAGGTTATTCTACTAAGTCCAAAGCCTACAGAGTTTTTAACAAACGTACAAAGAGCATTGTTGAAAGTATCAACGTAACATTTGATGATACATTGAATGTTACAGATTTTCCACCTAAATCAATAGTTAATGCTTCTGAACATACCTGTTCAGGACCTGCACTTCAAAATAAAGAATCAGACAATCCATCCAGTTCAAATATACATCTTTATTTTTTATATGATTTCTTTCAACCTGAATCTTCTCCTGTTTTAACTGACAACAGGAACGACACAGTTGTTCAAACAAGTGTTACTCTAACGGCTCCTACGGTCACTGAGACGAATCCATTTGCAGATCTATACGCTGAGGATTCAACTTCTGTTTCTGTCACTTGTCCCCCTGTGATTTCTCAGATTCTTGACCCAGAGAGCCCTCCTGTGTTTTATTCAGACCCACATTTCTCTCCAGAAGATGAAGAAGAAGCACTCCACTTACAAGATCTCATTCCTTCCTCTTCCATTTCACATGAAATTAAGTGGACCAGACATCACTCTGAAGAGAACATCATCGGAGATCCTTCAGTTGGCATTCAAACAAGATCCGCAACAGCAAACGAATGCCAATTCTCGGGTTTCTTAAGCATCATTGAACCCACCAAGACTTGTGACGCATTAGATGATCCAGATTGGGTAATTGCCATGCAGGAAGAATTACACCAATTTGATCGTCTTAAAGTCTGGAGATTAGTTCCTCTTCCATATGGCAAATCTGTTGTCGGAACTAAATGGGTATTCAAGAACAAATGGGATTCGGATGGAGTTGTCATCCAAAATAAAGCTAGGTTGGTTGCTAAGGGATACAATCAACAGGAGGGCATTGACTATGATGAAACTTTTGCCCCTGTTGCTCGCATTGAAGCCATACGACTATTTCTTGCTTATGCAGCCTCTAGAAGCTTTCGTGTCTTCCAAATGGATGTGCAGACAACTTTTCTTAATGGTGTACTTAAAGAAGAAGTTTATGTCTCACAACCTGAGGGTTTCATCAATTGAAAACATCCAAATCATGTTTATATCTTAGATAAGGCCTTGTACGGGTTAAAGCAAGCTCTGCGTGCATGGTACGACGTCTTGTCTGAATATTTGATTGGTGAAGGCTACTCCAAAGGAAAGACTGATACCACTCTCTTCACAAAGACAAAGGGTCGGGATAAGATTTTGGTTCAGATATATGTGGACGATATTATTTTTGGATCTACAAATCCAAAATACAGTGACGAGTTTGCTAAAATCATGGCAAACAGATTCCAAATGAGTATGATGGGGGAGATGTCATTCTTTCTCGAACTCCAGGTGAAGCAGTTAAGTCATGGCAGCTTTATTTGTGAATCAAAGTACATCAAAGATCTTCTCACGAAGTATGATATGATTAACTGCACACCCATATCCACACCCATGGCTGCTAAGGCACAACTCTCAGCAGATCTTGATGGTTCTCCTGTAGATCTGAAAAACTATCGTGGGATGATTGGATCGTTACTGTATCTCACTGCTAGTCGTCCGGATATCATGTTCTCTACCTGTCTCTGTGCCAGATTCCAGGAGAATCCTAAAGAGTCACATCTTAGATAAGGCCTTGTACGGGTTAAAGCAAGCTCCGCGTGCATGGTACGACGTCTTGTCTGAATATTTGATTGGTGAAGGCTACTCCAAAGGAAAGACTGATACCACTCTCTTCACAAAGACAAAGGGTCGGGATACGATTTTGGTTCAGATATATGTGGACGATATTATTTTTGGATCTACAAATCCAAAATACAGTGACGAGTTTGCTAAAATCATGGCAAACAGATTCCAAATGAGTATGATGGGGGAGATGTCATTCTTTCTCGAACTCCAGGTGAAGCAGTTAAGTCATGACAACTTTATTTGCCAATCAAAGTACATCAAAGATCTTCTCACGAAGTATGATATGATTAACTGCACACCCATATCCACACCCATGGCTGCTATGGCACAACTCTCAGCAGATCTTGATGGTTCTCCTGTAGATCTGAAAAACTATCGTGGGATGATTGGATCGTTACTGTATCTCACTGCTAGTCGTCCGGATATCATGTTCTCTACCTGTCTCTGTGCCAGATTCCAGGCGAATCCTAAAGAGTCACATCTTAGATAAGGCCTTGTACGGGTTAAAGCAAGCTCCGCGTGCATGGTACGACGTCTTGTCTGAATATTTGATTGGTGAAGGCTACTCCAAAGGAAAGACTGATACCACTCTCTTCACAAAGACAAAGGGTCGGGATACGATTTTGGTTCAGATATATGTGGACGATATTATTTTTGGATCTACAAATCCAAAATACAGTGACGAGTTTGCTAAAATCATGGCAAACAGATTCCAAATGAGTATGATGGAGGAGATGTCATTCTTTCTCGAACTCCAGGTGAAGCAGTTAAGTCATGACACCTTTATTTGCCAATCAAAGTACATCAAAGATCTTCTCACGAAGTATGATATGATTAACTGCACACCCATATCCACACCCATGGCTGCTATGGCACAACTCTCAGCAGATCTTGATGGTTCTCCTGTAGATCTGAAAAACTATCGTGGGATGATTGGATCATTACTGTATCTCACTGCTAGTCGTCCGGATATCATGTTCTCTACCTGTCTCTGTGCCAGATTCCAGGCGAATCCTAAAGAGTCACATCTTCTGGCAGTTAAGCGGATATTCAGATATCTAAAAGGGTCTATGGATCTAGGTCTGTGGTACCCCAAAGATTCAAATCTGGATCTTCATGCTTACTCAGATACTGACTATGCCGGTTGCAAGATAGATCGGAAAAGCACCTCTGGTAGTGCACACTTCCTGGGTGATCGTTTAGTCTATTGGGCCTCAAAGAAGCAAAACTGTGTATCCACTTCTACAGCTGAAGGTGAGTATGTTGCTGCTGCAATGTGCTGTTCACAAAGTCTCTGGATACGCACACAGTTATCAGACTTTGGCCTTAAGTATGACAACATTCCATTACTATGCGATTCCCAGTCTGCCATAGCTATCTCTTGCAATCCTGTACACCACTCTAAAACCAAACACATTGATATACGTTATCACTTCATAAAAGATAATGTAGAGAAAGATATTATTGAGCTCCAATATGTTCCTACTGAAAATCAACTTGCTGACTTGTTTACCAAACCATTAGACGAAAGTCGCTTCACTGAGTTGGTATCCAAGTTAGGCATGTTCAATCTGAAATTATAACATACTGTTGCTCCATTTTTCCTTTCTTTCCTTTTTGTTTAGAGTAGGTGTTACACTGTTTGTTCTTTGTACAGCTTCATGACGCAACACTCAAGATGGAGTGACTTCTGATGACATACATGTACCATATGTGTAGGGGGAGAAAAATAATACACATTGTGCACATGTGTTGGGGGAGAAGTTTAGAACTGACACACTTCCAAAATTCTTCCAAACAAATGCAACAATCTAGGGGGAGTGTGTCAAAATAAACAACTTCACAAAAAGTATCTTGGAATATAAAAAATTTCAACTCAACATTCCAGATACTTTGAATCTTTTAAGAAAATTTCCAAGTGCTGGAAATTATTCAAGCCAATTGCGTTCTATGCACCAATCGCATGGGGTCACTTTCAGTCGCATACTAACAATTTTCTAAGTCTAGGTTCAATCGCATTTGATAGACTATTGCATGGGATAAGTTTATTCATCAATCGCATGCGATAGCCTGATAGACATGAACATAATGGCATAACCTTCAATCGCATGCGATTGGGTTAAGAATGGTTAGCATGATCAAACAAATGCGATTAAGACAGTGTGAATCGAATGCGATTCGGGCTAAGGTTGAATCGCACGCGATTGGATTAAGAATGCGATTCGGGCTAAGGTTGAATCGCACGCGATTGGGTTCAGATAATGTGAATCGCATGCGATTCGGATGAAACGATAGAAATGGTCCTAACACCCAGGCTGAATCGCATGCGATTGCCCACTTCTATCAGGCGCGTTTTTTACCGTCTCAACAGCCAATCACCACTCGACACGTGTCTTTTCACCTTTATAACCGTCCCATCCATCCAACACTTCATTTCATCCGATCATAATTCAAAATCTTCAAACACTCTAATTTTTGGCTACTTGATTTTAAGAATCATCTCGTTACTCTGCCAAAATTTACTCTTTTTATACCAAAATACTCGAAATAAAAAAGGTAACAATTTGTACGGTTTACATTTTGAAAATTTTGTGTTAAAAAGGTGATTTTTGGCCAGTGAACCTTCAAATGCGATAAGGCCGTTCGAGACTTTAAGTGAACTTTTGGAACATGAAATGAACGTATTTGATTCTTTCAAGCTTGCGATGGCATGTTTGAACATATGAGGAACACTTTGATGCAAAAATATTTCCAAAATCTCAAAAAGTGTTCTTCGTGTTCTTGAGGTGTTTGACTTTTCACTAATAATTCCATTTTTGGCCTAAAAAGTGGAGTTAGGGTGATTTTTGGAGCATGCTTCAGTACTGCAAATGTGTTTATTATTGTTCAAATAATAAAATAAGATACCTACAACAACTTTTTCACACATCAATTCGGTATCTCCACACTGAAGCCCTCTAGTGTTAGAGGATTTTTCACTAACACTTCACACTTGAATTTTTTGGTCCATTGCAAACACCATTCTATAAATCACGCACAATTGGATCAAAATTCAAATGAAATGTTGTTCACCATGCTTATCTCTGTATCTACGCCTTAACTATTCTTTCTACTTGTACAGATAAGATGGCTCAAGCAATCCGTGCCCCCGAGGAGATAATGCCTCAAGCTGAGTTCCTTAACACCAGGTCTCATCCTAACAACCACTATATTGAACTCACTAAACTCAAAACCCCCACTCATCCCATAATACCAGAAATCCTCAAAATCCACCCACTAAATCACCTCTTAACCTACAACCCAACCACCACAGGCACACATGTTCCCGAGTTATATGTCCAACAGTTTTGGAAAACTTGTGATGTCAGACTTAATGAAAGAGGAAAGGAGGTCATACATGCTGAGGTTGACGAATTTCAAGTTAACATTCCACTAAATCGCCTCAGAACGATCTTTGAACTGCACACTGCAGTCAGCAGACCTCCAGCTCCAGAATTTGAGGAAATCCCCGATGAGGAGGCATGTCTTACAGCCATTCGAGAGATGGGCTATGATGGGGAGCTCACCCATAAGAATCAATTCAAATGCACAGGTTTACACCCTAAGTATAACATATTTATGACAGTGCTACAGAGGTGTCTTACTCCAAAACACTCGGGGTATGAGTTTCCAACGGATAACCAGCTCAAAATCTTTGTTGCTGCTGCCAACCACATGCATGTAGATTATGCATTCCTGCTCTTTCAAGATATCAAAGCTACTATGTTGCGAAAGAATTCCCAAAAGAAAAAGGATGCTAATTTGCTACCCTACCACCGCTTCCTGCCGATGATCATCCAGTATGTGATGGATATGAATGCTGACATCCCCCACCGGGCAGGTTTACCTTCTATAAACCCTAAGCTATTCTTGTATATTAAACCTGCCACTCCGGTCAACCTGCCTGTTCCTAAACCATTCCCTGTATCTCTCTTAAATCTTTGTGAGCAAAATGATATTGTTAAGAGTTATAGGGAGAGTGTAGGAGTATCTCCTATGGTTGTGCCAGAGCCGGACATACATACCCAAGGAGGAGTAGCACCAAGTGAGGATATAGCGAATAGGCCTCAGTCATCTGTGGGAGATGCTGAGAGGGGAGTGGAGAGAGAAAATGTTGAGAGGGGTGGAGAAGAAGGTGAAGGTGTTGAGAATAGAGAGGGAGGGGATGCATATGATCCCGCCACCATTCAAGCTATTGTTCAGTCTCTTTCTCAATCCACCCGCACCCAAGCTGTACTAGAAGAACTTGGTCTTGACATTTCTGAGTCATCCAGTTCTGAATCCTCTCTTGATGAGTCTGCTTCCCACCAAGGAGGTGCCCCTTCCTTTGAACTTGATATATCTCCCGTGGGCACCCCTGACCAACCAATCGAACAACCAACAGAAAGCACACCCTCATTCATGAAACTTACTGACCCACATACTACCTCTCCCAACCAGACTCACCACGTTCAAACTACTCAGGTCATTCCACAACCTGGTGGTCTTTTCATCCCTTTGAATCCTCCCACCCACACTGCTGACGTACTTCCAGCAAGAAGGGCCATAGTTACCCCTGAACATGACATTCCAGTCACTTCACCAAGTCATTCCTTATCTATTGAATCTGGTTCTGTCACACCTGACTCTCTCATTCAACCTGATCAATATGCGGGGTATGGTGCTGGTAGCGGTGATGATGAAGATAGTTTTGTAGTTAGGAGTGCGAGTGATAGAGCGGAGGTGAGAAAAGAAAAAATGAGTGTTGAGGGTTCCCCAAACCCAGAAAGCCGGGAAGCCACATCTACTATGGGGCCTAGCACTACTGGGCCTCATATTGAAGAAGTCGCGGTGATCCCACCCGTGCAAGTTTCTGCCCCACAAAGCCACTACGGTGTCTCTCAACAGGCACCGTCTTTATTGCACAGGGTTATAGCACATGCACTGGGTCAACCCCAATTGGGTGTTGGACCTATTGAACAAAGAGGACCGCCTCCCTCGTCCTCGACTCCTTTTCGTGCACAATTTGATATACCGCGGATTTCCGCATATCTTGATCAACACCGTGTTACCATAGATGCACTGAGCTTGTTGACTCAACAAGTCTCCTCAACTTCCAGAGGTGGTACTTTTTCAGGTGCCATTCGAGGATTGGAAGGAAATCCTGCTGGAGCCAACATCCCTGCTGCTCCAGTAGGTAGTACTGCCTATGTGGCTGGTACTTCAACCGGAAGTCTTCGTGATTCCGGGTTTGTTACACGTGCAGAACTTCAACAACATATTCAACAAGTCGTGTCACCAATCCACCAACAACTGCAGATGACAAATCAAAAGTTGGATCGGATAGAGCAAGCGTCCAAGGCCCAAGCTGAGCAGCTAAACCGAATTGAAACACTTCTTGCTGCCCGTCCTCCAGTTCTAGAGCCTCAATCACAACCTGATCCTGCTACAATATCTGTAGATGCTTTAAAGAGCATGTTGTACGTTAGACTTCTGGAGCAAAGGCCAGAATCTGCACATGATCAAGACCTTCTGACTACTCTTTGCCACGAACAACGTCCATTGGGAATCTCCATGGATGACTTTCAAGAGTTTCATGAAAATGTAAACAGAAAGATTGATGGGATCACCAAAGGTTTCTACACCTCCCTATCAAAAGTCACAGACCGGCTGACTAGCCTAGAAACAACCTGTCAGGCTCAGGCTCAGGGGAGTAAGAGGAGACGGGATGATCAGGATCCGGATGAGCAACCCGAGCGGGAGAAAAGAAGAAAATACATGTCTGCTCCCTCAGTTGTTGCTACTGTACCTGTCCTACTCGTTACTTCATACTTATCTGCAGGTACAAGTTCAACTGGGTCCGGAAGTCAACAACAACAACAAATGGCCGATGAAGTTTATGAACGACAACAAAAGGATGATGCTGAAAAACAAATTGTACTTTATGTACCTCAGCAACAATCTAAACCGAGTCCAAGTGATCTTGAATAAGGTGAAATACCTTACGAGCAGGCCCATGCCGAGATGTTTGACTGGTCTAGTGACTCCGAGGAACAAGTGGAAGATCTATATGAGTCTATTCACACATCACCAGCAAGGCATGTGGGTGAAGGTAGTTCTGCTCAACCGGAGGAGGAGACTGAGGATTCTGAGATGGAAAGACTATTCAAAGGCATTGATGAATATGTCGAGTTTGCTGCACGTCCAGATTCTCCTAGAATTATCCACAAATTTGATGATATTCCCAGTGAAAAAGAACTTGCACTTAAAAGAAAAGAAAGGGAAGCAATTTCTAGATGGGAAGCTAGGAGAAAGCCTAAACAAAAGAAACCAATCTTTGACGTTTCCAGGGTTCTTAGTGAGATTAATGTTGAAGTTCATGAAACTTTCCCTCCTCCTCCTGGTCGGTTTCAAGAATCAGCTGCCGATATACTTGAAAGAAACAAACAGAGAGAGGCAGCTGAGAAAACAAGACAAGAATCTTAATGGCCCTTGCCAAGGAGCTTCATTGTGTCACCTGCTCCTCCAGTGTATCGTGGGGATCCGGGACTTGATGCAGGCAACATGTTCACAAGAAGTGCTGCCCAACAACCTATATGGAAACCTTATTTTGTTAATGCTGCTAATCTTGAAGAAAGAATTCCATACATATTCATCAATGAGCTAATACAGGTTATTTCCCCTGAGTTGCGGAACATGGGCGACAAACAGAGAAGAAGATATGAACACATCCTCTCTCAGTCCATGACAAAACCCGAAGAGATCAAATCAGAGTATCCTATAGTTGAACTTATCAATATCTATACTCAGACAACCTTCAGAATAAAGTATGCCATCTTTCATGTCAGAAGAGCAAACAACCTGTCATACTTCCTCAATGAAGCAGATTTAAGGTTTGTTAGTATTGAAGACATCAGCTTTATTTTTGACACCCTCTCTCAGAAAAGAGGAAAGTGGCCTGAAGAAGAGTTTGGAAGGGGTGCTCTGATGAAATATATGAGAAATTTAATGGAATAATTTGAGGAACATGATCTGCAACTCGGAGCTGAAAACAACTATCTGAAAGTCAATCTCTTAAAGCCTAACCAGAGCCATCCAGATCTAGAAAAGCTTGAAGAATTGACAGTTATCTATGATGGGCATCCAAACTTCAAAGGTGATCGAGGGGTCGTCTTAAAGAATACAAAAGGCGAAAAGATCTTCATCAGACTTGATGAACTCATGGCGTATTCAGACGGCACTTTGAAACTTCTCCATCATAAGATACATCAGAAAGTGTGGGATAACCGGACAGCCTATACTAATGAAGAACATGCGGAAGCCTATCGTGCTATAGAAAGGATGAGAACGACACTAGCAAGCAGAAGGCAAATACGCAAGTGGATAGTGGCATTCGGGATTCGCAACAAATCAGCCTATGAATAGATTAATATATTTATTTGTTGTGAATGTTTACACACCTCACTTAGGGGGAGATTGTCAGAAATATTAAAGTGAGGGGTGTAATATGTAATTACTCAAAGTTGGGGAAATGCTATATAAAGGCATTTCCCCCACATTTCAATGTTAAGCTTTGCATATTACTTACTTGTGTTATTGTGTTCTCAATGCTCTCTCTCTCTAGAAACCGAATACACACTAACACACACTACAAGATTAACATCTTGCATTGCTTCATCCGTATCATAATACGGGACCATCCGGATGTAACTTGAAACCTTTTATTATGTATTTACATTTCATGGGATTGAAATAGGAGGTTTTTGCATAATGTTTCGTAGTTATCCATTTTTAGCATGTTTAACCTATCCTTGACAAGTCAAGTTATGAATTGTCTAAATGCCCGTAGCTACTTAATGTAGTGGGAGCTACATTAGGGATGTAACGCTATTATGAATATTTGATGATTTATTCAGGTATGAGTAAAAGCACTAGGTTGTGACCAAACATTCATAGATATTTATCAGGGGATAAATATTGGGGAGATCCGCATCGAGTTTACTTCATGGAGCGTTAACATAAGTAAACTTGATAGGTTGTCCTTAGACCTGAGATATTTGGTTTGGGGCGTGGTAACTTCTGTACTTTAGCATGTTCTAACGTCACACCGTAACAGGGTGATCATAAGGGGCTTGTCTAGGTGCAGCGGAAGCCATGTGCTCAAATTGCAAATAGTCAAGATGGGATTTGCACCTCTTTTTTAGTAGAGATATTTTTTGAGCTCCTCGACGATTAAGACTACTGAAAATGCGTGGCCGCGCTTGGTTAGAATGATAGTTATTCATTCGGGAAAACCGTAACTACAGAGTGTCGAAATCATAGTCGAGAAAATCTGAGTATTAGATGAGATCCCTGCTCCATGTCAAATACTCACATTACGAAATATCGCGATGGAAAAGGAAAAGCCTAGATAATCCAAGGCGTGGATTATGTCTCTAGATATAAGAGATCTCATAGTCTGGTAAACCTAAGCGTCTGGCTAGGGACCTCCTTAGGCCAACGATGTACAAGAAGTGTTACTTATCTTGCACAAGTGGGAGTCTGTTGGATTATGTGCAGAGATAGATAACATGTACTATCGTGTCCAATACTATGTGACACTAAAGGATCATACCGCTGCACACCCAATTAGAACCTTTTGGATTATAACGTTTTGTGTGGAAAAGAATAATTAATTAGTTAATTAATTATTGAGAAAGAGAAAAATAATAAAAGTTATTTATTATTTAAAAGGAGAAGTTAATATTTAGTTTAAATATTAACAGGACCAATTAATTAATAGTTATTAATTAATTAGAAAGGTCGAGGGTATATTCTGTAATTGATTAATAGTTTAATTAAAGCTGGGCTTTAATTAAACGGGCTTGGCCTAATAAGGATTAATATATATTCTTGTTTAAGCCTCATTAATCAATAAGCTAATCACATAACAAAAACCCTAAAGGCTCTCCTCTCTCTCTCTTCTCTCTTTCTCGGCGGCGGCGCAAAGGAGAAACCGAACCACCGAGGGCGGTGGCCGGCGGTGACGCGGGAACACATACACACACGCGGGTCTCGATTTTGATCCAAGGTTTAATCCTTAGGCGGTCTAGCAGCCAGTTCGAGGTGGTGCAGTAGCGGTGGATATGTCAGGATCGGATATTGCTTAATATCAAATAACAAGAATTATCTTTTGAAATAAAATTAGAGTTGTTAAAAAGACAATCTATAGTTTTGATCACAATCAATTAAGAAGTTGCGGAATCACACTTAATTGAATATAAAGGTTTTGAACACAAGATCAATTCAATCAATGAACACAAAGTAATACTGCCACAAAGATGTTTATTGATAACCAATCGATGATTACAATATTCAACTACACCTCCAATCTAAGTTTTTATGTTAGACGAAGAACACAATTTGTTCTTAGGTTTCAAAAGAAACTTAGAGGCTAAACACTTTCTGAAAGCAAATAACACTTACGTACGAATGCAAAACAATATGATCAAGAGAGTGATATTAACAATATTCTAATCGAGTATTTATAGACTCTTGATCCTCCTTGATAAGTTGACAGTTAGGTAATCTTCTATCTTCTGAGATAATCTTGATAATCTTCAAACTTTGATAAAGATATACTTCAAATCTACGAAGATAGCATTTTCCATAAATAGCTCAACTGAAACTATTTGTTGAATGAAACAGTTCTGATCTTCTTCTAACAGTCTTCTCTTCAAGGTCTTCTAACAGTTGTAAAGCTTACAGCAACTGTTAGTTACAACTGTCTTCGTATTACAGCTAACAGTCCTCGACTGTTTTATCAGAATTCTTCTAACAGTTTTGAACTGTTTTCACAAAATCCATTAACAGTTTTGATCTTTGCATGTATAACAGTTTAATGACTTAGCCAATTTTCCAACAATCTCCCCCTAACTTAAAGTATTGAACAATACACTTAAGTTATTTTTTTTAAGGGTTCAACTATAGACAAATTAACATAAGTAAAGAACATATTAACATTGATAATGCAAAGTCAAACTGTTACAATCAAAATATAAAAGAAAGAAAAATTACACTTTCTTTGATTGCAAAGACTCCAATCTGTCTTTCAGCCGCTTTATCAGATCTTCTTTCATGTTAGCAGGCCCAAAGAACTTAGCTTTCAGCATATACATAATCTTTATCTTACCATGTTCAACAAAGTCAAAATCAAACCACTGTGTTTGTCCCTTTCCCATTACCATATGATATACCCTTGACTTTTCATATACTTTCATATAACTTATTGGGAAGACATCATCAATTATTACCATGGGCATTACCTTCAGTGGATTGCATATGCTTGTCAAGTGTCTCATCAAGACTCTGATCTCAATCTCAGCAACTTCCCCGTAGTGACTTACTCCATATTCATACATTTCTTGAATATCTCTTCTTGTCACATTATCCATCAACTGTAAGAAACTGGCATAACTTTCAATCGGCTCTACTTCTCTTACAATTATCACTCCTTTCTTTCCAGTTTCAATCCTCAAAAATTCAAATCTCCACTCAGTGATGTGGGATTTTTGACCTAGTTGTTCTGCCACAAGTTTATCTATTCTTTCTTCAACTTCTGTTCTAAGTCTATCATGAAGGATGGTTTGAACCATTCCAGCTTTAGCTTTCTCTTCAGACTTTTGGACTGTTTGGGATTGTTGATGCTGTTGAGGTTGAGCTGTCTGCTTCTTCTTTTCAGCTGCTGGCTTAGGAGGTGGAACTGGTTTCTTCCTTACAACTCTTTTTCTTTTTACTCCCTTGCCAGCTTTCTTTTCTTTTTCTTCCTCATCAATCTTAGCAGTGATCTCATCAGCCAGCTGTTGAGCTAATTCAAAGTCTTTCAGCTGTTGTTCTTTGAGCTCAGCTTCCAGCCTTAGAGCTATCTCATGATCATGCTCTTCTTGTTGTTCTTTTGTAAGTTTTAACTTTGGAGTATCAACAACAACTTCTTTTTCCTTACCTAGAACAGGGGGCATCTTATTATCTTTCTTTCCCTCTACAATTGCAATGCCTTTAAACCCTTTCTTAGGTACCAGTGGCTCTAACTTTTCTACTTTTCCATCCAGCCACCCATCATCCACTTTTTGTGCCATTCTTGATGTGCTTATGTTGAGTGTTTGAGCACTTATTTCAAACAAGTGATTTTGTTTGACCTTTGACCATGATTTGAAAATTTCAGTGCTTGGAAAGTCTCCAGTCATAACCATCTTGTTGATTAGCACAATGTCAACAGTTGACAACTTTTCTTCTTCTTCTTCTTCTTCTACTGTTTGAGCACCGGCAGCTGTTTGTTGATCTGGAGCTGCAACTGTTTTTGAGACTTCAGCAACTGTTGGTTCAACCTCCATTTGCTTCAAAGTTTTCTCCCCCTTTTTGATTGGAACGGTTTGAGAGGGGGGTGTTGCACTTGTTTTGGACTGTTGGAGCCGTTGATCATGAACCCGAAGGACATCAGTTGCCTTCTTTAGAGTGTCAGACAAAAATCTTATCTGTTTATCCTGCCTGATGATCACTTCATTGTGTTTTTCCAGAAGCCTGTCATATTGGAAATTCATATTTTTGAGATAGAGGAAAGCAGCAACGAATGGTACAAGCTCGGAGTTCGTCAATGCCTTTTGTTTCAGACTTGCCTCAAGTTCATCCAATGTTGCCATGGTGAACATATCATCGACAGATACAACTGGTGGGTTACTCCTAGAAGTTTCCACACCAGTACCCTTTTTATCTTGGTATTCGGGATTTCCAGAAGCTGTTCATCCCTTGCGGATGAAACAGTAGTATCAGCCTCATAAACCACATGATCACCCTCTAATGGAGTGATCACCTCCTCATTGTGCCTGGGAGACAGCACGAATGGTACCCTTTCGATATTCTGCACAGGTGAATGCACCTGTGCAGGGCTAATAGTTTGGGATTCTGGAACTGTGGTGGAAGGAGCACTAATAGTTCTTCTTCTCTTTTGGAATGTTTTCAGAGGAGGGGCTTGTGTTGTAGCTCTATCAAAGGTAGCAGAAGGGATTATATGAGTATCATGAGCTGTGGGTTCTAGAGTTGGTGGTGTAGCAATGCTGTTTCTTGAAATGAACTCCACCATTGCAGAGAGTGGTGGAGTTATGGCACCAGAGAAACTCTTGCCATCTATTTGCAACTTGCTCAATGTGGAGGCCACATGAGCAGAGGGAATGATGACCCTCTTGTGTGTTTGAAGGTTTGGCAACAAAAAGTTTAGAAAAACTTGCACAAACCTGGGGTACATAAAAAATAGACCATACTTGGTCCCTAGATGCTTTACCATCCCGTTAAATATCATTTTGGAAAAGTTGAAGCAATGATTGTTTGCCAAGCAAATCAAGGCCAAAGCAATGTTGCTTCCAAATTCATTCCACCCTGTCTTTTAGGACTAATACACTGCTTGATGCAGCAATATATTCAACCTCAGCTGTTGAAGTTGAAACTGTTGTTTGTTTCTTGCACTGCCATGAGACCAATCTTGAGCCAAAGAATTGACATCCTCCAGAGGTTGATTTTCTGTCCACATTAGCTCCACCATAATCACTATCAGAGTATGCCACCAAATCAAAAGGTGAATCCTTAGGATACCAAAGACCCAGTTTTGGTTGGCCTTTGAGATATCTAAAAATTCTCTTTACAGCAAACAGGTGTGACATCTTTGGAATGCATTGAAACCTGGCACAAACACACACAGCAAACATTATATCAGGTCTAGAAGCAGTTAAGTACATTAAAGAACCTATCATAGACCTATACAAATGTATGTCTACTTCCTCCCCCTCAGGATCTGCTCCCAACTGTTTGTGTGTTTCCATTGGAGTACTTGCTAGCTTCACATCTTGATAGCCAAACTTATCCAAAATGTCTTTGACATACTTTGATTGACTAAGAAATATACCAGTTGGCTTCTGCTTCACTTGTAATCCCAAGAAAAATGTGAGTTCTCCCATGGAACTCATTTGAAATCTCCTTTTCATTATGCCTTCAAACTCCTTGCACACACTGTCATCAGTGGATCCAAAGATTATATCATCAACATAGATTTGAACAAGCAAAATCTCTGTTTTAACAATCTTTGTAAATAGTGTCTTATCAATAGTGCCTTTCTTAAATCCATTCTCAAGCAGATATGATGATAATGTCTCATACCAAGCTCTAGGAGCCTGATGTAATCCATACAAAGCTTTATCCAACCTATATACCCTATCAGGATACTTTGAGTCTTCAAAACCAGGTGGTTGACACACATATACCTCCTCATCAATAGTTCCATAGAGAAAAGCTAACTTGACATCCATTTGATACACCTTAAATCCTTTATAGCTTTCAAAGGCAAGGAACAGTCTAATTGCTTCTATCCGTGCAACAGGTGCAAAGACATCATCATAGTCTATTCCTTCCTCTTGTGTATAACCCTGTGAAACAAGTCTAGCCTTGTTCTTGATTACAATCCCTCTCTCATCCTTCTTATTTCTGAACACCCACTTGGTGCCAATAGCTCTTTTGCCTCTTAGAAGTTCAACTAACTTCCAAACTTGCTGAATTTGAAACTATTAGAGCTCTTCTTGCATTGCTTTCACCCATGAAGGGTTTTTTAAAGCCTTTACTGCTTTCTTTGGTTCTATCTGAGATAGAAAGCAGGCATTCACATCAAATTGTTCAAGATCCACAACACTATTTTCATTCTGCAGCATAGCTCTTGTTCTAACAGGAGTGGTTGGATCACCAATGATCTGTTCTATTGGATGATTCTTGTGAATTCTTGATGTAGGGATGTTTTCTTCAGTCAGTACATTCCCTAAATTTGACAAATCAATCTCAGATTCACTATCATTCCTAGAAGAGTTGCATTCCTGATCTGCAACTGTTTGATGTTCAGAATCAGTGTTTTGTTGAGGATCATGAGATTCCATGTCCTTTGAAAGTTCAACATCATTTATTGGACAAACAGCATCGGAAGAGTCATGTTGTAACAAGGGAATCACTACAAAGTCTTCCGTAACTTTGTTTCCACCAACAGTTGTTGGAATTGAGCTAACAGTTTCAAAACTGTTTGAGACAGTTTGTTGATTTGCACTAACAGCTGTAGGAACACCTGCAACTGTTTCTGTAGAATACTCAAAAGAAAGAGATTTAGACAATGCATCAATATCAAATAACCAATCAGGACCATTACCTGCAATATTGATCCTATTCTCATTGAAGGAGACATTCATACTCTCTTCTATGATCCTAGTAACATTGTTAAAAACTCTATAGGCTTTACTCTGAGTGGAATATCCTACAAAGAATCCTTCTTCTGCTTTACTCTCAAACTTGCCTAATTGTGATTTGGTATTCAGGATAGTGCATGGACAACCAAATGGTTTGAAGAAGTTGATCAAAGGTTTTCGTTTAAGGAACAACTCATAAGGAGTTTTCCCTTTGGACTTGACAACTTGTACTCTATTCTGAACATAGCAGGCAGTGTTCACTGCTTCTGCCCAGAAAGTCATTGGGAGCCTAGAATCAGCTAACATGGATCTAGCAGCCTCTATCAAAGTCATATTCCTTCTCTCAGCCACTCCATTCTGTTGAGGAGACCTAGGTGCACTAAACTATCTTTCAATTCCTTTTTCCTCACAAAAGTTGTTTAACTAATAGTTCTTAAACTCATAACCATTATCAGATCTAATGACTTTCACCTTCAAATCAGATTGATTTTCAATTCTAAGAATAAGAGACTTAACTAACTCAGCAGTTTCATCTTTAGTTCTAAGAAATTGAACCCATGTAAATCTGGTGAAATCATCAACTATGACTAAACAGTAGGCTTTCTTACCTATACTGACCACAGATGTTGGACTAAAAAGATCCATATGCAACAGTTGTAAAGGTGCAGTAATGGAAGAAACTTCTTTGGGCTTATAAGAAGTTTTGTGTTGCTTGCCTTTGAGACAGACTACACAATGATCATCACTTGAGAATTCCTTTTGTGGCAAACCTCTTACCAGATTGTTTTTAACTAACACATTCATGGTTTTAAAGTTCATGTGACACATCCTTCTATGCCAAATGGCATACTCATCATGAGATGCCTTTGAGAGTAGACAACTTAATACATTTTGCTTAGCAATCTTTTGTGTATCCAGACAATATACATTATCCTTTCTAGATGTTCTTAAAAGAATATCCTTTTCATTCAGTTCAAAATCTTTGGACAGGATAATACATATAGTGTCTGTAAATATGACTTTGTTTCCATTGTCACAGATTTGAGATACACTTAGCAGGTTGTATTTAAGTTGTTCAACAAAGAAAACATCATTAAATGTAAGTGTACCTGCCTCCACAGCTCATTTACCTGTGATTCTTCCTCCCTTAGCATTTCCTCCAAATGCTACATATCCTCCATTGATTCTTCTGAAATTCTTCAAACAGTGTGGATTTCCAGTCATGTGCCTTGAGCATCCACTATCCACATGACAAATTGATCCATGATCGGCCCTATGAATGCTCTGCACAAATAAAAATCAGTTAGTAGCAGGAAGTACCCAGGCCATGCAGGTCTTGGGTACACCATTCAAGTCATAATACTTAAACACAGATTGAGTTTTCTTGATGTCATCCAAATTAGACTTCTCTATTTTGTGTGAAGAGTATTTTGTGAAAACATGTGGTTTACAACTGTTGTGATTAACAGTTGAGTCTTTTGAACAAACAGTTTTTGGATTTGGTAAAATAGTTGAAGCATGTTTTAACTCGGATTGGTTTTCAGATTGACTAACAGTTTTACCCTCTTCAGAAACTGTTTGTTTTTGCAATTTCACCCAAGCCAGGCCAACAGTTTTTGATTTTGGCTTAACAGTTGTAGAACTGTTAGCCGGTTTGGATGTAACAGTTGTAGAACTGTTTACCTGTTTTCTGGAACTTGCTTTCTGGGTGCAATAGATCTGTGGGTTATAGTAAAAAATTTTTGCCAAGTGATTGGTTCTCCCACATATATAGCACCTTTTAGTTTTGACAATAGGCAAACCAGTTCTTTGTGACCAGAACTGGTTCCTATTTCTTTGATTTCCTCTCACTGGAGCTGACTGAGGAAATTTCTGTACACCATGTTGTTTGCATGTGCAGACAGACACTTCAGTATGCCTTTTCATATATTTGGGTTGAGACTTTGCTTTTGAAGCTTCCTTCTTTGGCTTCTTAATCACAACTTCATCAACCTTCTCTTTTCCTTTTGACTTAACACTAATAGTTTAGCTGTTTGGGTTAGAACTGTTTGGGTTCCTTTTGGGACTGTTAGTGTAAAAGTGGGGACTGTTTGTAACAGTTGTGGAACTGCTTCTAGAATGAACAGCTTTGGACGGTTTTGGCTCATTGGTGAAGGGTTCAGTGGATGCTTTTACAAACACCACAGGTTGTAAAGAGGATTTTATGGGTATGGGTTCACAACATATGTGATTTTCAAATGGAATGACCTCTTCCTTCTTCACCACTCCTTCATTCTTATCATCACTCACCTCATACACAACTCCTTCCTCTTCACTTTCAAATTGTGGATCAGCTGACTTCAGTTCCTCTGGTAATGGTTCATTAACATACCTATCAGCTACATCAGACATGGGAGTTATGTAGTTGTGATTGTATGGAGGTGGGGTCTGTTTATATCCTAAACCAGTTTTCACCTTGTCTCTGATTTGTGATTGTAACAAGGTTTCAAGCTTAAGATTTGTTGCCTTGAACATGCTCAGATCAATATCAACACCCTCCAACTTCTTGGTTAACTCATCAACCTTACTTTCCTTTTCACTTAGCTTTTTCTTTAAACTATCAATCTCTTCTTGAAGCTTCTCCTTCTCCCACTTATGATACTTTCTATCATAATCCATTTGCAGTTCATTAGCTTGATAATCTTTGATTTTCTCTTCAAAGCTTTCAATAACAGCACTAGTTTCATACCTTCTCTCCTCCATTTTACTTAGAGCTGCACATACCTTTTTGTTGTGCTCTCTAAACCTTTTAACAATGGCTCTACATTCACCTGGACAGAGTTTAGAAGATACCTGAATGTCTTCTGATTCTGGTGAATCCAGTTTGATGGAGGAATCAGTTAATGCCATCAATGCCTTGTTGTTAGTGGCTTCCTCTGCTTGATCACTCCAATCAAACCCATGGCCTTCTTGTGATACCAATGCTGAGGAGGTTTGAGTTGGCCTTTGTCCTTGATTCTGGCCTTGTCTACCAGATTTGCACTCTCTGGCAAAGTGACCAAGCTGTTGACAGTTAAAACATCTAACTTTTGACTTGTCAAAACCAGCTTTGCCATCAGCTCTAAAGTTCATGTTCTGCCTTCCAGTTCTTTTGATAAACCTTTTGGCTCTGACAGTTAACATGGCCATCTGCCACTTGAGATCCATCTCCTCAAGATCATCAGGATGCACTTGTTCAAGATCCTCATTTGTGAGGGTTGAATGTGCATGGCTAGCAAGAAAGGCTTCAAGTATAGCATCAGGAGTGTTTACATCTAGTCCAACAGCAGAACTAGTACCTGCACAACCATCAACAGAGTTAGTTAAATAATGGTTTGAGTCCATACCTGAGGATGAAAGAAGAGCAGCATTGTGGCTAGGGGTAACAGACTTTCTTTTTCCCTCTATCTCTCCCTCAAACACTATCAAACTGTTGTATAGATCGTCTAACTCTATATCCTCTAGAGAATCTTTGGTTCTCCATTGTGCAGCATAGACTTTCCACTCTTCACCTAAGGACCTAAGAAACTTTCTATTGATATCATCTTGTTCTAATCTAACCTTAGCACTCTCCAATTGACTTACCAGCTTATATAACCTATCAAATATCTGAGTAATACTCTCATTCTTTCCACTAGTAAAGTTCTCATAAGCTTGTTTCAGTAGATCCCTTTGATTCCTTTTGGAACTAGCATTCCCAGCAAACCTCTTTTCCAGTGCATTCCACAGTTCATGAGCATCATCAAACTTCTTGAATTGATGCTGATACTCATTGGGGATAGCAATCTGAAGGATGCTGAGTGCTTTCATCTCAATCATTCTTTCTTTCTTTTCGGCATCAGTTTTTGGTGGTGGTTTCTTCTTAGGTTTTCCTGTTTCATCTAGATCAACAGTAGTAATGGGGTCCTTTTCTATGATTTCCCAAATAGCATAGTCCATTAATTGGACATGCTGCTTGATTCTTAGTTTCCACATCTCAAAATCAGTTGGTTTGAGCATGGGAACACGAATGTTTGACCCAGATCCAGTGTTGTCAGACGATCCACCAGACTCCATTGCAGTATGGTGATTGAAAAACACAATTAAACTTTAGAAAAACTTTAAATAAAGAACCACAGCAGATTGGTGCAAAAACCTTCAACTGGTGATCAATGGAACCTTAATGATAAGGCTCTGATACCACTTGTCAGGATCGGATATTGCTTAATATCAAATAACAAGAATTATCTTTTGAAATAAAATTAGAGTTGTTAAAAAGACAATCTATAGTTTTGATCACAATCAATTAAGAAGTTGCGGAATCACACTTAATTAATTATAAAGGTTTTGAACATAAGATCAATTCAATCAATGAACACAAAGTAATACTGCCACAAAGATGTTTATTGATAACCAATCGATGATTACAATATTCAACTACACCTCCAATCTAACTTTTTATGTTAGACGAAGAACACAATTTGTTCTTAGGTTTCAAAAGAAACTTAGAGGCTAAACACTTTCTGAAAGCAAATAACACTTACGTACGAATGCAAAACAATATGATCAAGAGAGTGATATTAACAATATTCTAATCGAGTATTTATAGACTCTTGATCCTCCTTGATAAGTTGACAGTTAGGTAATCTTCTATCTTCTGAGATAATCTTGATAATCTTCGAACTTTGATAAAGATATACTTCAAATCTACGAAGATAGCATTTTCCATAAATAGCTCAACTGAAACTGTTTGTTGAATGAAACAGTTCTGATCTTCTTCTAACAGTTGTAAAGCTTACAGCAACTGTTAGTTACAACTGTCTTCGTATTACAGCTAACAGTCCTCGACTATTTTATCAGAATTCTTCTAACAATTTTGAACTGTTTTCACAAAATCCATTAACAGTTTTGATCTTTGCATGTATAACAGTTTCAATGACTTAGCCAATTTCCCAACAGGATAACCTGCAGCTGTCTAGGGGCATAAAGAAAGTTTTGGTTTTACAACAAAGGTATAACTTTCTAACCCTCTTCCTCTTTTAGTTTCTGTATGAGTTAGATGAGATCACTGGAGGGGGTTTTATTCCGCTGTGGATTTGATAATATGTTTTTATACCCTACAAAACCCTTCAAATCCACTATCCAAGTACCATTTACTTGAACCCTGCACATGATATTAAAAACTAAACACATTAGTTTTGCTTGGGAACCCACTTCTTGGTGGGTTCAGATGAGGAACACTTAGCATCTCCATCTGGTTTAACTGACTGTTCAGCTTGAGCAGGAGCTGAGTCCTGTGTAGGCTGATCAGCTTGTTCTTGTTCAGGCCTTGAGATTTCTGCATCACAGTCCTTAGCCTCATGACCTCTACTTCTGCACTTATAGCATCTCCTTCTTCCAATGATTACATAAGGTAGAGTGTCTAATAATCCTTGTGAGAACTTACTCTCAGTCTTAGGGTTGTAAGTGGTGGATAACTTTTCAACTTTCTTTGCAAGTTGATTCACTTGATGATTACTGACTTTGGACTTACCTTTGTCAGATCTTTGTTTGTTATCCTTAGAAGTTTGACTGGACTCACCAGTTTCAACAGGTTTGGACTTACCACTGTTGATCTTCTTGGAGTTACCAAGATCTACAACTTTGGACTTACCATTGTTGTGATTTGACCTCTGACTTACAGGGGTCTTCCTATTCTTGTAACTTCTCTCCGAGCCAGATAGAGAATTTTGTCTTTTGAAAGGATTTGGATTTAGCCTTTCTATGACTGAAGTTCTTTGAATAGGCTGAGTGTCTAATCTGTCCAGCACAGACTTACCATGTTGTTTGGATGTTAAGCACTCATTTCCATGATCTTTAGCCTTTACAAACTTATTATATATAAGGTTTTGACCATGTTTCTTCTCTGAGGCTGACTTCTGAAATCAATCAGTAGTCTATCCTCCTCAGAGTCTGTACTTGCTATCTCATCATCAGCTACATAAGCTGCTGTTTGATAGTCACCTCCAAGTACAGCCTTTACCTGTTTAGGAATTTTTTGGTTTATGCACTTTTCAGCAAGCTTTGATGACTTATACCAAGACTCAGTGACCTTTTGAAGCTGGTCCGCTTTGTCTTTAGCTTCCTGAAGTTCTTCACTTAGAAGTATGTTAATGTGTCTTTGACATTCAAGATCACATTGTGCTTTCTTACCAACATCAATGAGAGATTGATTTTCCCTAATCTCATCTTTCAGTTTAGCTATCTCAGCTTTGAGGTCATTTTGAGACTTAAGGCTGGTCTTGAAATCATTCAGCAGATAATCAAAAGCAAGTTTTCTTCATCAGTGTAAGAGTAGAAATTACTGACCTTATACATGGAAGCAGGATCCCAATTACTGAGCTTGCTGTTTTCCTCAGCTTCCTTCATGTCAGCTTCAAAGATTGATTCGGACTGACCATAATCAACCTCATCTAATTCTAACTCTTCATCTTATTGAGCCATAAGACATACATCATCATCTGAGATGGATGATTACGTATCCCAGGTTTCAGCATATAACCCTTTTACACTGGGTTTGTCTTCTGGCTTTCCTTTCTTGAGCTGAGTATATTTTTTCTTGTATTTATCAGCTCTGTAAGCATTCTTATCAACAACTGATGTTGATTACACCTTCTTTGATCTGCACTCAGCAGCAATATGTCCTTTCTTCTGAAAGTTGAAGCACACAACATTCTTGGGATCAAAGGAACTCTTCCCTTTGCCCCTGTCAGATCTTCCTCTTCCCCTTTGAGCTCTTCTCAAACGTCTGGCTAACATTGCCATTTGCTCAGTGATATTTTGAACATCATCAGTATCACTTGAGTCTGAGTCTGAGTGGTCAGCTTGAGATTCTGACTCAGTCTCAGATTCAACAACTAGTGTCTTGGAACTTTTCTTCTTTTTCTGTGCAACCAACGCAATTTCATTCTTATCCAAAGACTCATTGAGTTGTTGTTGAGAAGCTCTCTTGTATTCCGTGATCTATTCAAGATTTAGCAAGAACCCATATATAGACTGTAGGTTATACACGTGCAGTGTTCCTCCAGCCCTCAGTGCTGTAGTTACATTATTAAAAATCTCTGGTAACACATCCAGAAATTTCAGCACAAGTTCAGCTTCATCTTTCTTTACACCCACACTTAGTAGGTCATTTATCAAGCAGTGAAACCTTGTGAACAAATCAGACAAGGTTTCATTCTTCTTTGAGAAGAAGTTTTCGTAGGATCTATTCAAATGATTCTTCTTCTGCTGCTTGACCAGATCTGTGCCCTCATAGGTAACACTCAGTGTATCCCAGATATCTTTTGCAGATTGACACCCAGTCACAGTACGCAAGATTTCATTAGTCAGGGCATTTGCTAGAACACTTTTAGCCTTGTCATCCAGATTGAAGAGTTTCCAATCTTCATCAGTCCAAGATGCAATAGGCTTTCTTGTATCCTTTTCAGTACTGCCAGGAGATGTATCACTGACAGTAGCAGGAATCTTGGGGATGATGGGTCCTTTTGTAATGACATCGAACATACGAATATCAATGGACTTGAGGAACAGCATGGCTCTGAACTTCCACATAGGATAGTCAGAACCATCAAATATGGGACAACCTTTGGCAGACATCTGTGGAAAGTTTAAAGAATTGTTGCTTGTAGACATTGTAAACTTTCTCAGAATCTTGAACTTTCAACTTATGCAATCGTTCAGCCTGCTCTGATACCAGTTGTTGGTCCCTTGTATGAGAATAACTACAAGCAACAGGTGTGTAGAAGGGGGGTTGAATACACTTTCTGCGGAAATTGAACAAATCAAATAAAATTGTTACACAAAGTAAATCAAACCACAATCAATCGAATGCTTTTATTAAGAAGATGATTACAATGCTTTGAAAAAGAAGATGATTACAATAACTATCAAGTAAGCAACTCTTGATATATAATCACCTAATATAAATCTCTCAATCTCTCAAACTTAGCTATCTATAATCAACTTATGATTATAGATAATGACGACTCTCTAAATAGGATTTACACAGATTGATAACTTACCAATATCACAACTGATGTTATAGTTCGAACACACGAACACCTTGGCAATCTGTGAGTTTCTTGATCACGTTGAACTGACAAACAGTAATCAAGATACGTAACACATACGGTGAGGTGAGGTTTGGCTCTGCAACACTTAGTTGTTTTTCTAAGTCGTAGTCTTAGTCTTAGTCGTCCCTCAAAACTTATCAGGAGATAAGTATTTATAATCCTGTTGCTACGGTTCCTAACAAACTGGACTAATCCTAATTTGCTAACTAACTATCGGATAACTCGGAATCTTGAATCTTGAATCTTTTTATCTTGAGTCTTCAATCTTCAATCTTGATTCTGAAGTCTTCTTATCCATTCCGTAGATATAGAGAGTTAAAACAGAATTTAAAACACATTTAAATTCTTTTAAGCTGACTTCTTTAGTCAGGCTGAGTTACTCAACTTGAAACTCATCAAGCTGAGTTCTTCGAGAACACACTCGAAAACAACCATGAACAACCATGTATAAGTATTAACTCATCCTTAGAAGTCTAAAAAATTAACTAAAACATATTTAGCAACTCTATTGAGCTGACTCAGTATTCACGTTGAGTCACTCAGCTTGAAACTTATCAAGCTGAATACTCAATAAATATATCTTAGTTCACACACACAGTTTATCAAACATATTGATAATCTTACTAAGATATAGTCTAAGCTGATCAAACATATGTACAGCTTACACTTAGCTTATATTTAGTCTGAATCACTATTAGTGTTCAGTCTGACTAAGCTTCATAATTCTGTTTAAGTTATATGTAGAACTCATCTTACAAACTTAACTTTGTCTCATCAAATCTTAACTGATTAGATCATTTTCCCAACAACCTCCCTTAAACATAGAACATAAAGAACTATCATGGTAACGACACGTGACACTTTAATTAAGAGCAAAATTGGAAAATAACAAAAAAAATAAAAAATCAACTTTATAAATAAAAAAACCCCACTCAACTTTAAATGATCATAACTTATTCGTTTTTAAGAATTTTTGCAAAAAAAGTATATCGTTAAATTCAATTTTTCGTCCTCTTTCAAACAAGACCAGGCTTGATATATTTGTGAAACTTTTTTTTTGAAATTCAAAGTTTGCATTTTGAGTTGGGTTCATTCTAAATGCAAAATGCAAAACCCAAAAAACGCAAAATATAAACATGCAGGTCATCTAGATGCTTCCAAAATGCAAAAATTATGAAAATGCAAAATGTAAATCCAAAATGCAAAAATTATTCAAACCCAAAATATAAAATCCGTACAAAACACTACATACTGCCCAAAATGCAAACAAAAATTTCATGTTCAAAAGGATTAAAAAGGTAAAAGATTGGTATAATTTTTTTGTTTAAATTCAAAAAACTTAAAAAGTTATGACAATTTAAAGTTTTTAGGGTTTTTTTTAAATCGTGGGTTGTTTGAGGGGGATTTTCCATGTTTGCCATTTTCTTCCTATATTAATACATTATAATTACAGTTTTGCCATCTTTAGATCTCATCCATTAATTCTGATGATCCAATGGTCCAGATTGGTTCTTTAGGTTCTTTGTTTAACACATGGTTCTTTATTGATCCAATATATATATATATATATATATATATATATATATATATATATATATATCTACTACTTTATAATGCATTTAGAGGTTTCTACTTAATATCCTAAAAATTCAGTGTTTTGAAATTACTATAATGCCCTGCCTAGGAAAATTTTAAAAGATATGCTAGAAAATTTGATACGTTACTGTTGGGAAAATGATCTCATCAGTTTGAATTTGATGAGACAAAGTTATGTTTCTAAGATGAGTTCTACATATAACTTAAACAGAATTATGAAGCTTAGTCAGACTGAACACTTAGAGTGATTCAGACTGAGTATAAGCTGAATATAAGCTGAGCATATGTTGATCAGTTTATATTATACCTTAGTTTGTTTATTAATATGTTTAATAATCTGTGTATGTCACATAAGGTATATATCGAGTAATCAGCTTGATGTGTTTCAAGCTGAGTGACTCAGCTCAAAAGCAGAGTCAGCTCGACAGAGTTGCTAAATATGTTTTAGTCAACTAAGTTAGACTTCTAAGGATGAGTTTATCAATGTACGTGTTAGTTCATGTATGAATTCGGATTTGTTCTCGAAGAACTCAGCTTGATGAGTTTCAAGCTGAGTAACTCAGTCCGAGTGAAGAAGTCAGTTTAAAGATAATTTAAATATGTTTTAAATTCATCTTTATCTCTCTCTATATCTACGGTGCGGATAACAAGACTCCAGAATCAAGATTGAAGATTGAAGACTCAAGATAAGAAGATTCAAGATTCAAGATTCCGGTTTATCCGAAAGTTAGTTAGCGAATTAGACTACGTCTAGTTTGTTAGGAATCGTAGCAACAGGATTATAAATACTTATCTCCTGATAAGTTTAGAGGTACGACTTTGATACAAAAACAACTAAGTGTTGCACAACCAAACCTCACCTCACCGTATGTGTTACGAGTCTTGATTCAGTATCAAGATTTAATCACAGATTGCCAAAGAAGTTCGTGTGTTCGAATTAATCACATTAGTTGTGATATTGGTAAGTAATCATGTGTTGATTCAATCTATGAAAATCCTGTTTAGAGAGTCGTCGGTATCTATAATTATATGATAATTATAGATATCTAAGTTTGAGAGAATTGAGAGATTTATATTAGGTGATTATATATCAAGAGTTGCTTACTTGATAGTCATTGTAATCATCTTCTTATTCAAAGCATTGTAATCATCTTCTGATTAATAAAAGCATTTGATTGATTGTGGTTTGATTTACTGTGTGTGACACTTTTCTTTGATTTGTTCAATTTCCGCGGAAAGTGTATTCAACCCCCCTTCTACACACTGTTGCTTGTTGTTACTCTCTCATACAAGGGACCAACAACTGGTATTAGAGCAGGCTGAACGATTTCATCAGTTGAATAGTTCAAGATTCTGAGAAAGATTGAAATGTCGACAAGCAATACTCCATCAAACTTTCCTCAGATCTCTGCTAAAGGATGTCCCATATTTGATGGATCTGACTATCCTATGTGGAAGTTCAGAGCCATGCTCTTCCTAAAGTCCATTGACAACCGTATGTCGGAAGTCATCACAAAAGGACCAATAATCCCCAAGATTCCTTCTACTGTCAGTGATACGTCTCCTGGCAAATCTGAGAAGGAAACAAGAAAGCCTGTTGCATCCTGGACTGATGAAGATTGGAAACTCTTCAATCTGGATGACAAGGCAAAGAGTATTCTAGCGAATTCCCTAACTAATGAAATCCTGCGCACTGTGACTGGGTGTCAAACCGCAAAGGATATCTGGAATACACTGAGTGTAACTTATGAGGGCACAGATCTGGTCAAGCAGCAAAAGAAGAATCACTTGAATAGATCGTATGAAAACTTCTTTTCAAAGAAGAATGAAACCTTGGAAGATTTGTTCACAAGGTTTCACTGCTTGATAAATGACCTACTAAGTGTGGGTGTAAAGAGAGATAAAGCTGAGCTCGTGTTGAAATTTCTGGATGTGTTACCAGAAAGGTTCAATGAAGTAACCACTGCACTAAGGGCTGGAGGAACATTACACATGTATCGTCTATCTATGGGTTCTTGCTGAATCATGAACAGATCATAGAACACAAAAGAGCTTCTCAACAACAACTAAAAGAATCTTTGGACAAAATAGAAGTTACATTAGTTGCACAGAAGAAGAAGAAAGGTTCAAAAGCTATGGTTGTTGAATTTGAGACTGAGTCAGAATCTCAAGCTGACCACTCAGACTCAGACTCAAGTGATACTGATGATGTTCATACCATCACTGAGCAAATGGCCATGTTAGCCAGACGTTTGAGAAAAGCTCAAAGGGGAAGAGGAAGATCTGACAGGAGCAAAGGGAAGAGTTCCTTTGATCCCAAGAATGTTGTGTGCTTCAACTGTCAGAAAAAGGGACATATAGCTACTGAGTGCAGATCTAAGAAGGTAGAATCAACATCTGTTGTTGATAAGAATGCTTATAGAGCTGATAAGTACAAGAAGAAGTACACTCAGCTCAAGAAATCAAAGCCTGAAGACAAACCCAGTGGAAAAGGTTTATATGCTGAAACCTGGGATATAGAATCATCCACCTCAGATGATAATGTATGTCTAATGGCTGAAGAAGATGAAGAGCTAGAATTTTGATTATGGTCAGTCCGAATCAATCTTTGAAGCTGACATGAAAGAAGCTGAAGAAAACAGCAAACTGAGTGATTGGGATCCTGCTTCTATGTACAAGGTCAGTAATTTCTACTCTTATACAGATGAGGAGAAAGGTCTTGCTTTTGATTATCTGCTAAATGATTTCAAGACCATCCTTAAGTCTCAGACTGACCTCAAAGCTGAAATAGCAAAACTTAAAGATGAGATTAAGGAAAATAAATCTCTCATTGATGTTGGTAAGAAAGCACAGTGTGACCTTGAATGTCAGAGGCACATTAATAAACTTCTTAGTGAAGAACTTCAGGAAGAAAAAGACAAAGCTGATCAACTTCAAAAGATCACTGAGTCTTGGTGTAAGTCATCAAAGCTTGCTGAACAGTGCATAAACCAATAGATACCTAAACAGGTGAAGGCTGTACTTGGAGGTGACTATCAAACAGCAGCTTATGTAGCTGATGATGAGATAGCAAGTACAGGTTCTGAGGAAGATAGACAACTGATTAGGTCTCAGAAGTCAGCCTCAGAGAAACGACATGATCCAAGCCTAAAATTCAATATTTTTGTGAAGGCCAAAGATCATGGTAATGAGTACTCAACATCCAAACAACATGCTAAGTCTGTGTTGGACAGATTAGGCACTCAGCCTGTTCAAAGAACTTCAGTCATAGAAAGGCTTAATCCAAATCCTTTCAAAAGACAAAACTCTCTATCTGGCTCGGAGAGAAGTTATAAGAACATGAAGACCACTGTAAGTCAGAGGTCAAATCACAACAATGGTAAGTCCAAAGTTGTTGATCTTGGTAAGTACAAGAAAATCAACAGTGGTAAGTCCAAACCTGTTGAAACTGGTGAGTCCAGTAAGCATGACAAAGGTAAGTCCAAAGTCATGGAGAAGAAAGTTGTTAGTCAATCTTCTCAGGATAACAAACAGAGACCTGACAAAGGTAAGTCCAAAGTCAGTGATCACCAGTGAATCAGCTTGCAAAGAAAGTTGAGAAGTTATCCACCACATACAATCCTAAATCTGAGAGTAAATTCTCACAAGGATTGTTAGACACTCTACCTTCTGTTATCATTAGAAGAAGGAGATGCTACAAATGCAGAAGTAGAGGTCATGAGGCTAAGGACTGTGATGCTAAAATCTCAAGGCCTGAGCAAGAACAAACTGATCAGCCTACATAGGATTCAGTTCCTGCTCAAGCTGAGCAGTCAGTTCAACAAGATGAAGCTGCTAAGTGCTCCTCATTTGAACCCACCAAGAAGTGGGTTCCCAAGCAAAACTAATGTGTTTAGTTTTTATATCATGTGAAGGGTTCAAGTAAATGGTACTTGGATAGTGGATGTTCAAAGCACATGACCGGATGGAAAGGACTTCTCAGTGATTTCCAGGAAGATGAAGGTCCTAAAGTAACATTTGGTGACAACTCCCATGGAAGAACCAAAGGCTATGGGAAGATGCAAGCTGGTAAAGTCACTTTCCATAGAGTTGCATATGTCAAAGGCCTCAAACACAACCTGATTAGTATCAGTCAATTGTGTGATGAGGATAATGTTGTTACTTTTAGGAAGAAAGCAGGAACAATTTATAATGCTAAGGGAAAGCCTGTATTAATAGCTAAAAGAGAAAGAGATGTGTATCTACTTGATCTTAATTCTGCTGATCCAAATAATGAAACCTGCTTGTATTCCCATTATGTTCCTGAGCTGAGATGGTTATGGCATAAACGTTTGTCTTATTTGAACTTTAAAAATATAAATATGCTGTCCAATAAAGAGTTAGTCTCTGGATTACCAAAAATCACATTTGTCAAAGACAAATTGTGTTCAGCTTGTGAACAAGGGAAACACCATAAAGGGTCCTTTAAATCAAAGCAAAATTTTTCAATAACAGACCCATTGCATATGTTGCATATGGATCTGTTTGGACCCATAAGTACTCCAAGCCTAAGTGGCGAGAAGTACACTCTGGTGATAGTAGATGAGTTCTCACGATTCACCTGTGTAATATTCCTAAAAGCCAAAAGTGAGGCTTCCCTTGAGATAATAAGTTTCATCAAAAGGGAAGAGTTGCAGAAAGGTTTGTCTGTAAAGCAACTCAGAAGTGATCATGGGACTGAGTTCAGGAACTCAACCCTTGAAAGCTTCTGTGAACAAAAAGGAATATTACAAAATTTCTCATCTGTCAGAACTCCACAACAAAATGGAGTTGCTGAAAGGAGAAATAGAACCTTAATTGAGGCTGCAAGGACAATGCTATGTGAGGCAGGATCGAAACTCTATTTCTGGGATGAAGCTGTTAGTACAGCCTGCTATACTCAGAATAGGTCAATCATTGTCAAAAGACATGGAAATACTTCATATGAAATGTATAATTCTACAAAGCCCAATATAGGTTATTTCCATATCTTTGGTTCAAAATGCTATGTGCTGAATCAAAGAGATCAGCTCCATAAGTTGGAACCCAAAGCTGATCCTGAAATATTTGTTGGTTATTCCTCAATCTCCAAATCATACAGAGTTTATAACTCTAGGAGAAAGGCCATTGAAGAATCAATTCATGTTTCATTTGATGAAGACAGTATTGATCAAGCTGAGAAAAGTCAAGCTGACTCCGTTAGTCTGAGTGAGCTTGAAAGGCCAAGGGAAATCAACATGTCAAATTCTATTTATGTCATAGGAGATGATAGTGATGAGGATGTGTCTTCATCCAAGAAATCATCACAAGCTTCAAAGGATTCTCAAGCTGAGAAAGATGATGAGTTTGTCAATCCTTTTGGAGCTGAAGTCACTCAGACTGAGAATCTTAGTGATAATCAGTTTGTTGACAATGCTACTGTTGAGACTGAGGAGATAAGTTCACCTCGAGGTTCTCAACATCACTCAGATTTAGAACCAGACTCTCCAACTACCATATTTAAATTCCTTAAAGATCATCCTCAAGATCAAATCATTGGAAATGTCCAAGAGAAAGTCATGATCAGATCTAAGGCTACAGCTAACTATGCTGCTCACTTTGGTTTTCTGTCTCAGATAGAACCAAAGAAGACTGAGGAAGCCTTAGCAGATGAGGATTGGATTGATGCTATGCAAGAGGAATTAAATGAGTTTGAGAGGAATAAAGTCTGGAACCTTGTCCCTGCCCCCAAAGATCATTCAATTATAGGCACTAAGTGGGTCTATAGAAATAAAATGGACAAGGATGGAGTGATAGTTAGGAACAAAGCCAGGCTGGTAGCACAAGGGTATAAGCAAGAGGAAGGAATCGATTATGATGGGAACCTTTGCCCCTGTTGCTAGAATTGAAGCCATAAGGCTGTTCCTGGCTTATGCAGCATATAAAGACTTCAAAGTCTATCAAATGGATGTGAAAAGTGCTTTCCTGAATGGAAAACTTCAGGAGGAAGTCTATGTGAAACAACCTCCTGGCTTTGTAAGTTCAAAGTTTCCACATCATGTCTATAAGTTGGACAAGGCTTTGTATGGTCTTAAACAAGCTCCAAGAGCTTGGTATGATACACTGTCCATTTATCTACTATCCATGGATTTCACCAGAGGTAGTATAGATAAGACACTCTTTATTAAAAAGAGTAAAGGACAGGTGATTCTTGTACAAATCTATGTGGATGACATCATTTTTGGCTCTACAAATGAGTCTCTGTGTGATTGGTTCTCCAAAATAATGTCACAAAAGTACAAGATGAGTATGATGGGTGAGATGATATATTTCCTAGGCCTACAAATTCAACAAAAGCCTGATGGAATTTTCATCAATCAAAGCAAATATGTTTTGGATTTGATAAAGAAATATGGTTTTGATTCAAGTTCAACCATGAAAACACCCATGTCACCAGCTGTCAAGCTGAGTAAAGACTCAGATGGTAAGCCTGTGTGTCAGTCTACCTATAGAGGAATGATAGGTTAATTACTCTATTTGATATCTAGTAGACCTGATATCATGTTTGCTACATGTGTTTGTGCAAGATATCAGGCAGATCCTAAAGAATCACATCTTTTAGCTGTGAAAAGGATCTTTAAGTACCTTAAAGGTACACCAAATCTAGGTCTGGTATCCAAAGGATTCTGGATTTGAGTTAGTTGGTTTTTCCGATGCTGACTATGTTGGGTGCAAGTTAGATAGAAAATCAACCACTGGAGGATGTCAATGGCTTGGAGGTAAATTAGTAAGCTGGATTAGTAAGAAACAGAACTTAGTGGCTACTTCAACTTCTGAAGATGAGTATGTTGCAGCAGGGAGCTGTTGTGCTCAAATCTTGTGGATGCAGCATCAGCTTCAGGACTTTGGGATGAGTATCAAGAAAACTCCTATCTTCTGTGATAACCAAAGTGCAATAGCCATCACTTACAATCCAGTATTTCACTCAAGAACCAAGCATATTGAAATTAGACATCACTTCATAAGGGACATCGTGGAAAAAGGTAAATTTGACATTAAATTTATCTCCACTGATGACCAGTTAGCAGATATCTTTACTAAGCCCCTTGATGAAAAGAGGTTTATGTATCTGCTAAGTAAATTGGGTATGCTCAACCCCTAGCTAAGTGTCTAAATATTGAGTTCTCAGTTTGACAGAGACTAAGTGTCTTAAGCTGGGTGCATAGTTTATAAATAAGTTTTCATAAACTGATCTATATGTCAAACTGAATAATGAGTTCACACGTTTGGTCAGTTCCAAACATAATTCAACTACTCAGTGTGGTTGAAATGTTAGTTTGAGTTAGTCTCGAACAAAATGACTAAGTGTCATTGAGTCTGAGCTATGTGCTTAACTCACACTGTGTGATTGGTTCTCACGTTTGGTAAGTTCCAAACATATTTTACCTATTTAGTGTAGCTAAAATTACATGTTTAAGTCAGTCTTAAACATAAATGACTACGTGTCATTGAGTCTGAGCTATGTGCTTAACTCACACTGTGTGATTGGTCACACGTTTGGTAAGTTCCAAACATATTTTACCTACTTAGTGTAGCTAAAATTACATGTTTAAGTCAGTCTTAAACATAAATGACTTAGTGTCATTACTTATGAGCTGTGTGATCTACTCAAGCTGAGTGCACATTTCAAGCTGAGTTTCATTCTCAAGCTGAGTGCACATTTCAAGCTGAGTGCTTAAATCAAGCTGAGTGCTTGAGTTAAACTGAGTAATAGGTTTACTCGGCTTGGTGTGTCCAATCTCATGTGTTATTTACTAAGTGTGAGTGACTCATGACTACTGCGTATTTGAGTCAGTCTCAAATCGCGTATTATACTAAATTGTGTATAGGTATAATACATCAGTGTATATAATCTTATTGTCAGTCAATATTATTATATTACCTTAGTAACCGTTGGAAGATGATTAGTTCTACCCACTTACTGTTACATCCCAATTTTACGGCGTATCGGATAAAAAAAGGGGGGGGGGGGATTTCTAACGGTAATTTTTCTCTCTCCTCAGAAAGGTATATATAACAATCTTATTCGGATTAGAGAAGTTTACGCTTACAACTCAGACTTCTCACCTTCTAAACTACCTTTCGCATACACCTCCATTGCTTAGTGCATACGTTCGTTTCAATACCCTAAATTGCTAAATGCAATTTTTGAACCGCCCAGTGCGTATTTCCAATTACTCAGTGTAATTAACCAACATGGACGGAATCACGTTAGTTCTCAGAGATTAAATGATTCGAGGTGCTCAGTTCAGGAACAATGGAGTGCCATTGTTGTAAGTCAACAATCAACGGGCCTGCCTTGCAATTCCTCCGAGAAAACAAGGCAGAGGTTATGAAGCCTGGGTGGCTTATATTCGTAAATGCCCTCTGGCATTCGCCTTCTTTGGCGCACCCCTCCACATTGTTCCTCAACATCTGCTAGAGTTCTGGTACACCTGTACTTACGACCAGAACAGGGGAGAGATAACAGGAACTGTTCTTAATGGTACTAGAACAGTCGTCCTGTCAGTGCAGCGGCTAAGGGATGTTCTTCAACTCCCTCAATCTGATGAGTTCGAGTCGGTTGTCACAAGGCAAGTGGCTAGGTCTATCCTACCTAGAATGGGTCACCCACAGACTGAAGGGGTGATCAAGAAGGCCACTTTTCCAACCGGATGGGGCTTCATGGTGTCCACAGTGGTTCGTTCACTTGGTACCAAGGTTGGAGGATTGGACCAGATCAATGAGTTCGAGATGCAGCTGCTATACAACATGTACTTTGCGAGAAACATAGACTATGCACAGCTCATCTTCAACGAGCTCCGGGTCCAAGTGATGAAGACCACAAGGGATCTTCATGTACCTTTCATAAGGTACTTGTCATTGGCATTTGAAGCCGAGCTGGGTACAACGCTCTTTGAAGCTGATCAGGATCTGTTCCTGTTTCCTACACTCAGCTCTAAGATGTTCAACAAAGACATCTTTCTAGAGCAAGAGGGTCTGAGTGAGCCCATGCTCCAAATTGCTGAGGCAGCTTCATCAGAAAGTGTAGCAGAGGAATCAAATCAAGGGGGAGCTTCTCAAGCTGACACAGAAGTTCAAGCTGAGCACTCTGCTCAGGCTGAAACAGTTTACACTGCAGCCACCTCTAGTAAGACCTCTCCACTTTCTCTTTCTTCTCACTTTTCTCCGTCCAATTTTGGAGATAAGACTGTAGTAGAACCAACTCAGTCTAACCCATCTCCTCCACCTTCATTCCATTTACAATCCAAATCTAAAGCCACCCCTAGTATGCCCACTGCTGCTAGGGAGAATATCCGAACCTACAAACGTAAAACTGCCATAGGTGGTGCCACTCCTAAAGGCATCACTGGAGCTGAGATCACATTGATCCCTCCGGCAGGAGTTGAGGGGGAGACGCCTACTCTCAAGGTGTCAACCTCAAGGCTCTTTAAAACCCAACAGCCTAAACCGGGTGTGGTGTCTACACAGCCCACACTTACTCGTGCCATGGGAGAGCCTACTTCTTTGCCTGAACAGACACATTCAGGTTACATTGAACATATGACCAATCCCTAGGGTCAATCACCCCCCTCTATACCCAAAAGCCAACCACCAACCCATTCACTTCACATTTCGAGCCCTATTCGTTCTATTCACTTCTCACACTCTAGTGCACGACCTGTCAATGTTTCATCTTCAAGCCAGGATGAATCACATGGTCCAAACTCTGGTACAGATGAATTTGAAGGTATACACCAACCTTTGGATGATGCACCCAAATTCCAACCATCTCAGGCTGACTTGGACGAGTTGATGACATTTTTCAAGAGTCAGTTTGACAAGCTGCATCTCAAGAGAAAACAAGACAAGAAGAACATGCTAATGATTTTGAATTCTCTAGAGGAAGATGTTCAACATTTAAAATCTACAGTGGCTGCTCTACGACAACAAAGGACTTCAACCCCTGTTGATGATGACAAAAAGGGGGAGAAAGTTCTAGAAGCTGAAGCTGAGTCTGTTCAAGCTGAAGCTCTACTATTATTGGCAAAGGGAGCAAATCAAGTTGAGGGGGAGAAAGAAATGGAAATAGAAGTTGGGCTGACTGAAAAGGCTAAAGGAAAGAGACCTGTAGTAGTCAGCTCGGAAGAATCAGAACCCCTCCTGCAGAAAAGAAGAAGAGTGATTCTTAGTGAATCATCAGCCTCAGATGAAGACTCTGCTGACAAAATGACATTACAAGAGAGAGATTCATTGTTGGCAGTCAGAAGAATAGAACAAGAGGAAGCTGACTAGCTTGGGATCTCGGTCGAAGAACTGAGAGGAAGACAATCAGATGCTCAAGCTGTGTTAGCTAGAGAAAAAGAGATAAGAGAACAAAACTGGGCTGAGCTGATCAGAAAGCAAAATGAGGAATTGACAAAACTCATACTGCCTATCGTGCCCAAGGAAGAAGAAGAGGAACTTCTTATCCAAGATCAAACTGAGGAAGAAGATATAACTCAATGTTATGAAAAATTGTACTTCTCTTCTCAGATTGATTCACTCAAGTTGAATTCAGTTCAAGGGATCATTATCATGGAGTTCGTCTTAAAGAATGGTGAAACACCTTCTCTGGAGCTGAATCAACTTCATAAGCTGGGTTATGAGGAATGGAAGCAAGTAGCAGTGCTCATTAAACAGATGGAAAGGTCCACAGCTCGGAATCAAGTTAAAGATGAGTTGCTGAGATTACTTGCTAGGGCTGATGCGATGCAATTAATACCCAGGTCTGAGATAGCTACCCTACTAACTTCTTTTCATAAAGTTGGAAAGAAGAAGCATTCAAGCCAGCTGGACTAGCAAATCTAGATATGTACAGTCTTGCTCTTCCTGAAGGCATGGAGTTTCAAGAGAATACATATGTTGAAAAGCCTCAGAAAGGGTTCATGTACTTGGACAGAAATGGTGAAAAATGTTTCCAGGCTGATGCTAATATTTATACTTGTGGGGTATCTCAGGTGTTTGCTCTGAGACAACTTGTAGAAAAGACTGAACAGACTGCAAGGTTCAGATACAGAATCAACAGAGCAATCAGATCACAAAAGGATCAGCTTCAACATATACCTAATCTGCAAGAAATTCTTGAAGAAATAAATAAGGAGATTAAGGAGTTTGAAGAGCTGCATCCAGAATAGATTAGTTCTATTATCAATATTAGATTTGTTCTAATATTTTTGTAAGCACTATGTGTGCATGATCTATGTGATCAACAACTTTTGTATTATGATCAGTTCTATTAATACAAATATAAAGTTTGATATGTTCAACTGTATTATGATATGTTCATAGCTATAAGTCTGATAAGTTCAGCTTAATGAATAAATGATAAGTTTTTATTCATTAATATAATTAGTTGGTGTGTTCAACTAAAAATTGGTGTGTTCCAATTTAAATTGATAAGTTCAATTAATATTGATATGTTCAATAAATATTTGATTAGTTCAAATAATAAAATCTTAATAAGTTTAAGATTTAAATCATAATTCTGTTAAACAAACTTAAGAACTGTTTGATGGTTTGTCATCATCAAATAGGGGGAGTTTGTTGGGAAAATGATCTCATCAGTTTGAATTTGATGAGACAAAGTTAAGTTTGTAAGATGAGTTCTACATATAACTTAAACAGAATTATGGAGCTTAGTCAGACTGAACACTTAGAGTGATTCAGACTGAGTATAAGCTGAATATAAGCTGAGCATATGTTGATCAGTTTATATTATACCTTAGTTTGTTTATTAGTATGTTTAATAATCTGTGTATGTCACATAAGATATATATCGAGTAATCAGCTTGATGTGTTTCAAGCTGAGTGACTCAGCTCAAAAGCAGAGTCAGCTCGACAGAGTTGCTAAATATGTTTTAGTCAACTAAGTTAGACTTCTAAGGATGAGTTTATCAATGTACGTGTTAGTTCATGTATGAATTCGGATTTGTTCTCGAAGAACTCAGCTTGATGAGTTTCAAGATGAGTAACTCAGTCCGAGTGAAGAAGTCAGTTTAAAGATAATTTAAATATGTTTTAAATTCATCTTTATCTCTCTCTATATCTACGGCGCGGATAAGAAGACTCCAGGATCAAGATTGAAGATTAAAGACTCAAGATAAGAAGATTCAAGATTCAAGATTTCGGTTTATCCGAAAGTTAGTTAGCGAATTAGGCTAAGTCTAGTTTGTTAGGAACCGTAGCAACAGGATTATAAATACTTATCTCCTGATAAGTTTAGAGGTACGACTTTGATACAAAAACAACTAAGTGTTGCAGAGCCAAACCTCACCTCACCGTATGTGTTACGAGTCTTGATTCAGTATCAAGATTTAATCACAGATTGCCAAAGAAGTTCGTGTGTTCGAATTAATCACATTAGTTGTGATATTGGTAAGTAATCATGTGTTAATTCAATCTGTGAAAATCCTGTTTAGAGAGTCGTCAGTATCTATAATTATATGTTAATTATAGATATCTAAGTTTGAGAGAATTGAGAGATTTATATTAGGTGATTATATATCAAGAGTTGCTTACTTGATAGTCATTGTAATCATCTTCTTATTCAAAGCATTGTAATCATCTTCTGATTAATAAAAGCATTTGATTTATTGTGGTTTGATTTACTGTGTGTGACACTTTTCTTTGATTTGTTCAATTTCCGCAGAAAGTGTATTCAACCCCCTCCCCCTTCTACACACTGTTGCTTGTTGTTACTCTCTCATACAAGGGACCAACAGTTACTGCTAATTAGGAACAGGAAGAATTTAAAAGATATGCTCGAAACTTTATACGTTATTGCTAATTAGGAACAGGAAGAATTTAAAAGATATATGCTGGAAACTTTAATACGTTACTGCTAATTAAGAAATGATTGAACAAAATAGGAAAATTAATAAGAAACTGACAACTTAAATAACTGAGGCTATGTTAAAGGAAACTTAATAGGAAATTCTGGAAATTGACAAAGGAAACATTGCTGCATATTTGGGATACGTTACTACGATTCCCATAATTAGGATATAGCTACAGCTTACAATGACAGCTTACATAACATTAACCATTATATATACACTACGGAGTCCATTGCAATACATTTTCATCACATCCAATTTCTTCAAAACCCAGCAGTTATCACCATGAACATTAAGATGAACACCAAAGCAACAATGAATGTCGATCCAAATCAGGTAACAGTTACAATATACAGTTTTTCGGTATTTGATTTGTTAAACACTTATTACTCGAAATGTATACTCGAAATGTTTATTTACTGATTTGTATAATAAACACTTATTACTCGAAATGTTTATTTACTGATTTGTATAATAAACAATTATTACTCGAAATGTATACTTCTGAATCAAAGTAATACTAATTTCTTAAACGCTCACCATAAACACAATTTGCAGCAAGAGAATATTGGTAACACTGAAATGAACACCAACAATGCTCCGATGAATGTTGATTTTGTCAACCAAAACGAGGTAAACTTTACAATAAAAATATTTTCCAGTTAATATATCAACTTGTGTTTTATTTGCTTGTGAATGGGTTATTTCTGTGAGTAACTTAAAAAGTCATTATATATAAACAAATCAGTAATGATGGAAGATTAAAAACATGCAGCCTGATTAAAATCAAGAGAAGCTAAAAATGTATAAAATGAAAACAAATTATTTACCTGCAATTCATAGGAATATTACGAACCAAAAGGTTTCCATGATTCTGCTCCTTGCGACCTCCATGTCCTCTCCTTGGAGAGCTGTGGTAAGGTGGAGTGTATCTCCGCATGCTCCACAACTTAATTGCTGATTGTTGTAACCTTCACATGCACAGTAAAATGAACTTAATTAGATATAAACTTTCATTTTGCTAAATAACACTACTTATATGAATATTGTATCACTTTTTACTACATAAATACCAAGACAAAGATTAAAAACATGGCGGCTAGCTGTGCATTTTTTTACCGTCTTAGGATACATTGAGTTCCTTTACCTGTCTTGGCTAGAATAACTGTTTGAAAAACTAAAAAAAAAAACATGGCATGGTTTTTCAATCTTGAAAATAAAAACAGCCTTCTTGACAGAGATCTATAGTTATAATACAAAAATCACAAGGGGATTTCATTCACGTATGCCTGATTATACTTGCACTAACAATAAGGCTATGAATATTATAATTAGTCATCAATTAAAAAAAGTATGATTCTTTGTCATGACTAATCACACTTTCTCAACAAAAAAAATTGAACACTAACACAATCATCGACGTAAAATTAGTATGAGCAGGGTCTGAAATTTCAAGGAACCGTAAATCTGAAAGAAATTTGAAAGAAATGGTTAACAAGAAATGGAAATTGAAATTTCAAGATATGCATACTTAAAAGGAAATGGTTCTAAATGCAGTTTTTAAAACATGTTAACAGGAAATGGAAATTGAGGTTGATAATGCTTTGATGGGCAATGAGAGCAATACCTTCCATGCTCCTGTGATTGCTATCACCTATGACACACCACACCGGAATGAGGTAACGATGTTCTTGTGTTTTTCTTAGCATTCCAATAGATTATTTTAGACAATATGTTTCTGCATTAATTAGTCAAAATACATATTAGCCAAAATACATGAAAAGTGAGTAATATACTCAAAATACATGTTAGCCATGAAAAGTGAGTAATATAGTCAAAATACATGTTAAACATCATTCTAACTTTGACCTTATACATGTAGATTTGTGTCTTGGTTATCATGAGTCAAAAACTTATTGTCTTGGTAAAAATTTAAAAAGTAGAGATGTCATGCAATATATAATAAGATAATTCCCCGGCTGATGTAGCCAAAGAATCAAGGCTATTGTGTTCTTAATATGATGTAAATTTAGTCAAAATAAATCACATAATTGTCGCAAAACATTTATTATCCACTAGCTTACAATCACCCAAAGGGTCTTCTAATACAATTAATATATGCATACTAAAAAACACAATCCAAACATACAATTTATATCTAGAATAACAACTAATATTTAATATATTGTTTTGAACAAAATTCAAAAAAAAAGAACAAGAGAAGAAAATTTGACCACTTGGAACTGGGATAATGTAATCAACATCGACAGCTCTGATGATGATGAAGCATTATCGATGGAAAATGTTAAAAGAAAGAAAATAAATCAAATATCGATTTTTAGCCGCAATAAAATTTAACGGCTTATCGATGAATCCGATGAAGATTAGCATAATTTATTTATATATATTTTAGCTACTTTATGACTATGATTTTAAGGTTGCAAATGTACTCCATTTCTATGATGATTGAAATATTACGAATAAATTAGATCCCCTATTAATGTTTCACATTCATTTTAGATTTATGCAAAACTAATATTGTGAACTCAAATGAGAAATATACATTATTAAACATGCCACAACTAAAGCAGTACGAATTAAAGATTGAAATGAAACAAGGTAAAACCCGTGCGTTGCACCGTATAGTTTCTGATATATTATAAGGTATTCATATAAATATTAACAGATGGATTTCTAAAAGCAAAAATCTGATCATATGTAACTAAATTTACGTATCAAATTAATTTATAACCAATAGTGAATGTACACCAAACATGATATAGATATATATGATCTAAAAGTAAATTAAATGAAAGAAAGAAACCTAACGCAATAAAAGTTGTACCCTTTCTCATTATCTTGATTCTAGTTCAATAACCCACCTGCAATGTTAAATGATAAATTATACAAATATCACATGAAGCAAAAATTTGAACAAATTAAACAACACCATCATCTGATAAATTATACAACACCATCATCTGATATTGTATCTTCTTATTATATATATCATATACAAACTAAACATTAATAATAGGTGACAAATCATCCTAATCGAAACATACATAACCAACAAAATGTAAACTGAAACTAAAAACGTACAAGAAGACAGTAACACAAATTTTTGCTTATAATGACATCTAAGAACATCATATTGAAGTGAGCTAAAATATATATAAACACCATCATCTGATATTTTATCTTCTTATGATATATATCATATACATCTAAGAACCTCTTCTAATGATAGTTTGAATCTAGCTGGTAATAAAGTGGGGTTTGTGAACTTGATTGTCCAATCTGGACAGTAAGTTACAAACTTCAGGTTCCGTGTAGTCAAGTTTAATTAATGAAGATTATTTCTATTAACATACGAGAGCTGGGCTCGGTTGAAAAAAGGAAATGGATTAAAATTTTATGCCTTGAAAAACCAAACTTAGTTGGAATCCAAGAAACAAAAATGGAATTTATTGATGAACAAATTGTGGAAGAAGTTTGGGGGTGTGCGGGTTTCATGCTTGCATGCATACCTTCGTCTGGAAAATCAGGGGGGATACTTACGGTGTGGGACACAAGATTTTTTACAAATGAGGAAGCGTGTGGGGATAGCAACTTTCTGGCTGTAAAGGGTAAATGGAAGGGTAGTTTAGAAAGTTGTACTTTTGTTAACGTATACGGATCACACTCGGTGGAGAACAAATTAGAATGCTGGTCAAAACTAGATAATATCTTAAAGCAGGGAGGGAAGAAAGTATGTATATTTGGTGACTTTAATGAGGTGAGGTGTGATAAGAAGAGATTGAATGTGAAGTCTAATAGTAAAAATATGGCGGAGTTTAACTCATTTATTGAAGACAATAAACTTATTGATATTCAGTTGGGGGGGGGGGGGGGGGAGAAAGTTTACAAGGGTATCCGATGATGGCACTAAGTTTAGTAAACTTGACAGATTTTTGGTTTCGGGGGATTTCTATGCTTGGTGGGGTAATCTTTTCTGTGTGGCACTTGAGAGGAAAGAATCGGATCATTGTCCAATAATGTGTATGGATGATAATCAAAATTCCGCCCCAAAGCCATTTAGATTTTTTGATGCATGGTTGAAGAATGAGGATTGTAAATCAATTGTAAAGGAGGTTTGGGCGAGAGATGTAGTGTCTAAGAATGTGGATTGTAGATTTTTTTTGCAAAGTTAGAAGTCTGAAGGGCAAGCTAAAAGAATGGGCAAAACTGAATTTCTCTAACTTAGACAAGGAAATTGAGGATCTCAAATTGTTGGTAAAAGAAGATGAATTAAAGGCGGAGGAGGTGGAGTTCTCCTTAAAAGAAAGGAAAAAGGGGGTTGAAAATTGCAAGTTATTAAAAGAAAAAGAAGGTTTAAAATAGGTATGTTAAAACAGAAAGCGAGAGCAAAGTAGGGGGAAGAGGGAGATGAGAACACTAAGTTCTTTCATAACTCAATCAAAAGAAGAGTTAATTCAAATAATTTTGCGGGGGTAATGATAGACGGTATTTTGGTGGAAAAAGTGGACGCAATCAAGGAGGCGGCAGTGCAATACTTTGAAAACTTTTCTTTGAAGGTTAAAAACAGATCTTTAAGAATTGTTAATAAGCGGTTCAGTAAACTAAGTCCAGTAGAAAGCAATAGTTTGGAGGGGGAGTTTTCTTTGAGTGAGGTAAAACAAGCGGTGTGGGCATGTGGGAATAACAAGGCGCCAGGGCCGGATGGGTTTAATTTCACTTTCTTTAAGCATTTTTGGGACATAATTAAAGATGACTTGATGGCGGCGGTGCGATGGTTTTGGGAGGAAAAAAGAATCTCAAACGGTTGCAATTCCTCGTTTATTACTCTTATACTGAAAGTAGGGGATCCGTTACTATTTGGGGAATATAGACCGATTAACTTAATTGGGAGTTATTATAAAATCATTGCCAAACTTCTAGCAAATAGGTTGAAAGTAGTACTCCCCAAGTTGATTGGTAAGGAGCAATCGGCTTTCTTGGGGTCAAGATCAATCACGGATGGCATCTTGATTATGGGGGAAGTTTTGGAGGAGTTGAAAATCAAAAAGAAAAAAGGAATGGTTTTCAAGATAGATTTTGAAAAAACTTACGACTCCATTGATTGTGATTTTCTCGTTGACACAATGAAGCAAATGGATTTTGGGAATACTTGGATAAAGTGGATATGGGCGTGTTTGCAATCTTCAAGAATGTCGGTGCTCATTAATGGATCGCCTACTAGAGAGTTTCATCCTCAAAGGGGTGTGCGCCAAGGTGACCCCATGGCTCCGTATTTGTTCTTGATAGTGGCAGAAGGCTGGAATGTAATGTTTCAAGAGGCGGTTGAGAAGAAAGTTATTCAAGGGTTATCCGTGGGGATGAACAAGGTGGCGGTGTCTTATTTGCAATATGCGGATGATACCTTGATAGTTGGAAAATGGAGTGGCAAGAATATAAAAGCAGTAATCGCATTGTTAAAGTGTTGGGAGGAAGCGTCGGGTTTGAAGGTTAACTGGAAAAAGAGTGAATTGTTGGGGGTGGGTGTTGATGTTCAAACACAACTCAATTACTCAAGGAAAGTGGGATGTAAAATGGGGGATTCGGTTTTGTATTATCTTGGCATGCCGGTGAACGCTTCTATGAAAAAATATAATCATTGGGGGGAAAGTAGTAAACAAGGTGGAAGGTATTCTCACGAGGTGGAAACGGAAATTTTTATCTTTTGGCGGTAGATGGACCTTGATAAAGTCGGTAATCTCTAGTCTTCCGGTGTATTATCTTTCTGTGTTCCGGGCTCCTGCTAGCATTATCTCCAAAATAGATAGAGTGAGAAAGAATTTTTTTGGGGAGGGGGTGTCAAATTCAAAAAGAAAATCCATTGGTAAGTTGGGATCGGGTGGCGAGTGACAAAGAGTTGGGGGGTTTAGGGTTGGGTAACGTTAATGCATTCAACCTTAGCTTACTTTTAAAGTGGTGGTGTCGTTTTCATAACGAACCTAATTCACATTGGGTTAAAATTATCAAGAGTATATATGGATGTGGGGGTGGTTTGGGAAAAAACTATGTAATTAAAAGAAAAGGAATTTGGAGTGGGATCATCAAAGTTATGGGGGAGTTACATAAGAGAGGGGTGGCAGTTGATTCCTTATTTAAAAGGAAGGTGGGAAACGAAAAAAATATAAATTTTTGGTTAGATACTTGGGTTGGGGATGAATGTTTTGTAGATAAATTTAGAAGATTATACTTGAAGCTTGGAAAAGAAAACATCTTCATCAGCGAGATGGGCTATTGGTTCGAAGATAAATGGCATTGGAATTTTGGCGGTACGTCCTTAATGGTGGGTCGTGTTGCAGCGGAATTACATGATATCAAGTCTATTCTCAACTCAGTAGAGCTGCAGCAGAGTAAAGAAGACGTGTGGAGCTGTTTCACATATTTTGATGTACGATTCTCAGTCAGAGGAATGAGGCGGTTTCTAGAAGAGAAGTTTAATCCACAGCAGGAAGTGGGGTTCAAATCATTATGGTCAAATTTGGTCCCTAAAAAAGTGTGTATATTCAATTGGAGACTAAGTCTACGTAGGATCCCGGTTCTTGTAAAACTGGCAGACAAAGGGAAGTGTGTATATTCAATTGGAGACTAAGTCTACGTAGGATCCCGGTTCTTGTAAAACTGGCAGACAAAGGGATTGATGTTCCATCTGTTCTATGCCCAAGATGCTTAGATAAGGAGGAATCAATAGTTCATGCAATATTCAAATGTAAGTGGGCTGTTCAAGTGTGGAGTTTTATTCATCGATGGTGGGGTGTGACGTTTCAAGATCTAGAATCAGTGGAGGAAATGGACGAAATGGCGGCTACAGTACTGCCGAAACGAGTTCGGGAATTATGAAGGGTGGTTTTACTAATCTCAGCGTATTGTATCTGGAGACAAAGAAACAAAACAGTATTCGAAAGGCCAATCAGTGGGGTAAGGTCGAGATTAAAAAAGAAAAAAACTTGCGTGAATTGGGATCGTTGGCTAACTCATCCAGCGCTCAGTCTCAACTAAAGTAATAGTCATGATCTGTTGGAGTAGAGCAATTAATTTAAGGCTACTTTCTGTTAATTTGGTAAATGTCATGTTGGGTGAACATTTAATTGGTTAACAATGGTAGATAGCCTTGGACTGAGAGGGGTGGAAAGAGGCAGGGAAGGAACTTTGTAATTATGGGGTGTGGGAAAATTAGTGTAATTAGTTATGTGATATATCAATACAAAATTTGCTTTTCAAAAAAATTAAACATTAATAATAGGTGACAAATCATCCTAATCGAAAACAGATTTGGGGATGAACACAACAACTTTTCTAATGTAGTAAAAGATTACATTTGAAACTAAAAACGTACAAGAAGATTATGAACAGTAACAAATTTCCAAATTTGAAACCACATATAAGAACATCATATTGAAGAACACATAACAACATATCTGAATGAACCACAAAATCTCAAACCATATGAAGCCAAAATCATCCGAATCTGAAATCAAAATCGTTGAAGCAAAGAAACAAAAACAAGATCTAAACTATCGAATCTGGAGTTGGGGATGAAAACACAACAGATGAACTGAAATATTTTGAATATAATATTTCTAAATCAATATTGAAAATATAAATATTTCTAAAATGAAATAAAAATCTGGAGTTGGAGTACTACATAATATTTGAATATAATATTTCTAAATCAAATATTTTAATTTCATCAATTCGAAAATAGCAATTCAAACTTTAATCAAAATAATTTTGGAACCGGGTGTTTATCAATTTTGTATCTACAAGATTCATATATACTATAAACGATCTACATAGTTAAATGTTTTTGTTGAAATTTCTGAACTAGATGACTAAAATTGTTGCATGATGAATCTCCAAGATAAACAATAACTTCGTTAATGAATTAATTTAACGATTCAAGCACTTCTAAAATAAATATTAATTTTTAGCCCGTGTACCGGTGTAATAAATAAAGTTTAGGGAATGTTAATATAAAGTGTAACACCGTGCATTATCCTATACTATCAATTTGAGAAGTGTTGAGGCAATATCTCATGATATTTTAGAGAGTAAATTTGTAATTTTAATTAAAAATTCGTGAGAAATAAAAATATCATGAAATATTTGTCATGTGATTTGTAGTAGGGTTGTGCAGAGGTCCAGTACCCTCTTCTCTCTCTTTCTCTCTCTCTCTATATATATATATAATATATATTTCACTGGGTCTTTTTCGTTTCTTTCTTCACTCCATTCGTCTCCCGTGAGATATAGAAATGAAGCTAAGGTACAAAAGATGAGAAAAGTGAAGAACGATGCAGGTTCTCAATCTTCAACGGTTGTGCGATTATGTCTATGATGCAAAGGTGTTGCAACGACGAAGATTTATCCAACAGCAACGGTGGTTTTGATGTGGTTGTGGTTGTGGATTGCGTTGTCGTGGTGGTGGTTGGGTAATAGGGATGCATTGAAACTGAGTTTAATGAATCCTTGGTGTTCTAAAACGACGTATATAGCTAGGGATCGCACACAGGTTGTAGATCTGAACATGAAAATTATAATCGAAACTGAGCGGATTCCATCGCAGGTGCGGGCTATGGCGATGGCTGTGGCGGCGGGTTTAGCAAGTGTTTGCCGGAGCAGATTTGTAATAACGGTGGAAGACGGACAATGGTGTGTTGCCGGAAAGTGGTGATCGGTGGCCGGTTTAGCAAGTGTTTGCCGGAGCAGATCTGAATTGGAAGACGGAGAAGGGAGTGTTGGCGGAAAGTGGTGCTCGGCGGCCTTTTCTTCTCCTGCCACGCAGATGCTTCCTCCTCCGGTAAGTGGACCTCAGAATATTCGAAGCTTTCTTTCACCGCCACCATCATAATTTCTCCGGTTCGGCACTTAATGCTCCAGTGTCCATGCAGCCTTTGAAGTGGAAGCAGCTGAGACAGAAAGGAAGTTCTCAAAAGGTTTGGGCTAGGGCAGTGAAAGAAAAAAAGAACTATGGGTGTAGTGTTTGAGGGAAGAGATTTAAAAACCTTTTATTGAAAAGAGAGAGGTCAGGCATCGGAAAGAGAGATCTAGGTGTTGAGTTTCAATAAGTAGCTTTTATCTGATTTAGAATATATTCTGACATATTTTTTTTTTTTTGAGGTGATCCTCACACAATAAACAAAAGTGATCCATGCACAACAATGTTATGCAGCATCAACATGTACTATGTGTAGTAACTGCTTGTACATTGTTGTGCATGACTAAAATTTGTTGTGTGAGGATCACCTCCCTTTTTTTTTTCTTATTATTCTTCTACATGAAAAATCTACTTTTACTTTCAAGCGGGAGATAAATTAATATAACTATTACAATTTAGAAAAATAATTTTTTTGTATTTTCTTATACCAACGGTATTTATGAGATTAAATTTATGCGCTTTAATTTTTTTTCCCTCGCGTATTGCGAGGGCAACGATATACTTGTTATCATCAAACACCTTTCTCACGTCGTCATATTTCATTAATATTGTTATTTTATTTTTTATGGATGCTGATGAGTATTTATTTGTTTTTAAATTATTTTGATAGTTACAAAATCCAAATCATTATAAGATGTTTTCTCAATTCGAACCACGTCATGGGTTGTTCAAGATGGGTTGTTCAAGATAGATGTTGTGAGAGTCTATTCTATTTACAAAGACAATGATAAAAACAAATTGTATTTGTTTTTACTCGATAGAAATGTAAGTACTATAATTGTCACTCTACATTCAAAATAAATTCAAGATAAATAAATGATTTATGTCTTATTAAAAATTACATATATTAGCGAGATAGAGCTGTAGCTGTTGTCTCTCCTAAAATGGCTCAATGGTATGAGGCACTTAATCTAGAAGGACTTATGTTTTCGATCGAACGTTTTGAGTTCCTGTCAGACTTAGCTTTGCAATGACAATCAATAAAGCTCAGGGTCAGAATATTCCACATGTTGGCGTATATCTACCACAACCGGTATTTTCGCATGGCCAACTTTATATGGCACTTTCCAGGGGAACATCACGTGGGAATACAAAAGTCTTGGTTAAACCTACTAAATCATTTACCCATGATGGTGTTTACACATCAAATGTGGTGTATCAAGAAGTTTTGCGTGAAGAATAAGGTACTATCAATAGTTTATTATTATACATCATTTTTCAATATCTATATATAATAACCACTATTTTTTTTGTAGGATAAATTTGTACATGCACGCTTCCATATACGTATTGTCTAGATGAAAATGGATTGTAATCGTTAGTTCTTTACATACATTTCCATATTTTCATAATAAGCTATAATAATATTTTATTGCAGGCTAATATTAAGAACGATTTATAGTCTTGTAATCCTTTTAAGTTAATGTGTAAAAAATATTATTGTTTGAATAACATATATATTCTTTATATAATTGCTCTAATAAAGTTTGAGTTTATTTAATTGTAATTTTAGTTAATATTGGCATATTTTACTTTCAATGTAATTTTAGATTTGCAAATAATCATTGCCTCCTACGTCCTATCTATTTCAAACGACCACGACAACCGAAAACCATCCATTTTTTATTTGCCGCCGCCGCATTGCGCGGGTACCCCACTAGTATATATATATTATATATATATATATATATATATATATATATATATATATATATATATATATATATATATCGGACGGTTCAAACGATAGCTGTTACGAGAACTGCGAGAACCAATCTTAGCCGTTCATTTGATAAAGTGGAATTCATGGATGTGGAGCGTGAGGGGATCAAGTGTGGCAGGGTAAATGTGATGAATTCATGAGTGTGCAATGACATTGAAGGAGGGGGAATTGGACAGCTCAGATTGGTTCTCGCGGTTCTCGTACAAAAAACAATTCTCGTTCGAACTTTTGCATATACATATATATATATATATATATATATATATATATATATATATATATATATATACTATCTTATAAACTATTTACAACTTTTGTCTTAATCTCTTAATTTTAAGTAATTTGAAATTACAAATTTACCCTTAATAATAAACTAAATGGCAACTATTAAATAAAGAAACTATTTGATAGAGTTAATAACAATATTACATACCATTTTAATAACTAAACCTTCCAAAATAATTTTTAAAAAAAAAATCAAACCAATATAAATAAACTTAATAATAAAAAAAATGATAATTAAGCTTTTTATATTTAATATTCTATCATATAATAAATATTTTAACTTAACTTTTATAATATGTGTAGCATTAAATGTAAATAACATACAATCTAAATTTATAAAAATTACTGCATTTTTTTAATGGGCAATATATTTAAAATAAAATAAAGTTATAATGCCAATACCCTTGTTGAATATTACCATCCATGTGAAATTCTATTGACCCATTATAATTTTAAAAAAAAAATACACCACCCCTATTTAAAAAATGGATAAATTATCGGGAAAAAATATTCATAACCGCTGCATTGCGTTGGTACAGTGCTAGTATATATATATTCACATATTAAGTAACTTAAATAAACTGTCCATGAGTGTTTACAAAAATACAATTTGTCTTGGCACTCGGTTTTGAAAACTTGACTTGCCGTCGCTTACGTAGCGACTAAACAATCTCCCGACGATCTACCAAAACACATATAAGAATAAACGAGATCATACAAGTAGAGCGAGCTAAAAAACTAAACTTAACCCAATAACGGGAGGACGCACTGCGTCCCAATATCCAACCCGACATGTTTAATAAACGCCATTCAAACATCGCAATCCCCTAGAGTATTTTCGTCATTTCAGGCTTCTACTGCGCCATTCAAAACAGAGTCGAACCTAGTGAGTTGAAAAGAAAATGTAACACCTCAAAAATTTGTGACTTAGGGGTTGTTTGTTTATTAAGAGGTTCTGGGTCTGAATCTGAATAACATGTATGAACATTAAGAGGTGATTTTGACGTCTGAATGTTCATTTATGTTTTGTTGTTTGTTTTTTGAAATATCTGAATGGTTGTAATTGTCTGTTTTAGAATATTTTATATTCAATTGTTACATATATAACTAAATTTTAACTTATCTAATTATAAAGTAAATTATTTTAATAACCATTATCAAACCATATTAATATAGGAAATTAAAATAAAAAATATATATAGAAGAGAGATGCGGAACGGTGTGCAGCGCCCGACGGCGACCGTGAAAGGTGTCAATATATGTAGAGTAGTGAAGGAGTAAATGTTGACGTGAATTAGTGAAAGAAAGATTATAATTGTTATAGTATAATGAAACATAAATTCTGTTAAGATGTAATAAGAGGTAAATGCTGTTAATGTTATAGTATAAAGAAAAAACAAACAGCGCTTATATCTTAATACCTCTTATTGATTCAGATTAGGATGTATTAATACCTTTTTAAAAACAACAAACGACCCCTTAGTTTTATTATTATTATTAGTATATATATATATATATATATATATATATATATATAAGTTCATTTGAGAATCATTCTTAGTACGAGAACCGTGAGAACCAATCTGAGCAGTTTAAGAACTGAGGACTTAAAATTATAAATAACTAAATACTTAAATGTAACAAATGAGCTTATAGTGTGTCTAATGTTCAGATAATAGAAACTTGAGGGGTGTCTTTATGCCATTAAGCCAAACATACCTATGTAGAACACTTGTTGAGTCAACTTGGTCAACTTGTGTGTCATTTGTGCTAGTGTTTTGGCCGTAGAACTCGACAGCCAGAAGCAACCTCTAGAAATCTCAATTGAAGCTCAATTTGGAATATTAGTATTCAAAGAATTGAAATTCAAGTATCAAATATGGATTTTTGCCTATTTAGTGTTATAGTATTTCACTACTTCAAAGGATGATAGTTTTGTTCTTAGTAAACAAATCATGTTGGTGATGATTTAAACTATCTCTTACTTTCTTAACGGAAGGATAGATGAATTAATTAGCGGTGATGTGTGCTCATAATGTTGACTTTTAGACCAAATGGATCAAAGGTTGGAGTTTGAATTAAAATTAATCTAGTATGATCAAAGTTTATATTTGGCTGTGTGTTTTGTGTTTGTAAGTCATAATAGATGCATAGAAGTGTTTGGTATACACTTTGCTATGTTAAGACTTGAGTTTTTGATTGGAAAAATAGTACTATTCTGGTCGAACAGTAAACATTTGGCAAACATGAGCAGGTCCGGACCCGACCGAAACCCGAAATCTATAAAAAACAAGGACCGAAGACCGGACCGACCAGGTCCGGTCCTGACCGGTCTCGGTCCGGTCCGGTCCGGTTTATCGGTTTTTTCCGGTCTACCAGGTCCCATGCTCACCCCTATGTACAAGGGTGCTGGCTTTGTAGGGCCTCGTGAAGAGTAACACGGGCCGTGTAGCAATGCACGGGTCCTGGGTCCTGTATAGCCCTTGTCTTAACACAGACCATGTAAGGCTTGTACCGGCCGTATATAGTAGATCTTCATGGGCCGTGTAAGGTTGGAAGTACATAGAGGGTGTACATGACATGTCAAGGTCGTGTAGAGCTACACGGGTTGTGTAGAGCTACATGGATCATGTAGATCTACGTGAAGCATATTGATCGTGTATATTATGAGCAGTCTAGTTTGAAGAGTTATTCTTTGTAGGTGGTCATTAATAATCCTGAGACTAATTAGACAGAAGCAATTAACTCAATTAACCCTAATCGTTGACAACAAGCTGAGTTCTACTACACCTTATAGTACATTAAAGGTTTTGTGAGTCAATATGCATTATACGAAATGATGTATCTTTTAATGTATTGGAAATTGTGAACTAATAAGAGGTGTCTGAGTGGTGAAAGAGAATCCTGTGTGGCAGAAGGGTCTATCATTAAACATAGCTAACATAGCTACCCCACATGCCCCATGCGTGCCTGGCAACCACAGTCAAAGGTCCCCCCCCCCCCCCCCCCCCGCACTGACACCGCTCCATATCGTGCCTAGAAACTACTATATTCCAAGGTCCCACCGCACCGGTAAAAGATCACTAAGCGTGTTCAGACAAGTATGGTACAACGCAGGATGCGACTCCTACTTGTACGCACACTCCCGTGACCTCCTCCGCTGTAGTTACTCTGACATAGTCGTTCAGATGGAAGTACAACCGGTGCCCCAAACCTCCCATGTTAGGCCCTCAATCCAGCAACGTGGTGTCATGCATACTGACCACCCACACAAGTCAAACATCACTCCAGTATACCTGTACATAAATTACAAGCACACCATGTGTTGTCAGGGTTATCTACAAAACCCGACAACTAACCATCAGTTAGTAGCAGTTTCCTAAAAGGCACACTTTTCCTACTAGGCATCGTCTTTAAGGTACGTCTACCCCCGTCCCATATCATCGTTTACAAAATTTCTTATTATATGTACCACAATAAACATCATTACTGAATTCATCAACATCATTAACTACACAAGTAAATCATGTATACACATTATTTTATACAATAACTAATCATTAATTGTTAACCTTTTTACATCTATTAACCCCGCAAATCATCTTATCATACTCTCTAGTTCATTTATTTATATGTATATATGCATGCATCGCAAACATATCCTAAATAACTCGCATGCCATCTAAACACATTGCATGTATCACCAACAATTGTAAATCAAACAAGAATGGTCAGATATAGATATATTATCTTAAAATCGTTTATCTTTTCAAAAATCGATTTTGTCTTCGTACTCGGTTTTGTAAAATAACTGAACTCACCTCAAACCGGATAAATAAACCACCACAGATATAGATCTAACAAGCTTCATACATGGATCGTCAAAACCCAGTCCTGCATGCTCCAAAACGTTTCTAGAGAACTCCAATAACGAAGTCCAAGTCAAAAACTAGCCCGAAACGGTGTTACCGTGCTTTCTGAACCTCACAAACACGCACCAACTAAGACCTTACACTAACACATGCTTAAAAGCCTTGGAATCAAAACTGAATATGTGGTTTTGTTAGCATCAAATCCTATTTTAATTAATAAACAGGTTTGATTATTGTTTGATATCCCTATCTCCCCAAGAGATCAGTACTGGGCCGCAATGAACCCTGGGTCAAAAAACACTGCTGGGCTGTTGCCCTTTCCCACCGACCTTCCACCATCCTTGGGCCACCACTGCTGGGCTGCCGCTACTGGGCTGCCGCCGGTGGTTTGAGGCTTTTTCAGGTGACTTTTCTGGTAACATTTAAATATTGGGAATATTTATAAAGCATGAACAATTATATATGTCGAAATTATTTTCTAGAAAGTCTAATACATTTAAACTTAAAAACCTATTAAAACAAAACTTGTTTTAAATATTTAGACTTTAAATATCCTTATCAACAGATCTTGTTGATAATGACTAAGATTTCAAAACTTTTAAAGTTTATCCTTTAATCAAAAACTAAACTAGTTTAGATTAAAAACTTTAAAGTTAATATTAACCAAACTGATTAATATTCTCGTTACCAAAGTCGATATAAATACAAATATATATACATGAGCGAAAGTAAACACTTTATAGTTTAAATTATTTAACCGGTTAAACCTAACTGATTCCTCCTTTTTCTGATTAAACAATTAAAAACAATAAAATTTTAATTTTCAAATCTAGCTGTTTGAATTATAAAGTTTAAGATTAACATAACTTGTTAATCCTATATTTCGAACATATATAAACACATATATATACATGAATGAAAAAAACTGTTTATAGTTTTAATTCCTTAACGGGTTAAACCTAACTGATTTAACCTTTCTGATTAAATATTAAAAACCATAAACCCATTAATATTCAAAACTAAGTGTTTGAATAATAAACTGAGATTAACAAACTTGTTAATCCGTAACAAGAACAAATAAACAGATCAAACAATATATAATACATTGTGATAAACGAGCCGAAACTCTGATACCACTGTTAGGTTAGTATCTTTGTTTATCACAATATTATATATATATATATATATATATATATATATATATATATATATATATATATATCGATTTATGTATGTATGAAACAAACAATAATATGAACAATAAAGACAAGAATATTCATATTAATATAAATGAACATATGATGTATAGAAACAATATACAAAACTTGTATATTTATACATACATGTATATATATATATATATATATATATATATATATATATATACTCGATCGATTCTCAAGAACATCAAGAATAAGATGAATAGATGTTATACCTTTTTCTTACCTAGGGTTGCTCAAGAAGTAGTCCACCCGTAATGAGGCACAACGAGTCCCGCTAGAAGGGTAGCAACCTCAAACCACCACACCGTAACTCGATGTTGAAGCCGGAAAAACGATTTTGGTTTTTCCATTTGTTCTTCTCGGCCGAAGCCTATAGAGAGAGAGGGAGGAGAGACTTTTTTTTTCTTTTCTAAAATTCTTTAGAATTGTTAAACCCCAATTCATAAACTAATCCCCTATTTATAATAATAGGTGTAAGGATTAGATTAAGGACACTTTTAAATATTTCCTTTTCTTGAATTAAATAACTTAATGACCAAGTTATATTTGGTAATAATATAAAAATAATACTAATATATATATATATATATATATATATATATATATATATATATATATATATATATATATATATATATATATATATACTTATCAAATATGGCGTCCGCCATATTGATAGTATATATATTTATATATATTTTTTATTTCTATTTTATTTATTATTAATTATTCTTATTCAAAACTAATAATTTAAACTTAAATTATTAATCTTCAATATTATTAACAATATATATTTATTAAACTAATAAATATCTATTTCCTTGTCAATTAATAACTTGGTAATTTATTCTCTCCCTAAGTTAAAATCATAACTTACTAATACTATTTTATAACTGTCTAGTTACAAAACCGTTCTCTCACTTGTGGTTGCATTACTTCTCGGATTACATGTCCTCACGGGTGTGACCCTTGGGTGCCTTATAGCATTGGACGTGGTATCACGGTTCGACGGTTATCCACACAATTCCTATCAATTATCTAGTTGGATAAGTAGGTCTTTCTTGAAGACTGATCTTTTGCTGAGTTCCTCTCCTTCATTGATCGAACCTGGCTGTTACACTTTGCGGGTCAGATATTGGAAGATGAAGACTCTGTAGATGTGATCACCCTAAAAAGCTTCGGGTTTGATTTGTCTCGGAAGATCCAAAGAGGCCTGTAACTTATTGCTCTCTAGCTTTCATTTATATAACTGTGACTAAAATTACAAGGTTTAAGGACAACCCACATAGCTAAAAACAACTCTAAGAAGCATTATACAATTCTAGGAAAAAACCCTCAAAAGTTCTGAAAGAGAAACACATGATAATAAAAAGGGAATAATTTTTTAATAGATAGTTTTGTTTTGTTTTCTGTATTTGATTTCAGTGGTATATTTTTTGGATATGTTTGTTAGAATATGCCCGCTAATGCACGTACGTCATCTAGATCACTACTCATGATGTATGAGCCTATTGGGTCACACACCTGGGTCAAACATGACAGCAACTAATGTTAAGGGACCAAATATGGTAAAAGACAAAAGTTGATATCGCAGGTCAGGTTAGCGCCACTAACCTTAAGGTGTTAGCACCGGGAACACTTAAGCGTTAGCGCCTCTACGGCTGCATGTGACCGTTTGACAAAAAGCTGCAGGCCGCGTTAGCACCTCTAACCTTAAGGTTTTAGCGCCGCTAACTCTTAAGGGTTAGCGCCGCTACGGCTGCATGTGTTTTTTGTCAAATCACCTCTTGGCTTGGCCAATGCATGGAAAAGCTATCATGGCACTTTGGCCGGCCATGGGCAACTGAAATGGCATCTTTGGGTTTATAAAAGAGCCAAGGTTGTCTTCTCTTGCACCTTTTGCCACTTTCAAATTCACAAACACTCTTAAGTGCTTTAAAAGGCTTAGAAAGAGTTCTAAGAGAGAGGTTCCAGAAAAGATAGATTAGAGTTGTTGTTGTTGGGTAGTTTTCAAAGGGAATAACTACACAAGCTTGCTAGCACTAGTTGTTTGGCGTGTTCCTGGGATGTGCTTCGATAGAGAGAGCTCGGTTTCGGGTTCTAAGTTCATCACCACCACCTTCATCATTTTCTGGAGCTTAGGAAGAAGGTATAAACCATTTCTCCTTTCCTCTTCATGTTGCTTTTCTTTTCATAGAGTTTGGTCCACTATTGGGGTTTCTACTTTTATGCTTTGTATGGTTGTACCTTGGGCATTTCTTGTTGTACTTTGCTTCCGTTGCGTGCCCTGGAAACCCCAACAGTGGTATCAGAGCCACCTCTATGTTAGAATTGCACATGGTGGCCTGAAAAACCAGAAACAAAAATGTTTTTGTTTTCTGTCGCAGGGGTTCGTGGTGCTAACCTAATGTTAGTGGCGCTAACTCCGTCTTGTTAGCGGCGCGATAGGCGCTGGAACAGTTTTCGTCTTAAAAATTAAAACAGTTTTTGGTCTCGAGTTTTTGGCAATCTTGAGGCTTCTGGAAATTTGTTTCAAGTGTCTTGGCTTATTTTCAAGTAGCTATGTTTTTTTTGTTTGGTTGTATGTGGATGTATAGATTGGTAACCTTGTCTTGGTCTTGTGGTTGTTTTGTGTGTATGGATGCAATTTGGTGATTTTATATCACAATGGGCTGTATTATTATTCATTTGAAGTTATATTTGTAATAATAATTTGGCTTGCATGTCATTCCATTCATCCGTGTAATTTGTAATAGATAAATAGGAAAAATCGTGGCTTGCATGTCATTTCTTTTCTATTATATGTATTGTAAATCATGGAGGATGAAGAAAACACAAATAGAGTCAAAATAAGATGTAGCATGATGTCCATAGAAGACGGTGAAATCCATGGAGATGGCGGTTCTAGTGGGAGCTTGCATCAAAAGTTCTTTTGTCCCATAGTTTGACCAAGTTCTTCCCGTTTTGGCTCAAAGGAAGAACGCATAGGACTTATGGCAAGGGTTACCAGTTTTGATATATATATATGCGTGTGTTGTGATTTTATTATGCATGGATTGCTTAGGATTCGCATGCTAGACAATTTTTCAAAATTAATAAAATCACAAGAGATTTGCTAAAAATGGTTTACATTTCTCGCGCGCGCTCACATACAAGATTAACTCACATAGTAAAATTAGGTTTTGTCACTAATAAGTTAATCTAGGATCAAACCGGAAACAAAAGCCCGTTTTTCCATAAAAACGTGAATCGTGCACCATCCGTAAGTCGATACCACCTGAATCTAGTATTGTGAGTTTTTGGTTGTCGAGCTTCGCACGAACCAATTCTCATAAAACTATCTCGAAGGTGAGTGTGGCAAAATTCACAATTTTGGTTTTCGAGCTTAGAACGAGCCAATTTTGGTGGATTTGTCATCGTATGTCTTGACGGACGATTTGCAATTTTAAGTTTGAAATCTTGATTGATTGTCGAGCTTAGCACGAGTTAATAAAAATTTCAAAGCTTAAGATTGATGCAAGAAGGGATCAAACATGCCAAACGACCCTTCGCTGTCTTAGGATCCCGCATGGCGCTAAGGATTGCAATAGAGATTGCAATTGGCAAAATGGTTGCCGACCTAAATAGTTTTATCATGTGATCCGCGGTAATCCCGTCACATGATGGGATGAAATACGGTTCTTAGCCTTGTTAAGATGATTCTTTTATGTAAATTATTTTAACAAGATTATATCAAACTAACTAAAATCTACTTTGCTAATTATAGATGGCATCAACAAGCGCAAACACCACCACCACAATCGTTTCTTTTCGAGTTTTCCTTGAGAAGGAGAAACTTGACGGTAGCAACTTCATGGATTGGCATAGGCAGCTGAGGATCGTCCTACGCTATGAAGGTAAGTTGCATACCATTGATGAACCCTTACCCGAGGCACCTCAAAGCGGTGCAGCAAGGACGGTCCGAGAGGCGTATGAAAAACGCCTCAAGGAGACTGAGGAGATCACATGCCTCATGTTGAGCATATTGAGCTCCGATTTGCAAAAGAAAATGGAGCAATTAAGTGCCTACGACCTGATCATGCAGCTGAAGGACATGTTCCAACAGCAGGCAAGGCAGGAGAGGTATGAATGCTTCAAGTCCGTCCTTGCTTGCAAGCTCCAAGATGGAGGGAACATGAGCGCTCATGTGTTGCGGATGAAAACAAAAATTGAGCGCATGGAGAAGTTGGGCTTCACCATCGGGAGGGAGATGGCAGGCGATAGGGGCTTCGGGGGGATAACATGAATCGTATAAGCCTGAACCCTATTAGTTATGTGCTTCCCCCTGGAGGTCGATTTGATCCTCCAATCCCTGTCCAGTGCATATGATCAATTCACTATGAGTTATCATATGCATAGCATGGATAAAAACCATTATAGAGCTCCACGGTATGCTGAAGACCGCTGAGGCTAGCATAACCAAGAGCAAACCATCTTCTTCCAACCCCGTTCTAGCCATCCGGGAGGGCCGCATCTCCAAGAAGAAGAAGAAGAAGAAGAACACCCCTTCCAAAGGGAAGGGAAAGGGGAAGGTTGATGAGGTCAAGCCTAGCCCTACCACCGCGGGTAAGGGTAAGGGGAAACTTCCCCAAACCAAGACCCCAGAGGATGCTCAATGCTTTTTCTGCGGGGGCAAGGGACACTACCACTGAAGCTGCCCAAAGTACCTTGAGGGGCTCAACAAGCTCAAGGCTATGAGAATTTCTGGGACCGAATCTTCAGGTACTTTCATGATAGAACTTCATCAAACTTCTACTTCTAAAGGCTAGGTTTTAGATACCAGTTGTGGCACTCACATATGTAATATGGTGCAGGTGCTAAGGGCAAGTAGGAGCTTGGAAAGGGGAGAGCTGGATCTTGTAATGAGAAACTCGGAGGTTGTCCCAGTGGAAGCTAAAGGAGACTTGGAGCTTTCGTTCAAGACCGGCAATTCTATTTTATTAAAGAATGTATGCTATTCGCCAAGTGTGGCAAGAAACATTATTTCATTCCATGCTTTGTATGACGACGGTTATAATTTTAATTTTGTCAATGGAACAATTATATGTTTTAAAAATGATGTTGTTTATTTTAAAGCATTACCGTGTCATGGCATATATGAAGCGAATGCATACGTTGAATCAAGAAAATCTATCATGAACCTTGATTCTGATTCCAAAAATGGTTTGGATAAGTTTGTTTTGTGGCATAGTCCTCTTGGTCATATAAACAAGACTCGCATCACCAAGCTCCAAGCGGACGGGATTGTGGAATCATTTGACCACGGGTTAAGTGATGTATGTGAATTTCGCTTATTAGGCAAGATGACAAAGGCACCCTTTACGGGTATAAGTGAGAGGGGAAAGGACCTTCTGGAAATCGTACATAATGATGTATGTGGTCCTTTCAAGCATGTCACAAGGAACAACTCAAGATACTTCGTTACCTTTATAGATGATTATAGTAGGTATGGATATGTATATCTTGTTAAATACAAGTATGAAACCTTTGAGGTATTCAAGACATTCCAAAACGAAGTCCAGAATCAATTGGGCAAGATAATTAAGGTACTCCGGTCTGATAGAGGTGGAGAGTATCTTAGTACTGAGTTTACCGATCATCTTAGAAATTGTGGAATTGTTTCACAATTAACACCTCCAAGGACTCCACAATTAAATGGGGCCGAGAGGGGGAACCGAACCTTTCTTGACATGGTAAGGTCGATGATGAGTCGAACGGAGGTACCCATTGGTTTCTGGGGATACGCTCTAGAAACGGCGGTAAGAGTCCTTAATCTCGTACCAACGAAGAAAGTCGGAAAAACACCTTATGAAATGTGGCATAATAAGAAGCCGACACTTTCATACTTATGAGTCTGGGGTTGTCAAGCCTACGTGAGATGTGAGGCAGAAGACAAACTTGAACCTCGCTCGGAAAGGTGTTACTTTATCGGATATCCTCCTGCCGGTGTTGGATATTTATTTTATAAACCTTCGTAGAACAAAGTTTTTGTTGCTCGAAGGGCATTTTTCCTTGAAAGAAAAAATGCTATCCAAGCAAACTGGCAATAAGGAAATTGACCTTGAGGAAGATCAAGGGTCATCCAACAAAGGACTAGAGGTTGGCACTAGCACTCAACAAGAGACGGTTGAACCCGAGCAAGATAATGTTGCGGTACCTGACACTCTTGCATTGTCAACTCCAAGGCGTTCCAGTAAGACTCGTTATGAGCCAGAGAGATATGGATTTCTTATCTCTGAGGGAAATGAGTTATTGGTGGATCATGATGAACCCACCAACTACAAGGAGGCTATAGCAGGCCCTGAGTCTGCAAAATGAAGGGAAGCAGTGGAGAGCGAGAAGCATTCTATGTCGGATAACCAGGTTTGGGAACTGGTTGATCCTACACCCGGGGTTAAACCCGTTGGGTTTAAATGGCTTTTCAAGAAGAAACTCGGCATAGATGGAACCTTGGATACCTTCAAGCCCGACTGGTGGCAAAGTGTTTCACACAAACCCATGGCATTGATTATGATGAAACCTTTTCCCCTGTGACCATGTTGAAGTTGATCCGGATACTACTTGCCATTGCTGCATTTCATGATTATGAAATATGGAAAATGGATGTAAAAACCGCCTTCCTTAATGGAAAGCTTTCTAAAGAGGAGTATATGACACAGCCTGATGGTTGTGTACATCCAGAGTATCCAAACAAGGTTTGGAAACTAAAGAAGTCCATTTATGGACTTAAGCAAGCATCTCGAAGCTGGAATCTTTGCTTTGATGAGAAAATCAAAGAGTTTGGATTCTCAAAAAGTAAAGATGAACCATGCGTATATGTCAGGGCTAGTGGCAGCACAATTATCTTCTTAATCTTGTACGTAGATGATATTCTACTCATTGGAAATCATATTCCGAGCCTAAGGAGTGTTAAAGCTTGGCTAGGGAATTGCTTCTCAATTAAGGATCTAGGGGATGTAAGCTGCATTCTGAGGATTAAGATCTATAGAGATAGATCTAGAAGGCTTCTCGGGCTTTCTCAAAGTGCATACATAGATAAGGTCATTAGACGCTTTAAAATGGAGGAATCCAAGAAAGGAAACCTCCCTATGTTGCATGAATTGACTTTGAGCAAGACTCAATGTCCTACCTCCCAAGAGGAGATAGATGTAACGAAGCGAGTACCATATGCTTCGGCTGTGGGGTCGATCATGTACGCCATGCTATGCACTCGTCCTGATGTGTCATGTGCTTTGAGCATGGCTAGTAGATATCAGGCAAACCCGGGTGAGCCTCACTGGACGGCCGTGAAGAACATTCTCAAGTACCTTAGGTGTACGAAAGAGATGTTCTTGGTATATGGTGGGGAGGAAGAGCTGAGAGTAAAGGGTTACTCGGACGCAAGCTTCCAAACCGATAGGGATGACTGCCGATCACAATCGGTGTTCGTATTCCTGTTAAATGGTGGGATTGTCAGCTGGAGGAGCTCAAGGCAAGACACGATGGCTGATTCGACTACTGAGTCAGAATACATAGCGGTAAGTGAAGCTGCTAAGGAAGCCGTGTGAATGAAGAAATTCATCCAAGATCTAGAAGTGGTTCCAAGTATCGCGGACACTATTGAGATTTTCTGTGACAATGAAGGTGCGGTGGTTTGGCAAAGAAACCCAGAGCTCACAAGAGGGCAGGACATATATTGTGCAATTACCACTTTATACAGGATGTAATTGAAAGTGGAGATATCATCATTAGCAGAGTAGCAATGGATATGTAATTCTCACACTAAGGCAATAGGTGTAAGATATGCTAGCGATTTGGCTTGAGATTTGTATTTAGTTTGTTTGATATGTAATTTTATGTTGGGAACTTTTGGATAGTCTTGTAACTTATGCTTGTTTCGATATATGATAGAGATCATTATATGCGTGTGATAGGGTTACATTCATAAGACTTTAGTGTGTTCCATCTTAGCATGTTTAAAACTTCTAGAAATATGTTAAAATATTTCAAACTTTCCACAGTCGGTCAATCTTATGGGAAAAAGATTGAATTAAGGCTGAGGTAAGCATGTGACCTTGTATTCAAAATGGTTGAATTAAGGTGCAATGCTTGCCTGTGCTTGAAAAGAGTTTCAAGTGACTGGAAGACCCACACCCAAGTATACTTCATGGATTATAGTCACGAGTAACTTGAGATGATAATATCTTACATCCTTAGACCTGAGATGTATGAACCGCTATATCATGATTCTTACTTACTTTAGCCATTTTCAAACGTAATTCGTGAATGGTTGTCATAAAGGAAATAGCTAAGTAAGACAAGAAACATGATATAGGGTTATGCAGTCAACGGAATTTGTGAGAGATATCCCTGGGCCTCCATGATTGGGAGCTGACACCATAATACGCATGGCCATGCACAAGGAATATTGATTGAGAATCGGATATATCCTTAACATTTGGTCACCACCAATCAAGATCGAGAAACATAATCGTGAATGATCTCGAGATTGACATTTAATCCATGTCTCGTGTTCACAAGGATATCGCAGACAAAAGGATGTCTAAGATCACTTATCAATAGGACCACTACGTACTTGATGTTTTGGTTTTCTACAGGTTGGCGGAACCCATACTGACTTGGAGTCATCGATGCTTTGCTAGAGGCCACTCTTTGTCTATGGTTTCATGGGTACGGTGCATTATGTGCAAGTAGGAGTTTGTTAGAATATGCTCGCTAATGCACGTACGCCATCTAGACCGCTACTGATGATGTATGGGCCTATTGGGTCACACACCGGGGTCAAACATGATAGCAACTAAAGTTAAGGGACAAAATATGGCAAAAGACAAAAGTTGCTATCGCAGGCCGCGTTAGCGCCGCTAACCTTAAGGTGTTAGCGCCGGGAACACTTAAGCGTTAGCGCCGCTACGGCTGCATGTAACCGTTTGTCAAAAAGCTGCAGGCCACGTTCGCGTCGCTGACCTTAAGGTTTTAGCGCCGCTAACTCTTAAGGGTTAGCGCTGCTACGGCTGCATGTGCTTTTTGTCAAATCACCTCTTGGCTTGGCCAATGCATGGAAAAGCTATAATGGCACTTTGGCCGGCCATGGGCAACTGAAATTGCATCTTTGGGTTTATAAAAGAACCAAGGTTGTCTTCTCTTGCACCTTTTGCTACTTTCAAATTCACAAACACTCTTAAGTGCTTTAAAAGGCTTAGAGAGAGTTCTAAGAGAGAGGTTCCAGAAAAGATAGATTAGAGTTGCTGTTCTTGGATAGTTCTCAAAGGGAAGAACTACATAAGCTTGCTAGCACTAGTTATTTGGCATGTTCCCGGGGTGTGCTTCGATAGAGTGAGCTCGGTTTCGGGTTCTAAGTTCATCACCACCACCTTCATTATTTTCTGGAGCTTAGGAGGAAGGTATAAACCATTTCTCCTTTCCTCTTCATGTTGCTTTTCTTTTCATAGAGTTTGGTCCACTATTGGGGTTTCTCCTTTTATGCATTGTATGGTTGTACCTCGGGTATTTCTTGTTGTACTTTGCTTCCGTTGCGTAACCTGGAAACCTTAACAATGTTATGGCTTCACTTTGACGTCTACTGATCAGGAAGTAATATGGTGGTTTGAGGTTGCTCTCCTAAACTGTTTAATTTTTCTTAATGAGCCTTATCTTAGTCGACAGGATAGGTAAAACACTAAACCGTAATTCTTCTGTTGATATATGTGGATATGTAAGGATTGCATTTTATTACATGAAAAAGGAATATGAAACTTTGATGGTTATTTGCATTCAACTTGATTCAAATTAAAACAGGGAAAACACTAACAGAACCGGGTTGTAACTTCATTGTGCACCAACCTTTTTTTTATCATCTTTATATTGAGTATGTTATCGAACAAGATGATTTCCATGCTCGTTGGGAGTTGACTAGTACGAGACTTAGGGATCTTCAATATGGTATTTGGTCCTTGCTGGCAGCTTGTTTGTGGAACTGGATAGGGACAAGGGTATTCTTTTCAAGGGTTTAATATAAATTCTGAATGTATGAAATTTAATCTTTGCTGACCCGTGAATGGATGAACCTTACTTGTTTCAAAGTCTTGTGAACTAGACCAAACCGAGTAACTTCAATTTTTGTCCTGGTTCAGCAACCAATATGGATCTACACCTACTTCATACTACTATGTGATGCAAAAGCTTACCGCGCAGATACATAAAAACCAATTGAAGAACATTTCAATTAAAACCCAAACATGAATATTTAATCCATTCCTATGCTATTTTGTTTAATCTTGCTATGTTTAAGTAGTTATATAATCACTGATCTGCTCATTAAAAAGTTGTTATGTATTACGTTTATACAAACAATATGATGTGTTTGTTAATAAGTGTATTTTATACTGAAACATGATTAGTTTAAATGATTACTTACTTGCATAGTTACATGTTAATTACTTAATTACTTACCACGAAAAAAAAGCTAGTCATAATAGTTAGTAGTTATTGTTACAAAACAAAATAGAATTGAAGAAGATAGAAGAGCAATTCATTTGCTGGCTAATAAATAGTATTGTGAATGTGGTAGTACCTCTTGTTACCCACCCATCTAATTTATAACAAATATTGTAATTATATACCCTGCTTTTAGAGTTGAAAATAATAGATAATACTGTGAACATATATTTTAATAATTTATATTGTATTCTATGATTATAGATGTACATGATGAAGGTGATACAGAAGAGAATTGTGCCGAAGACGATGAGAGTGAAGACATTGGGCATATGAAATCTGAAAATAGCATAGAAAGGTATAATAGATAGGATTGTGCTATGTTTATTGAATATTTTATTGTACATATATCATTTGAGAACTATTTTTATTGCGAGTACCATGAGAAACAATTTGAGCAGTTTATTTCTCCATCATTCAATGTCATTATCCACCCATGAATTCACCCTGTACACTTCCCACGCTCTAATCCTTTGCGCCCTCCATCAATGAATTCTACTTACCAAATAAAAGGTTAAGATTGTTTCTCACGGTATTTGCAATAAAAATGGTTCTCAAATGAACACTCCCATATATATTTAAGAATCATTTTTATTGTGAGCACCATACGGAAAATTCTTGGCCCTTTATTAAAGTAAATCAATGGCTAATAAAAATGACGGTTTAATAATGCTTTATTAATTAATGATGCACTAGTGAGGGGCATTTTGAAAAAAAAAACAAGCCTTGCTCTTTAATGATGGGGTACTCGGATACAATTCACGGTTGAGAAAATATATAAAAGATCAAAATACCATATTAATGAGCATAAATGGTGGTTATAAATTGTATTAACGATAAGAATGGTTCTCAAGTTAACTTCTCCTGATATATATACTAACAATATTCTTCATCCTTCTTTTATGCTGGAGGATTTGTTCTCTTAAGGTTTGTGAAGAGGCGAGTAGAGATGTCCAACTACAATAAAATGTAATAGATTTGCATATGATTTATATAGGCCAATGTTTATAGTAGTTACTTAGCAAACATGAACTGTTAGGCTACATTACGATTTATGATATATTTTATTGTTATGGAATGAAAGAAAGTAGTCATTCATTGTAATATTTGATAGAACATGATGGTTGTGTGAAAAAGTGTTGTATTTGCACTACTTTTTATTATGAAAAGTGTTGCTTTTGATATAAAAATTGTTTCTTTTATGTAATCGAAATTACACAAAGTGTTGCATGTTAGAAAGTGTTGCACATATATGGTTTAAAAAATTAGAAAGTTGTCATAGCTAATTACAAGTAAACTAAAAAGTGTTGCAATTGGTTATAAAAAAGTGTTGCAATTTAAAAAGTGTTTCATTTTTTAAAGTTATGCAACGCTTTCAAAAAGTGTTGCATATTATAGTAAAAGTGTTGCTTTAGACATAAGACAATGCGACTTAAAGCAGCACTTGATATAGTGTCACATTAGCCACAATGCAACATTTTAACTTAAGATGACACTTTGTCAACGTTACATTAGGCTCATTTTGTAGTAGTGAAAGTATATCTTTTTAATAATATAGTTAGATATCTTTTATTGTTTATTGGTATATATATGTATCTCATAATTTGATATAGTAAAATTGATAGATTCAATGATGATAAAAAAAAAGTTGACATAAGCGTATGTTGGATAAAATGAGATACGAAAGCTACCAATACTCTATGCAACATTTTTTTTCTCTTAGTCATTAATTACTCATTTTAAGTAACTACAGAATTTTTACAAATAAGCTATAAAACTTCAGACACAGCTTTGCTATATATATAAACTATGCTTAACAAACTTCAGACCACATATTCTCTCTCTTTCTCTGTCTCAATCATTCCCCATCCCCCACCCCCCAACTTCTCTCCCTCTCTCTCTTCCAGATTATGAAAATGGCGAACCACCAACTGTGGCACGAGGGTGTACTGTTTTTTCTCGTCATTTGCTGTGTGTTGCAGTTAAAAGTAGCAAGCTTTTTACAGCCAAATTCACCTCCAGGCATGCTCTCAATCCTCTGTCTATAAAGATCCTGAACTAAGTTCGAATTTATACATACTTATATGAGAAAACAATACCAGACATTTCTTTTTGCAGATGAAAGATACCTTGGTTTCACATACGAAGCCACCGATTTCTCACCAGTACAAGAATACGATTATATCATTATTGGAGGTGGAACTGCTGGATGTCCATTAGCTGCCACGCTATCACAATATTATTCTGTACTGCTTCTTGAACGAGGTGGTGTAGCCAATCTAGATCCAAACATCTTATACGAAAACAACTCCTTAAACACCCTCTTATTCGCAAATCATCAAGATTCACCTGCACAAAACTTTTTCTCAGAAGATGGTGTACTTAACACAAGAGGTAGGGTTTTGGGAGGTGGTAGTATGATTAATTTCGGGTTCTATTCGAGAGCCGATGGCTACTTTTATAAGAACTCGGGTATTGAATGGGAATCAAGTGCGGTCAAGAGCGCATACGAGTGGGTAGAGAATAGCATCGTTACGCGAACAGCGTATTTACGTAAATGGCAAGCTTCAACGTTGAACGCGTTACTAGAAGCCGGAATTCTTCCAGGAAACGGGTTCACTGTGGAACATATTGAAGGGGCTAAGATCGGTGGTTCGACATTTGATGATTCAGGGAGAAGACATCTGTGGAGCTTTTAAATAAAGCTAACCCGGGAAATCTACGGGTTGTGGTTCATGCAACAGTTGATCGGATCATCTTCTCCACCTCTAAATCGTTAGGTAACACTAATTCTTCAACTTTTCTTTTTCTTTTTCTTAATTTGAAGTATCAAAGTTTTTTTTAATCAAAAGTTGAATATATATAACTACTCCTTAATTTTCTGCCATATATAGCTGCGGTTGGAGTTAAATACCATGATTCAGATGGAAAATATCATGAAGTTAATATAAGAACAAAGGGAGAAGTTGTTTTATGTGCCGGAGCTATTGGTAGCCCACAACTTTTACTAGTAAGTGGACTCGGGCCAAAGTCCTACCTTTCATCTCTTAATATTCCAGTTGTTCGGGACCATCCGGATGTTGGTCAATTCATGGCCGACAATCCACGGAACGGGGTTAATCTCCTGGTTCCGGTTTCATTACCAGATGTCGGAGTCCGTGTAGCCGGAATCACCAGAAGTGGCCCGTATATTGAGTCGACTTCTGTCCCCCGGCTGACGTCTCCGATAACTTTCAGACCCTTCTTACTACTGCTATATATTGCAAAAGAAGTTAAAATAAAAAAATAACCTCCTGCTTCTTTTGTATCACACGAAAAAGAAAGAAAAGGAATTAATGAGGAAGCCTATTGAGAGAACAAAAGGAACTGATATTTTATTCCATGAATCAAGGCTATTTATAGCCATTTTACACATGCCAACGTGGAGCTCAAAATAAGGCACTAACAAGCCTAAAGAACCGGACCCATACTACCAATTCCCTCAACGGATATATGCATGATCCGGTCAAAACAAATATCCTAATACTACTAAACAACTACTAAATAAACATAACATTAAAAAACATAATTAATACTTATTAAGTTAATTTCCAGCCATGCATGTGACGATATAAGTAAATAAACGATCAAATCCAACAATCACCCCCTTAATCGTTTATTTACCCGTTCATTCACAATAACGCCGGCTCCTCCTCTACCAAATTTGCTTCTTCATTTTTCGGACACTCGTTGTTATAGTGACCATAGTCTCCACACTTGTAACATCTTACGTGGCTTTTATCCCGGACCCGCTCGTTACCATCTCGACCCCTCACGGACCCACGGCCTCTTCCCCGGCCTCGCCCAAAGTCATCTCGGTTCGAGCTTCCACCGCCACAATGTCTACACCCGTGTGTTTTTTCATGACTAGCCAATAACAAACCACCTTGAATGTCCTCCGTTCCTTTTAAACGTTCCTCGTATGCCTTCAATCTTCCGACGGCTTCATCGAATAGCATCGAATCCAACTCAAAACATTGCTCTATCGACGCCACAATTTGAAGAAACGATTTAGGCATTGAGTCTAACAATCGTTTTACCAAATCCACTTCCTCAAGCTCGTATCCAAGCGACCTTGCTTTTGAGGCTAGACCGGTCAATTTTGTAACGAAATCATCGACCGTTTCACCCTCTTTCATACGCAAGCTTTCAAGCTCCCTCTTCAATGTTGCTTGTCTAGCCGCTCTCACACGATCCACACCCAAATACCGAGTCTTCAACCCGTCCCACACTTGTTTAGGATCGGAATAACTAGCCATTTGCAAAACCATATCTTCCGGAATAGCTTGAAATAGGAACGCTAGAGCTTGTTTCTTCTTCTTAGAATCCGGTTCTTCCCCCAACGCCCTCGGTTCGACCGTCTCTAATAAGCCATACGCATCCATGATTGACTTGACCTTGACAGCCCATACCGGATAATTTGTCGGGGTCAAGACCGGGACTTGAAAAGAGATCGATCCTCCTTCTTTAGGTACCAAGGCCATGCTATTTTTTTCTTCCTTTTGACAGCTTCAACTCTTTTTCCGATCAAACCCGTCCAAGAGCTCTATTCACCCGATCAAGAAAACGAGCTACCGCTTTTACCGTTTTCTTTAACCCGCTAAACGAACAAAATCCAAAGCCACCTGCTTTGACGGATCTTACACGTTCGTTTTTCACGCACCTCCGTCGGTTAGACTCTTATCACGAACAGGAAGATCAAGAGTAGAAGCTGCCTTTGTAATTTCTTAACTTACACCCCCCTTAGAAAGAACGGGGCTCTGATACCAAGTGTTGGTAAGAGCCTTCTTACTACTGCTATATATTGCAAAAGAAGTTAAAATAAAAAATAACCTCCTGCTTCTTTTGTATCACACGAAAAAGAAAGAAAAGGAATTAATGAGGAAGCCTATTGAGAGAACAAAAGGAACTGATATTTTATTCCATGAATCAAGGCTATTTATAGCCATTTTACACATGCCAACGTGGAGCTCAAAATAAGGCACTAACAAGCCTAAAGAACCGGACCCATACTACCAATTCCCTCAACGGATATATGCATGATCCGGTCAAAACAAATATCCTAATACTACTAAACAACTACTAAATAAACATAACATTAAAAAACATAATTAATACTTATTAAGTTAATTTCCAGCCATGCATGTGACGATATAAGTAAATAAACGATCAAATCCAACAGACTTCTGTCCCCCGGCTGACGTCTCCAATAACTTTCAGACCCTTCTTGGGTTCACTTCCACCTTTAAACTTAAGTGTGGTGGTCATTGGATGAAAGGTTTCAAGGCCCAAATCAACTGGTTCACTGAGTCTAGTCTCACCCAATGATGTGACAGTTAGCCCAAGCGTTAAGTTCAATTACTATTCTAACCCTGAGGACATACCCCAATGTGGTAAGCTTGTTGAAGAACTTAAAAAATTTTTGGCTACTCAAGCTATGGAAGAGTATAAGTTTAGTAACATCCTCGGTGGGAAGTCGTTTACGTACCTCGGGCCATCGTTACCCGATGATCCATCTGATGAGGCGTCGATTGAGACGTTCTGTCGTGAAACTTTGTCGACATTTTGGCATATCCATGGCGGGTGTTTGGTGAATAAAGTGGTTGATAACAGATTAAAGGTTATTGGGGTTGAATCTTTACGAGTTGTGGATGCTTCTACGTTTTTTAACTCGCCGGGAACTAATCCACAGGAGACTATTATGATGTTAGGAAGATATATTGGTCAGAGAATACTTAACGAAAGATCAACCAGCAGATGATTTTTATCCGATTGAAATATTGTCTACAAGGTTAAATAAATCTGTATGAATCTAAACATACGTACGTTTTACTAAAAAATTATAATTATATTTGCAAAATTTTCACGTAAAAAAGTCATCCAATATATGTCATATTTTATGACGAATATTATAACATGTAAAATGTGAAAAATTATAATAAGGCGTTCAAAAATTTTAAAACTATTTTATTCAAATAATTGTATTTATTAATCCATAAGAGTTTTCTAAATTTTTATATCTTTAAACATGAAGAATTTTAAAACAATTATCTTTTAAAAATAAAATACTAATATGGATCAAATTTATTAAATAATCTTAATTCTAGATTTAATTAATAATAAAAATATTCAATTGCTCAATTTTGATCCTTCATTTAATCTAAATTGAAATTTTATCTTTCACTATTCTTGATCAGTATTGAATAAAAAATATTGATGTATATACTATCTACAATTATCTTGGCTGTACCCTACTGTACGAGATCGGATTTTGTTATTGTTGTGATTTTTACGTTTTGTAGGTTTTAAAATACAAGTATAAAGATCGAAGGTAACACATACACAAGTAATATGATGATATGAGACGTACAAGATAATAAACATGAAAGAACACGCATACACTTCACTCAAACATGCAATAACACACACTTCACTAATCTAAAAATAAAAAATAAATAACAATACTTACGCATAAGAATGGGTAAATTTTAAATTATTATATTTTAGGAAATTAATAATTTTGTCATTTTCAAATAGTTCATAATCATTTTAAGTCCTTTTTAATTACAATCAATAAAGGCTTTACCTTATTACCTTAGGCTTGTAAGATATACACTCATGTTTATTCATATCATTGTACTGCGTTTTCTATCGTCACGTCTGCCCTTAGTCCATGTCAACACTTAAACCGCTGGTTTTTGATATAAACGTCTTTTGTCATAATTTAAGTTCACATTGTTTTTCATGTTTTATAATTATCTAATACCTTTGTATTAATGTTTAGTGTATATATATTATTTCTTGCATTACCTTGTATACTTTTAATCATGGTAACATTATAAAAGTCCTTCTATAAAATTGTACATTTAAAATAGTGAAAATTTAAACCACCTCTACGTATAAGTAAGGTTTTTATTCATTATAATACCTATATTAAATACCTATATTAAATCTATTTTCCATATTTATATAGTAATTTTAAAATTTCTCACACGTTTTTCTATAGAATGTGAAAATTAGTTATAGTATTAATTGTAATATTTGTGTTAATTTTACGCACTCGAGTTATTATAGATTCGGCTTTAATGACACATGGGAATGGAGCCAATTATCCAAATTATGGGCCTTAGGACCTCCACAACTCACTAGGAACTAGAGGGGACCGATGATTGCATTAATGGTGTTTATAACGCCACCAAATATATTTAATAAAGATGATTTTTATATAATATTTTTTATCCAATATAACAAAAAGAATATGATTATTTAATAATGTTCGATCTTAAATATTTCAATGTTAGTATTTGATAATAAGTTTGTAGTGATACAAAAGTTATAATTATTATATATGATAAATTGATAAAGATTGTATACTTATCTCTCATAATTTTATTGAGTAAAATACGTACTTTATAATTATAGATGATCATTTAAAAGAAATTTGGGATGCCAGATTGGTGAGGCAGTCTCTCTTGCTGGTAGTGGTTGAGTATTCAATGTCTCATCTTTCTTATTAGAGTTAATTACCTGTGGTTAGCATATATCTACTGGTTTGGTCCCTAACTATGAAAAACTACATAGATAGTCCCTACTGTAGCAAAGTTGTTGCATGTTTGGTCCCTCTTCAACTTGAAACGACCACTTTGCCCTTACCCTTTAAATTTTTTATTTTCTTTAATTCTTAATCAATATTTAAATATTAATTACTATTTATTTCTTTAATTAACTCTAAATATAAGAACACCCAAACACCCCATATTCTTCCCTCCTTGTCTTCCTCTTCATACGTTTAGCCACAGGCCAGCACCGTCATACCACCACCACATTGTCATACCACCACAACGGCCACCATCGTTCCTAGCATCCTCACCGTCTTCGCTACTCACACTCAGATTTGAACAACAAACAAGCATCACAAGTGAAATCGTAATGCGTGGCTCAAAGAGATCTAAACGTTCATCACTGTGGTCGTCTCCGGCGAGAGGAAGATGTGCGATGGAGGCCTTGCCTAGATCCCCGGTGAAGAGAAAAATCACATATGAAAACACACACTACAAAACAATGCCCCTTTTGGATCGGAAAAATCCATCGGAAATCCGTTAGAAAAGCCTGTTTCACTCGGATTTCTCACGAAATTCGACCGTGGATAAAACCTTCGTGGGAAACCCATTTTCCTTGGATTTCCCACAAATTTCTCTCGGATTTCGTCCATGGGAAATCGGTTGGAAAATTTCCCACAGATTTGCAACGGTTGCTTTACCCACGTATTTGCTACGGTCATCTTTACCCACAGATTTGCAATGACTATCTTTACCCACGGATTTTCCACAAACATCTTCCCACGGATTTGCAACAACCACTTTTCTCACGGATTTGCAATAGATATCATAGAGATTTTTATATCGAATTTCCCACAGATTTCTAACAAAAGACGGTATTTCCCACTGATTTGTAACAGATTTCCGATTAATTAAATGTTTCAATACACAAACTATGTAAACTATTTCTAATACTAATAATATCCGATGGTAAAGTTCCAAAACATCGGATACTAACTTCCCAAAATATCAACTAATATACATGATGGTAAAATTATCATACGAATGCCTTGAGGGCCGGATAATAATTCCAAAATATATAATATTCGATAATAATATATTAACTATATAATATATAAAGCATATAATAAAGTTTAGCGATCACTTGAAGGGTCAGAATTTAAATAGCTTGCAAAGAGGCAAGCTTCTCATCCATTTTTGTTTTGTACTCGTCCATTTCTATCTGAGCAAGCTCCTCCCACTTTTTTTAACGTTCTTTCCTCTCTTTTTCACGTTCTTCTCTATCCCTTATTTTTGTTCCTCTCGTTCTTGCATATCCTCCACCAATTGTTTCAATCTTTGCACCTACAAAAATAAAATATGTTAACCCAATTTTATAAAACATCACTCATTACTAAGAACTAAAAGAACAAACTAATTATATATGGGTCAACCAACCCAATCTAACACGAGTCTATTCTAACCCATAGTTCATCCAAGTCCATGACCCATTTCAAATAAATAAATAAAATCCAGACCCATGAGCCATTTACAACAAGTCCATGACCTATTTAAAGCATACCTAAGAACTATTTGCATAAGAATGTCACTATCTATACTAATCATCATAACCATATGCTAAACAATAACTCGACGGGTGAATCAATTACGATCAATGATCATTATGAATGGCTTGTTTGAACCGGTTGTGCATTTGATTCAATAATATTGGTAATGATTGACCTATTTGGTTTCAAGTATTATAGTATTTGACCAATATTGATTATAATTCACGTACATGAACAATATGACAAACAACCAATAAGTTGTATACATATTAGGTTATATTAGTATCGTTAGAAGTCGAGTTGGAAGCTTAGTACACTTGGTGGTCATTAATGGTTAACTTTGGGTTAGTACGCAATTCGGTTAGAAATCAATGAGAATTGCTTTTTAATGGTAACTCTTTTACCCAATTATGTGGGAAATTAGTGAGAAAGTTATACATATCCGGAACAACATATCCAAATTTTCTTTGTCCAGAATCCGTGAGAAATATGTGGGAAATTGCTCTTTAATTCTTACATTAGGTTTTCATACTCAATTCGGTGGGAAATTTCTGTGAAATTTATACGAATTTTCCAACAACTTTCATACGGATTATTCCTGTTTCAAATATATTGAAAATCCGTGGGAAATCCCTTTGTAATCATTACATGTGGTTTTAAATTTAAGTCTGTTGAAAATCCGTAGGAAATTTATATAAATTAGCAACAACTTTCCCTCGGAATATTTTCGTTTCAAAACCGTGGGAAATTTATGGGAAATATGTGGGAAATGAATACTGTAGACTCAAATCCGTGGGAAATTCGTTGGAAAAATTTCCCACTGAATTTAGTTGTGGGAAATCTCTTTCTGATGCCTGTTTTTCTAGTAGTGACAGATCTGAAATGAAGAACGAGATCGTTGTTGTTTCCAGAAAACCCTAGATCTACGAGGGGAAGATGGGTGCTGGTCTTGGATGAGAAGGTATGGAGTGGTGGTTGGCCTCGATGACGAGCTGTGGTGGCGAACTTGGGTCTCCGGCGACGATGGCGGCGGCGGTGGCAATCTTGGGGTCTCCGGCGAGGATCAGTCTAGGAAAACATCAAGAAGATCAATGCAATCTGTTCACCATAAGTCCACCTATCAGTCAAACCCCAATGGTTCTTGAACTAGAAAATGAGAAATTTGTTGTTCTTGGTTTCGATGCAGAAGATAAAGGTAAGGACTTGAAGCATCTGATCTTCCTTTTGTTGAATCCCAGATCATGAGTAATCTTTGGTTCAATCATGGCTGGTGTTGATCTGTTTCGAGGTCGAGTAAACCCGCCGTTCAGACCCCTTTCTAACTCCAACGATTGCACAGACCAAACCTGCATATTATTTATTTGACCGTAGGGTTTAGTCGGAACTATGTTTGGTGTTGATGGATGTTGAATAAAAGGATAATATTTGTGTTGATTCTTTGGGGGTGTTTAATTTTGTTGACTATAATACGTTCGAACCATCTGGTTGCTAGTGGATTCATGGCTACTGATTTGTTGTGCTTGGAGAGAGAGAGAGAGTTTGTGTTGTTAAAGAATTAAAGAAATAAATATTAATTAATATTTAAATATTGATTAAGATTAAAGAAAATTAAAAATTAAAAGGGTAAGGGCAAAGTGGTCATTTCAAGTTGAAGAGAGACCAAACATGCAACAACTTTGCTACAGTAGGGACCATCCATGTAGTTTTTCATAGTTAGTGACCAAAAACAGTAGAAATGTGTTAACCACAAGGACCAAATCAGTAATTAACTCTTCTTATTAATTTATAGTGGTAAATGATATAGGTAGCAACAATTGTGGGTATAAGTTGTTATCATAATTATATATATTCTAATTTAAGAAGAATTAAAATGAAATAATTATTTTATAATTAAAGTATGTTTGTAATTGTGAAAGTATTAGTAACGAGTTTTGTATATATTCTTTTTAGTGGGAAACTAATTTTATTGAAAAATTAGCAAAATATTCAAAATGTATACAACAATAAAAAAAATATCTTATTTCTTCATGATTTATCAAAACGTTTAAAATTTTTTAAAACTTGTTACACTTGTGAAAAATAGTTTAAGTATATAGATTGTAAGAAAAAGAAAAAAGTCAACATTTATAAATGTGTAAATTTAATTTTAACACCTTTTTTAATGTATAAATTTGGTAACAACTAAAGAAGTAGAGAAGTTTATACTTAAAAACGTAAACTTTTGTAACTTTAGTATTATTTTAAAATTTTCATGCGTATAAAATGTGAAAATTTAGATAATTTATCCATCCTAATAAATGTGATTCTTACTATAATTCTCACACTTTTAAATGTATTCTATGTTTGATTGTAACTTTACATAATTTTGGATATATTAACATTGCTAAAAATTGTGGATCAACGACGTATTTTTGTAGTGCAAGCATAAAAGGAAATTTAAGATACAACATTACTAGGATTATTATAACATTTTATCCAAAAAAAAAAACCAAACTTTACTAATTAATCTTAGAGTTAATTACAAAGATCATCCATGTGGTTTTCACTGAATTTCACATTTAGTCTTTTAAACTCAAAAATTGCACTGTTAGTTTTTATAGTTGACATTTTGTTTCACTTTTAGTCCTTTAGAATAACTGGGGTTATCTTTGACCGTTATTCAAAAGGTAATTTAGTCATTTATCATACTATTCTTGTTACCAAACACAATTTACCTATTAAAATAATTTTCAAACAACCTTTTCCCTAAGTCTTGTTACCCAACACCTAATTTCACCCTCCTTATATCACCCTCCTCTCTCTCTCTCTCTCTCTCTCTCTCTCTACTCTCTACTCTATTCTCTCCAAACAAGAACAGCCACCACCACCTTAGACTACCAGCCACCACCACCGCCACCCTAAGGCCGCCAACCATTTCCGCCGTGCGCTCTCTCACTTCGAACACCGACCACCACCACCACCACACTCGCCGTTGTCATCACCATCGCCAACAACCACCGTGCAACCACCACACACATACACACACACACACTCTCTCTCTCTTTGGTCTACGACCACCACCACCGTACGACCATCACCCGGCAGATCAAAACAACAGTCGTTGCTCTCCATATCTGAACCACGACAGTCGCTGTCGCCTCCAGATCTAAACCGCCTCCGTCAATCCGGATCTGAACCACCACAGATCTGAACCGCTGCCGTCGCCTCTAGATCTGAACGCCGTCGCGGCTGCGAATCTGAACGACCATAGATCTGAACCGTTGTCGCCTTACACTTCGACAAAAATAGAGATGGGAAATTGTGTTCTTTTAGGGTTTCAAACCCATAATCTGTTAGGTTTTTGGGTTTTTCCAATTGTTGTTGTGTTCTTCCCCAATATGTATTCTTTACCAATCTGTGATTTGGGTTTTTGATTTAATCATAGAGTTTTTGTTCTTTTTACATTTTTAGGATTTATTTGGGTTCTTTTAATGTTCTTTTAGGGTTTCAAACCCATATCAGATTTAATAAATACAAACTTATCTATGATAAATTTGTTTAAATTATTTAAATATAAATAAAATTTTAATTGAAACTAAAGAATAATTAAATTTTTAATTATATAATATATTTTACTAAATAATACATTCAATGTGGTAAATGTAATTAGAAAGTAAAATAAGAATAAAGAAAAAGAAAATGGGCAAAAAGGTGTTTGCTTATAAGGATAAGTGGAAAAAGGACCAAATTACCCTAGGACTAACGGTCAAAGATAACACTAGTTAGTTTAAAGGACCAAAAGACAAACAAATTATCAATTATAAGGCTACCAGTATAATTTTTAAGTTTAAAGGACTAAATGTGAAATTTAGTGAAAACCACAAGGGTCATCTTTGTAATTAACTCTTATTCTTATGCAAGATTAAGAAAAACAATAGCTGGATAAATGAATAAATACAACCATGAATTGAACGAGTTACTCCCCTTTAAATCCTACATTGTTTCACTCGTTGAAAAAAATAAAATGACAAGTGTTGTTAGAAATATACTTTTATCCTCTTTAACATAAATTGGAATTCTAGTTTTAGAATTCTACCGAGAATAAACCAAAACAAAGGATGCAAAATCAGTGGCGCTACAAGGAAATAGGGATTCAGCGACGACAAATATCGTCGCCCCAAACCATGAAAGTCGTCGCTGAAACATAGCGATGACATGTCGTCGCCGAAGAGTTGTCGCGCAAAGCTTGTATAAGAAAGTTGACCTATCTTTCGCGACAACAAATTTCGTCGCCAAAAGTTGTTTTAAAATTTAAATTGAAATTATATAAAAAACTTTTAGCGACGTCAATGTCATCGCGAAAACTTTTATCATTTAATTATGTAAAACTAGATTTATGTAAAACACTAACCTTTAAATGTTAAATTGACTAGAATTGAAGAACTTCGCCGAAAAATATGGAAAACTCGCCGGAACAATGATAATGTTACCAAGTAAAATGAAGATATGACTTCACAAGCCCTTGACACACCTTGTCGCTTCAAAATCGCTGTAAAAATCGAAAACCCGTATGAAGGAGAGAGAGGTCGACTGTGAAAAGTGAAAGGGGTGAAAGAGATGAGTAACTTATGCTGCCGTAGGGATTTTAAAGGTCCCAGGTTTGGCGACGACACTGTCGTTGCTGAAAGGTACAATGCGACATCGTTCCTTTTACGTATATACACAAATTTAAATAAAAAAAACTTTTTTTGCGAGGATGGAGTCGTTGCGGAAGGTCAAACAAAACTCCGTCGTTTAATTTCTCCGTGACTTTTATAATTATTAAATATTGTAACACCCTATTTTCAGCCCAAATTTACACTTTTCAAAACTCATTTTAAAAAAATGATTTATATAGAATCTTTTAACTAAAGTGGAAGCATCATAAACTTGTACCAATTTTAAACTTCTTTCAAATATCATTCATTATTATAATTCCAAACTTTGGTGGTACAAAAGTCAATCTCACGACCATCAACAAATAGATAGGAAATCCAGAAATTACCATATGGCTAAAGGAAGCCCAAAGCTTCTACCCGCCTCACATGGGCCATCAAGCTACCTGCGGATACAAAAACATTTTATACACCATGTTAGCTATAAAATATAGATAGTGGGTACAACAAAAAACATTTATTTTTCCAAATTAAGTCATTATATCTTAAAACCCAAGTTTACCATTAAATACAACATACAAAAGTACACGTTAGAGCACATAAGGATGTTGGTCTGTCTATTGAGTCAGTGTATCTCTACGTGGTAGCTAGCCACGGCCAACACGTACCCACATAGGGAATAACCACATCTCCCAGTCAAGATGGGAGAGCACGACGTATTCCACCGTACAACGGTTGTCAGGAGTGAATGCCTTTTTCCCAAGTCCACTCGTGTATATACTAGTTTGGTTCGCCCATCGGCCTTTTGAACCACACGGTCATTCTGGCTACTGACATCCCCATCCTCTCTTTGCACTACTTCCATACCACCCGTGTGTGACATCCGTCACCAAAACATGTTAGACAATTAGACTGGTAACTTCTAAAACCCTACTTCTTGCTCTTACACACATTGGGAAATTTGTAAGATATCAGCATTATGCTTAGAAATATTAAAAGTCTAGGGTCTAGCATAAGATGCATTACACTTGTCAAGTTATGTATACCTTTTGACATACCACCTAGATGCCACAATATTTTAACATTTAAAAAGAATATATATATATATATATATATATATATATATATATATATATATATATATATATATATATATATATATATATATATATATATATATATATATATATATATATAATCGACCAAAGGTATATATGGCAAGAATTCAAGTATTGATGGCAATCAATTGCATTTATGGCTTAGGCTCCTTCTTCAATTGACATACACACACATTCATCTCTTTTGTCAAGAATTGTAACACCCATTTCACTCTCCCCTCTCAATTTTTGTCCCTCTCCCTCTCTTCCTCACCATTTTTTTCCTCCAAGCATTCAAGAAGCAAGAAGCTTCAATCCTAAGGTTTCGTATTCATCGGCTACTACGGTAATACCTTCGATCCTTAATCATCTCATATTCTTCTCGATTTCTTCCTACTTCTATGGTCAATCTTGTTCATGAATCTTTAGAAATACATTTAAACCAGCAAATAAACTTACAAATATGTTTTATGGGGAGTTTAGAAGTTTTTATAACCGAAAAACTAATTTTTCTTCTTTAAAAATTAAGATGTATGAATCTGGATTTCTGGGCAGTAGGTTGTCTCGTTTTGGGGAGGGCATATCAGGGTCGATTAGTGGTATTTTATTTTGTTTCTTGGGTCTTGGATGTAGTGCTTCGAGTCTAGTTTCACCTCGACTAGGGTTTGCATTTTTTGGAGGTCGTTTGGTCAGTCAAAAGATTTTATTCGTGAGGGTGCGCAAGGCTGCAAGTTAATCCGGCAGAATTGCGGGTTAAGTCTTAGTTTTGAAACATGTCCAAACCATAGTATTTTCAATCAATATTTTTACTGAAGAGTACTCGTAGAGTTTCTGATGTCCTGTAAAAATTTCATAAATTTTAGAGGTCGTTTCCTATTTTTATAAATTCCAAAATTTCTGTTGCACGCGTGCAGTTATTTTCCTGACAGTAGTGGCATTCATAAATTATTAAAAATAGCTATCTTGGATGATTAATTCTGGGAAAATTGTATATTATAGTTGAGACATCAAACTTATATTTTTGAAAGGTTGAGGACCTGATTCGGATGTTTAGTGTACTTTAAAAATACGTAAACACAGCCTACATAATCATTAAACATATATTGTGGCATTAGGGTTAACATAAACAACTCCTCACACCTTTGGGCTTTACTAGGGAGTTCCATACTAGAACTGTTTGAAACGCCAAGGTGAATACTCGTGACCCCTTATTTCTTACAATATTTTGGGTGAAAATGACACTCAACATGCTTCTTATACCGTGTTCTAAATTTAAAATCTTTTAATGACAATTGTGTGTTTCATGCTTATGTTTTTGTGTGAACTTGTGTTGGGTTATGCCTATGAGATGACTATATTACTATACGCCAACTTATGTTCCCGGCCGGCTAGAGTTTGTTGGAAGACTAATTACTCATGAACCGTTGAGGTTCGGTTACTGCTATGTTGATGACTAAATTCTCATTAACCATTGTGGTTTGGTTATTGCTATACTCTATTTCCAAGTACATTACTACCATGCGCCAATTGTCATGTCATTATGCTATAAACGGTAAACTTGTTTTTTTTAAACCTACGAGCTCACCAACCTTTGTGTTGACATTTTTAGAGTGTTCATTTTCAGGTAATGCTAACATCAACATCTAAGGATGCTTAGAAGGCTAACTGGACTTTTAGAAAGACTCAGCTAGTGCAAGACTATCTTTAGACTTTGAACACGTTTTATTTAATACTTATTTTAGAACTTGGATTGCTTGGTTTTTGGGCTTGCATGCCCCGTATTACCTGTCCCGGGTGTGGGTTTTATTTCTTGGGTACTTATCATTCTCGTTTGTCTATGATGCCGTGAATATCGACTTATCGCATCACAAGTCCCCTCTTGTGTCGGGGAAACGTTGTGACACGTTGGTTATTTGCATCTAGTGTTGTCTCTATGATAGTATCAATGTGTCATGACGATCCTCTACGTCACACTTCGCGTTTCCACCCTGGCGGGGTGTGACAGATTGGTATCAGAGCCATTGGTTATCGAGAATTAGGTGGCTTGGCCTAGACTATAACCTAAGCACCACATGTAGTTGCATAATAGGAACTATGTGTGCATTCATACTTATATAACTTTTTGGGGTTTTGACTATGATATGACCAACAACTCAAGAAGAAAGACGGAACGTTCGCATGTGTATTGATTATCGTGAGTTGAATAAGTTAACCATCAAGAACCGCTATCCTCTCCCTAGAATAGACGATCTGTTCGATCAACTACAAGGCTCTCAACATTTTTCCAAAATATATCTTCGATCTGGGTACCACCAATTGAGGGTGCGTGAGGAGGATATACCGAAATCCGCGTTCAGGACCCGTTACGGGCACTTCAAATTCACGGTTATGCCTTTTGGGCTGACCAATGCACCAGCAGTGTTCATGGAACTTATGAACCGGGTATGCAAACCATTTCTGGATAAGTTTGTAATCGTTTTGATCGATGATATACTAATCTATTCCAAGTCCAAAGAGGAACATGAGGAACACCTGAGGCTGATTCTGGAATTGCTTAAGAGAGAAAAACTTTACGCCAAATTCTCGAAATGTGAGTTTTTGTTGAATGAAGTACATTTTCTTGGCCATGTGGTTAACGACAAGGGAATTCATGTGGACCCCAACAAGACCGAGGCGATTAGTAAATGGAAAACCCCTACGACGCCATCGAAGATCCTTTCGTTTCTGGGCTTGGCTGGATATTATCGAAGGTTCATCGAGAATTTCTCAAAGATCGCCAAGCCACTCACACTGTTAACACAAAAAGAGAAGAAATTCGACTGGAATGAGGAACAAGAAGAAGCATTTCAGACTTTAAAGGATAGATTGTGTAATGCCCCGATTCTGACTCTTCCTGATGGTCCGGATGACTTTGTGGTGTACTGTGATGCTTCTTATCAAGGTCTAGGTTGTGTGCTCATGTAGATAAGTAAAGTAATTGCATACGCGTCTCGATAACTGAAGATATACGAAAGCAACTACACCACTCACGATCTGGAGTTGGGTGTTGTGGTTTTTGCACTCAAAAGCTGGAGACACTATTTATATGGTACAAAGATTATAATCTATACCGACTATAAAATTCTACAACATATCTTTGATCAGAAGGAGTTAAACATGAGACAAATACGATGGGTCGAACTCTTTAGTGACTATGATTGTGAAATTCGTCAGCACCCCGGAAAGGCGAATGTGGTAGCGGATGCACTTAGTAGGAAGGAAAGAATTAAGCATAGACATGTATGAGCCATGAGCATGACCATCCAATCGAGTATCAAAGGAAGGATACTCGAAGCACAACTAGAGGCATCTAATGACATGAATGCATAAACGAGATGTTGCGAGGTTTGGAAAAACAATTGGAGAAAAAGGAATATGGTGGATTGTATTTTGTGGAACGGATTTGGGTTCCGCAAACAAGAAATTTAAGGACACTAATTCTGGACGAGGCTCATAAGACAAAATACTCGGTGCATCCCGGTGCGGATAAAATGTATCATGATCTTACAGATGTGTACTGGTGGCCAGGGATGAAGAAGGATATAGCTACCTACGTAAGCAAGTGTCTGACTTGCTCGAAGGTAAAATCTGAACACCAAAGGCCTTCGGGACTACTACAACAGCCAGAAATTCCTTAGTGGGAATGGGAAAACATAACCATGGATTTCATCACAAAACTACCAAGGACTAGTAGTGGTCACGATTCCATGTGGGTTATTATGGATAGGATGACAAAGACAACTCATTTCTTAGCAATTCGTGAGGACTATAAAATGGAAAAGCTAGCAAGGGTTTATATCAGCGAGATAGTGGCAAGACACGGGGTGCCCGTGTCTATTATATCCGATCGAGATAGTCAATTTACATCACGTTTCTGGAAGACACTACAAAAAGCTTTGGGTACAAGACTAGACATGAGTACAACTTATCATCCTCAGACCGATGGCCAGAGTGAACAAACGATTCAAACTTTGGAGGATATGCTTAGGGCGTGTGTTATTGATTTTGGGGGAACTGGGATACGCATCTACCACTGATTTAGTTTTCCTACAACAACAGTTATCATGCAAGTATTAAGTGTACTCCGTTTGAGGCCCTATACGGACGAAAATGCCGATCACTTGTTGCTTGTACCGAAGTGGGGGGAAATCCAACTGATTGGGCCAGAAATTATACAAGAGACTACTTATAATATTTTTCAGATCAAGGAAAGACTCAAGACTGTAAGGGACCGCCAAAAGAGTTACGCCGATAAACGATGGAAACCCTTAGAATTTAGTGTCGGTGACCGAGTGCTGTTGAAAGCATCGCCTTGGAAGGGTGTGGTGCGCTTTGGTGTGAAAGGAAAACTAGCACCAAGATACGTAGGACCCTCGAGATAATTGAGCGGATTGGCCCGGTAGCTTACCGGTTAAAGGTACCGCAAGAACTCTGTGGTGTACACGATACATTTCACGTATCGAATCTAAGGAAGTGTCTGGCGGATGAGAACCTGCATGTGTCGCTGAATGATATCAAGATAGACAACACTCAACGCTTTGTAGAGGAACCCGTAGAGATTTTGGATCGGGAAGTTAAAATCATAGAGAGGAGTAGAATGCCAATAGTCAAAATACGATGGAACTCGAAGCGAGGACCAGAGTTTACATGGGAAAGAGAACATCACATGTAGTCTAAATATCCACACCTATTTGATCAATAGAGTTCTAGCAACAGCATAAGCTGAATTTCGGGACAAAATTCTCTCAAGTGGGGGATGCTGTTTGATATATGCGTTTTTATACATGTTTTACATGTTAGAATACCCCGTTCTTAGCCCAAATACAAGGTGAATACTTCTAAAATGGATCTAATATGTTTAACATTCACCATGCAGGTTACAAGGAGCTTTAAGCAAGATAAATGGGCACAACAAGGAAAGAATTGAAGAAAATAGAAGAATAGTGAAAAAAATGCTCTCTACGGCCGTAGGGATTATATCCTACGGCCGTAGGAAGCCCTCTTCTAGAATCCATCATTGCCTGCCAGATCTTGCGTGTCCCGGACAAGTGGTTTAACGTTGCGTGTGTAGAAAATCCAGTCATGATTTCCTACGGCCGTAGTAGCTTATTCCTACGGCCGTAGGAAGCCCACTTACAGCAGATTAAATTCAGAATTCTGCCATTTTGCAAAGGGTTACCATTTTCACATCCACTCCGGAAAAACACTTCCATAGACCCTCTCTAAATATCCTAACACTCCAGGGGACTTCTCTTGGTGATTCTAAGGAGGAGAGCTTGGATCTTGAAGGCTTGGAACAACATTTGGAGCTTGGATTCATTAGTTATATCATTGCTAGCTTGGGTATACTCTTTCCATTTATTATATAAATCATGTACCCATGTGTTCCAGATGTTGTAATGTTACTATTATTGTATATGGATAACTAAACTCATTTCACTTGGGCCAAGATGATTCTTGGCTAAGTTATGGCAATATATTTGACTTTTATGATGACTTGATTCATATATGCATGTTTAATCTTGAATACAAATGTGTTTTATCAACTTAGTATGTTTAATCTAACCATGTTCATGTGTGATAATGTGTATATGATAACTCATTCATGTTTTAACATATGAATATTCAAGAATGATGGTTGATTTTATTAATTCCATGTTGAGTTTGTTATTAGAAATGATACATCTTGCATGGTTGTCATTAGATGTCATTTTTGGAATATGATTTGAATCATTTCAGGTTCATCCATTATTGGTTATGTTAATCATATGTTGGTTTTATGCATGCCTTATGATTATAGATGAAAATCTTGTTATTTGGTGTATTTATGGGTTAAACATGCTACTAATGATTAAAGGATTCACAAAGATGTTTGTTGGTATGTTTAGATGGTGAAATGAACTCACATGTATGCCTTTGTTATGCTTGTCTTAGTGTTCAATGTGCATATCACATGATTCATGTTTTAAGAAGTGTTGGCTATACTAGAAATGGTAGGTTTAACATGTTCATATCTTTAGAAATCATGTGACTAAACATTAAGAATCCCTTAATTGTGAGGTTTGAGTTTAGATGAGTTTATGACCCCATTGTACCAGTTTACATGTGTTTATGATCTGAGATTAAAGTCTAGATTGTAATTTGTTGTTGAATGCCTTTATGTTAGATTTGAATGTTCTGTCGGATGGGTCCCTACGGCCGTAGGAAGAAATCCCTACAACCGTAGGACTATCCAGACTGCTACGACCGTAGTAAATAATTACTACGGCCGTAGGAGCCATTTTCACCACCAGTGTGCTGTTTTTGCTTGTTTTAACTAATTTAACCACTTTAACACCTTTTTGGGTTCTGAGGACTACTGGATATGTCATTTGAAAAGATGTATGTCTTTGTAGTGTGATTTGGACGTGATCTGGTGGATCTGTAGTTAAATCCTTATATGCCGTTGCTTGCCTGATTATGTTTAATTGCTAAGTCTGAGTCTTGATAACTCGAGTGAAGATTTGTGCATGATAATATGGTTTTGTCAAGTATTAGAACAGCTTGCTATGCCCTTAAACTATTCAAGTCCCCATATTATGTTTTGTATTGTGTCATTGCCATGACTAGTCTCGATGATTCGAAAGCCTGAGTGAATCTGTTATCCTGTCTGTTTGCCTTCAGTGTTAATCTGTTTTAGTTGTTGTATTTCCTGTTTAATTTAGTTCATTCTGTCGCTTGCTTATTAATCCTGCTGATCAAACAACAATGAGACTTAAGTTTTGGTAGCTTCCTGTCCTGGTGGAACGACATCCGGTCTTACCGAGTCTATACTACTATTGACCAGGTTATACTTGCCTGAGTCGTGTGTAGTATCTGCTTAGTAACATCGTTTTTATAAATTTAAAACGAGGTTGTGTCCCAAGATTTAATAACCAGAAAAACAAGCAGTCATTGTGAACACCAAGTTTTTGGCGCCGCTGCCGGGGACAGGAAATTCTAAGAAATAGTTTAATTGTTGATTTGATCTTGTCACTTGTTACTTAAATTAGGTGTGCCTGATTAGGTAGTCACTTGTTTTTTCTACCTCTTTCTCGCACCCTCTGTCAGTTTGTTCTATTCTGAACAAATTGAGCCTTTTCAAGAACCGGAGCGTGAGTTTCGACGACGCCGACGCCTTCAACGCCAACGTCAAAGAGAACGTTTACTAAACATGGCGGAAGAACAACCACCACCACCTAGAACGCTTAATGATTATGTTCGTCCGGATATTAACAATATCCAGAACACCATCATTCAACCTAGGGTGGCAGCGAACAATTTTGAAATCAAACCAAATGTAATTCAAATGGTTCAAAATTCTGTTCAATTTCATGGATTACTCGACGAGGATGCTAACGCTCACATCCGCAGTTTTCTCGAAATCTGCGATACGTTTAAAATCAATGGTGTTACTGATGACGCCATTCGTTTGCGTTTATTCCCATTTTCCTTAAAAGACAAAGCCAAGCTGTGGCTTAATTCTCTCCAGGTAAATTCCATCACTACATGGAATGATCTTGTTGCCAAATTCTTAGCTAAATACTACCCGCCGGCCAAAACGGCCAAACTGCGTAATGATATCTCATCGTTTCAGCAGACTGACGGGGAAGGTCTTTATGATGCCTGGGAGAGATACAAGGATCTCATGAGGAGATGTCCTTCACACGGATATGAGCTATGGAATCAAATTTTCATATTTTATAATGGCTTATCCGTTGTCACTCGGCAGATGATAGATGCTGCCGCAGGAGGTGCATTGGGTAGCAAAAACCCACAAGCGTGCTATGATCTTATCGAAGATATGGCAACCAACAGCTACCAATGGAACCCCTCCACGAGACTGAAACCGCCAAAGAACGGTGGAGTGTTCAATGTAGACGCTTTATCTGATCTTTCTGCTCAGGTAGAGAAGTTGACAAAGAAAATGGATCAGATGTGTGCTCCTAAACAGGCTACTTGTAATTTCTGCTCAGGACCACATCCTAGTGATCAATGCCAGGAGGAAACTCCTGCTCACGAGGAGGTTGATTTCATCTCTAATCAACCAAGGTCTCAGTATAATCCCAATGCACCTAGCTACAATCATGCATGGAGGGATCACCCGAACTTCAGTTATCATAACCAAAACACTAAACCCCCTCCAGGGATTCCATACCCACAGAGACCACGTCAGCCTCAGCAGTTCGATCGTCAGCCTCAACAGTTTAATCGACAACCGCAACCATATGAGCAACCACGTCAGTATAACACTCAACCACCGCCTCCAAATCAATCTTCATCATCATCTTCAGGACCTTCCTATCTGGAGGATCTTGTGAAGCAATATCTAACACGATCTGAGCAACGATTCGACCAAACCGATGTTAGACTCAATCAGGTGGAAGCCACTTTAAGAAATCACCAGGCCTCGCTCCAAAATCTTGAAAATCAAGTAGGCCAGATTTCCAAACTCTTATCTGAAAGACCACAGGGTGGTCTCCCGAGCAACACGGATCCTAATCCGAGAGCAGTTCCAAGGCCTCACCCCGCCGCACCTTAGCGGGGTGAGTTGGGTCTTTTACCGGCAGACCTTAAAGAACTGGATATGCTTTCCTCCGCTTCTCTTTCCCTCCTTTCTTGCCTTTTTCTGCGTTCTTCACTGCCCTCTGATATTCTGCGCGATATTGTCATGAGACATGAGAAACACGTGAGGAGAGACCAAAACTTTGCCAAATTTCATCGAGGCACTTCCATCTATGCGGCAAAAAGGCGTGCCAAATATGTAGGGAAATGTTGGAAATGCGGTGCTCTATTGCATGAGGGCGCTTGTAGGAATTTGCCTACGATATCTCAGTCAGAGTGTGCCAGTGCTCTTCGAGAAGACCCCGTTAAGCTAAAAGCCGAGGGGGTCTTACGTTCTAATAGTAATGCTGGTGCAATGATTGATGAGTTGGTAAGTCTCCGACTAAGCAAACTCGAGCCTAAGCCCCATTATAATCCCTAGGTCATGCCTATGTTCGTGTCGTATAGCTCCTCATGTTTTCTCATTTCAATTCTCATTCAGTCTGGAGAGACAGGAAAACACTCCGCATTTCAACGCGTTAAAGTGTTCGCTTACACACCGTACTAATAGTGTGTTACTTGTACATATTGTCTTTTTGTCGGATGCCCACTTTCCGGGTTTCCTTTTCCGTTTCCATTAATAATTTCACTAATCTAGTTGTGTGCTTTCATTTCTGTACTACTAGCACGTTCCCCTTACATTCTCCAGAGGCCTATAGAGAGTAGCGTTTACCAAAAAGTTGTTTAAACTGAAATTCTGATGCAAAATGGGTTTTTGTCAAAATTCATCCCTACGGCCGTAGTGCAACATTCCTACGGTCGTAGGACCCTTCTGAGCCCTCTGCGGTCGTAGTGCATACCTCCTACGGCCGTAGGAACTTTCCTATAAAAATCCCCATTCCAGATTTCATACGCACGCTTTCTCTCTCTCTCCTACGCTCTCTCTCTCAAAAACAACCCCGACGACCACCGAGGATCTCCGTCCATATCTCACTCATTTCCCGGCCATTTTTCGAAAACAAGGTATTAAAATGTTCCTCTCACTCTTGCGTTCAATATGTAGTACATTGATTCCATTATAGTTGCCCATATGTCGATCGATAGAGCAAAACCCTAGCCGCCCGTTTTCTGATGTTCGTAACGTTCCTACGGCCGTAGAAGTTAAACCCTACGGCCGTAGTACTTCTAATTAGGGTTTTGCTATAACTGCTTGCTACGGCCGTAGTACATTTATACTACGGCCGTACCATGTATCTTTTAGGGTTTTGTTTAGTTTGCTTGCTACGGCCGTAGTAATATCATGGTACGGCCGTAGGACCCCATTTTCAACCATTTTCCAAAATTGTTCATCCTTTGGACAATTTCAATACTCGGGGGTCCACAGAGTACCAAAGCAAACATGTATCGATCGATAGGATGTCTAGCCGTCGTGCGCACGTCTTACTTTGATTTCTGTTCATTTCAGCTATGCCTCCGCGACGTGTCCGCAGACAGGCTTCACCAGAGCCGCGGATAGACCCTCGCCAGTTCCCACGGTTAGTCGACCCTGACAGAGTTCCGGTCGAGCGGCCAGCTGATGCCGCGCTTCCTCCTTTTCTCCGCTTCGACCGTGAGGAGGATCGTACTGACAGAGATGTCCTGATGGGGCGCGCTGATAGTCACGAATATGAGCCCATCAGGTATCTGGTTTGGGATGATTTGGCCACTCTTCATATCAGGGGCCGTGCTCAGACCACATGTGGCCCTCATTGGCAGAGGCTTTTCAGTCTTCAGGGGGCGGTCTACCATGAGCTTGCATTGGAGTTTTTCTCCACCATTCACTTGGTTACCCCGCTGCTGGATTATGAGCGGGAGGACGCCCTGACATTCCGCCTACTAGGGGCGGAGAGGCGGCTTTCATTGCGGCAGTTTGCCGTTTATATGGGTTTGTTTACGCACGAGGAGTTGGACACTCCGGCGTTTGCCGAGGGCATCACTGATTGGCCCGAGGGTGTGAGCGGGATTTCCTTTTGGGACGAGGTTGGCACTGGCGCCTACAACACCGCCATCGTGCCGAAGAGCACGAAGCTCCGGGATCCTCTGCACCGCATTCTGCATCGGGCGATCGTCCACAGCATGACCGCTCGCAGCGCGTCCTCTGGTTCTGTTACTTTCACTGACTTATTTTATCTATATACGATGGTTCACCAGAGGCCCTGCCAGCTCGCTCTGTGCCTGGCCCGTTTTCTATTTCAGGTACGTACCACCCGTGTATCGCAGGCTATCTATGGAGGGGGGTACGTTACTATCTTAGCCGACGCTATGGGCCTCCTGACTGCCGAGATTACTGATGATCTCGTTCGCTCCGCTCGAGCCGCTCCGATAGATTTAGGGGTCCTGCAGCGTATGAAAGTCGCTGCTAGGATCCAGAACCGTATGAGATTGATCAACCCTGATGGGTCAATTTGGGAGCCTCCTAGAGTGGTAGAGGAGGAGGCAGCAGGTGGTGGAGGAGCAGGAGCAGGAGCAGGAGCAGGAGCAGGAGCAGAGGAAGTAGCTGCTGGAGGTGCCCCAGAGAGCGGACACCATGAGTTTACTATTGAGGATCTCTTTGGGTCGACACCACCTCTCCGACAGCCAGCCCAGGTTTACACGAGAGATTATAGGGCTCGGATTGGGAGGTTGGAGAGGTCAGTTTCTGAGCTAGTTGAGATGCAGCGGGAATCCAGGGAGATCCAGAGAGTTGAGTATGCACATGTCGAGGCTCATCGACAGTATATGATCAGCATGGTGCAGCTCATTGCGGCAGACACTATGACATCTTCACAGCAGTTGCCACAGCCGCCAGCTTATCCGCAGAGGCTCCGGGACTTCACTGATGGAGCCGGGCCTTCGCAGCCGCCTCCGCGATAGTTATTTTTGTGGGGATAGTTTGTGTAGTAGTTTTCTTTGTATGTATTTCTAGTTTAGTTTGGCTGTACGCTTTTGGTTGTTTGTAGTACATGCCACTTTTTGATGTGTTTGATGTTCTGTACTTACTTTTGCATATCTATATGACATCAAAGCACTTGTACATTATTTCGGCTATGTATTTATTGTAGTTCGTTTCCTTTTTGCTTGCCATAGCTTGTGATGCTTTTTTTCCCTCTCTATGTTTCACTTTTGGTTGAGTTGTTGTTTTGCAAGAATATTCGTGATATCTTGGCAGCTCAGCTTAAATGTGGGGAGGAAGCCAACGCCTTCGGAGTTTAATAAATGCAGACGCACAATTGCTGTTCAGGGAGTTCTTAAAGCTCTTTTCTCGCACTTTATTGTTTATTATTAGTACATTGGGGACAATGTACACTTTTAAGTGTGGGGAGGGATTAATATAACATGCCTGCTATTCTGTGTCCTGTTGAAAACTCTTGTATGCTAACTATGCTTTAAACCGTAGAATTGATTTAGGCGTAAATTTTTCGCAAAATTATATCATTTTGGACATGTTTAGATCTTCTCGCATGATAAACTTTAAACAAGTAACAATTCAGCTTTTATGAAAACGATTTTGCACGAATTCTTGAGTTTTAACAAGTGTTTGACTTCAATTGCACAAGCCACACCTGATATGCATTCCTGAGCATTTGAGCCACTACACTTCATTTCTTACATGATTAGCTCATGGAATTGCCCACTTTTATGCTGATTGTTGCTTTGATTGTAGAACTTGCTTACTAGTATGCATGTCGAGATCATGAACTAAACTGTTGCAGTTAAGTGATAGAAGCACTAGGAAACCCCATTTCAGCCTATATACTTTTATTTTTAGCCAATTTCTATATATTTACCCCTAGTTATCCACTTTGAGCCTAAGCCTTTCATTTCATTACCCATGTTTATCCTGTTTTAGTCTATTTTATTTTTATGTTTCCAGAGTCAGTTGACCCGTTTTCTCGCTGCTTAGTTCCGTTGTATTTTGTTCGTCAGTTGTTCATACATCGATTAGTGGGATATGAAAAATACATATATCCCTTGGTTTGTTCCGTTTCATACTGTATACAGCTGAGTTTTCTGAGAAAATCCAAAAAAATTAGAAAAAGAGAAAATTGAGAAATTCAGTTACTTGACATGCTTTCCTTGGCTATTTTTGAGCCTGTCATACATTGAGTAGTAATTCTTTTTCGGTATTACCTGGTTGTTAGCCATCATTCAGAGAATTCTGATTCCATTTCTACTTGATGAACTATACTCTCGCCAAAAATAGTGTGATATTCTGTATTCCTTCAATAATAGCAGCTTTGACGATTTTGAACTTGATTTCTGGATTCTATTTTAGCCACTTTTATATATTCCCATTCCTACCCTTAGCCCTAGCCACGTTACAACCCGACAAAGTCTTCTTGATAATTGCATATGATTATGTTGATTGGTGGAGATGTGATACGTGATCAAGCTTATACGAGTCTTTGCTTCAATCTAGCACACGAGCACTTATATACTTAACCCAAATACACATTGAGTGCTAGAGTGATCTCTGGTGAGGTATAAAGTCAGATACTTGTCACAACTCATTGTATGCGTGTTGAATCTGCCTTTCTTTATCTCAATACATGAAAGCAACCCTTAACTCTACGTTTAAAATGTTTGTCATGCTTTTAGATCTCTTCTATGTCGGAATGATACATGTTTGCACTAATGTGCTGCCTTTAGAAATTCTTTGGTTTTAGCTATTGCATTAGAGTTTGCTTGAGGACAAGCAAAGCTTAAGTGTGGGGACTTTGATATATGCGTTTTTATACATGTTTTACATGTTAGAATACCCCGTTCTTAGCCCAAATACAAGGTGAATACTTCTAAAATGGATCTAATATGTTTAACATTCACCATGCAGGTTACAAGGAGCTTTAAGCAAGATAAATGGGCACAACAAGGAAAGAATTGAAGAAAATAGAAGAATAGTGAAAAAAATGCTCTCTACGGCCGTAGGGATTATATCCTACGGCCGTAGGAAGCCCTCTTCTAGAATCCATCATTGCCTGCCAGATCTTGCGTGTCCCGGACAAGTGGTTTAACGTTGTGTGTGTAGAAAATCCAGTCATGATTTCCTACGGCCGTAGTAGCTTATTCCTACGGCCGTAGGAAGCCCACTTACAGCAGATTAAATTCAGAATTCTGCCATTTTGCAAAGGGTTACCATTTTCACATCCACTCCGGAAAAACACTTCCATAGACCCTCTCTAAATATCCTAACACTCCAGGGGACTTCTCTTGGTGATTCTAAGGAGGAGAGCTTGGATCTTGAAGGCTTGGAACAACATTTGGAGCTTGGATTCATTAGTTATATCATTGCTAGCTTGGGTATACTCTTTCCATTTATTATATAAATCATGTACCCATGTGTTCCAGATGTTGTAATGTTACTATTATTGTATATGGATAATTAAACTCATTTCACTTGGGCCAAGATGATTCTTGGCTAAGTTATGGCAATATATTTGACTTTTATGATGACTTGATTCATATATGCATGTTTAATCTTGAATACAAATGTGTTTTATCAACTTAGTATGTTTAATCTAACCATGTTCATGTGTGATAATGTGTATATGATAACTCATTCATGTTTTAACATATGAATATTCAAGAATGATGGTTGATTTTATTAATTCCATGTTGAGTTTGTTATTAGAAATGATACATCTTGCATGGTTGTCATTAGATGTCATTTTTGGAATATGATTTGAATCATTTCAGGTTCATCCATTATTGGTTATGTTAATCATATGTTGGTTTTATGCATGCCTTATGATTATAGATGAAAATCTTGTTATTTGGTGTATTTATGGGTTAAACATGCTACTAATGATTAAAGGATTCACAAAGATGTTTGTTGGTATGTTTAGATGGTGAAATGAACTCACATGTATGCCTTTGTTATGCTTGTCTTAGTGTTCAATGTGCATATCACATGATTCATGTTTTAAGAAGTGTTGGCTATACTAGAAATGGTAGGTTTAACATGTTCATATCTTTAGAAATCATGTGACTAAACATTAAGAATCCCTTAATTGTGAGGTTTGAGTTTAGATGAGTTTATGATCCCATTGTACCAGTTTACATGTGTTTATGATCTGAGATTAAAGTCTAGATTGTAATTTGTTGTTGAATGCCTTTATGTTAGATTTGAATGTTCTGTCGGATGGGTCCCTACGGCCGTAGGAAGAAATCCCTACAACCGTAGGACTATCCAGACTGCTACGACCGTAGTAAATAATTACTACGGCCGTAGGAGCCATTTTCACCACCAGTGTGCTGTTTTTGCTTGTTTTAACTAATTTAACCACTTTAACACCTTTTTGGGTTCTGAGGACTACTGGATATGTCATTTGAAAAGATGTATGTCTTTGTAGTGTGATTTGGACGTGATCTGGTGGATCTGTAGTTAAATCCTTATATGCCGTTGCTTGCCTGATTATGTTTAATTGCTAAGTCTGAGTCTTGATAACTCGAGTGAAGATTTGTGCATGATAATATGGTTTTGTCAAGTATTAGAACAACTTGCTATGCCCTTAAACTATTCAAGTCCCCATATTATGTTTTGTATTGTGTCATTGCCATGACTAGTCTCGATGATTCGAAAGCCTGAGTGAATCTGTTATCCTGTCTGTTTGCCTTCAGTGTTAATCTGTTTTAGTTGTTGTATTTCCTGTTTAATTTAGTTCATTCTGTTGCTTGCTTATTAATCCTGCTGATCAAACAACAATGAGACTTAAGTTTTGGTAGCTTCCTGTCCTGGTGGAACGACATCCGGTCTTACCGAGTCTATACTACTATTGACCAGGTTATACTTGCCTGAGTCGTGTGTAGTATCTGCTTAGTAACATCGTTTTTATAAATTTAAAACGAGGTTGTGTCCCAAGATTTAATAACCAGAAAAACAAGCAGTCATTGTGAACACCACTGTTACATCCGTCGCCAAAATAGGTTAGACAATTTGACTGGTAACTTCTAAAACCCTACTTCTTGCTCTTACACACTTTGGGAAATCCCTAAGACCTGTAAGATATCATCATTATGCTTAGAAATATTAAAATCCTAGGGTCTAGCATAAGATGCATTACACTTGTCAAGTAGTGTGTACCTTTTGACATACCACCTAGATGCCACAATATTTTAACATTTAAAAAGAATATATATATATATATATATATATATATATATATTAAAAAAAATCGACCAAATGTATATATGGCAAGAATTCAAGTATTGATGGCAATCAATTGCATTTATGGCTTAGGCTCCTTAAATTGACATACACACGCACATTCATCTCTTTTGTCAAGAATTGTAACACCCATTTCACTTTCCCCTCTCAATTTTCGTCCCTCTCCCTCTCTTTCTCACCATTTTTTCCCTCCAAGCATTCAAGAAGCAAGAAGCTTCAATCCTTGGGTTTTGTGTTCATCGGCTACTACGGTAATACCTTCGATCCTTACTCATCTCATGTTCTTCTCGATTTCTTCTTCCTACTTCTATGGTCAATCTTGTTAATAAATCTTTCGAAATACATTTAAACCAGAAAATACACTAACAAAGATGTTTTATGGGTAGTTTAGAAGTTTTTGTAACCGAAAAACTAGTTTTTCTTCTTTAAAAATTAAGATTTATGAATCTGGATTTCCGGGCAGTAGGTTGTCTCGTGTTGGAGAGGGCATATCAGGGTCGATTCGTGGTGTTTTATTCGTTTCATGGGTCTAGGATGTATTACTCCGAGTCTAGTTTCACCTCCACTAGGGTTTGCATTTTTTGGTGGTCGTTTGATCGGTCAAAAGATTTTATTCGTGAGGGTGCGCAAGGCTGTCAGTTAATCCGGCAGAATTGCGGGTTAAGTCATAGTTTTGAAACATGTCCAAACCATAGTATTTTCAATCAATATTTTTACTGAAAAGTACTCGTAGAGTCTCTGATGTTTTGTAAAAATTTCATAAATTTTAGAGGTCGTTTCCTATTTTCATAAATTCCTAAATTTCTGTTGCGCGCGTGCAGCTATTTTCCTGACAGTAGTGGCTTTCATAAATTATTAAAAATAGCTATCTAGGATGATTAATTCTGGGAAAATTTTATATTATAGCTGAGACATCAAACTTACTTTTTTGAAAGGTTGAGGACCAGATTCGGATGTTTATTGTACTTTAAAGATACGTAAACTCAGCCTACATATTCATTAAACATATATTGTGGCATTAAGCTTAACATAAACAACTCCTCACACCTTTGGGTTATACTAGGGAGTTCCATACTCCAATACATGTGACATATGTGTATACAAACTTGTTGTAGATCACGAGATTATTCCTTTGCAAGACTTGAACCGTTTGAAATGCCAATGTAAGTACTCGTGGCCCCTTTTTCGTTGCATAACTTATGGGGGAAAATGATACTCAACATGCTTCTTATACCGTGTTCTAAATTTTAAATCTTTTAATGACAATTGTGTGTTGCATGCTTATGTTCTTGTGTGAACTTATATTGGGTTATTCCTATGAGATGACTATATTACTATGCACCAACTTATGTTCCCAGCCGGCTAGAGTTTGTTGGAAGACTAATTACTCATGAACCGTTGAGGTTCGGTTATTGCTATGTTGATGACTAAATTCTCATGAACCGTTGTGGTTTGGTTATTGCTATACTCTATTTGCAAGTACATTACTACCATGCACCAATTGTCATGTCATTATGTTATACACGGTTGATGGTCCCTTAATCTAAGGATGAAGCAATGCTAGATTGTTGGTCCCTTGGTGAGAATAACAACAAGCAACAGATGTGTAGAAGGGAGGTTGAATACACTTTCTGCGGAAATTGAACAAATCAAAATAAAGTGTTACACAAAGTAAATCAAACCACAATCGAATGCTTTGCTTTTCATTAATAAGAAGATGATTACAGACTCTATCAAGTAAGCAACTCTTGATATGTAAACACCTAATATAAATCTCTCAATCTTTCAAACTTAGCTACCTATAATCAACTTATGATTATAGATACTAACGACTCTCTAAACAGGATTTAATCACAGATTGAAAACTTACCAATCTCACAACTAATGTGAGTATTCGAACACACGAATAGCTTGGCAATCTGTGAATATCTTGATCACGTTGAACTGACAAATAGTGATTCAAGAATCGTAGCACATTCGGTTGAGGTGAGGTATTTGGCTTTGGAACACTTAGTTGTAATCGTCGTTGTAGTCGTACCTCTAAACTTATCAGGAAGATAAGTATTTATAATCCTGTTCCTATGGTTCCTAACAAACTGGACTAATCCTAATTTGCTAACTAACTACCAGATAACTCGGAACCTTGAATCTTGAATCTTCTTATCTTGAGTCTTCAATCTTCAATCTTGATTCCGAAGTCTTCTTATCCTTTCCGTAGATATAGAGAGTAAAAAAGATAAATTTAAAACATATTTAAATTTTCTTTAGGCTGAATTATTACTCGGACTGAGTTACTCACCTTGAAACTCATCAAGCTGAGTTCTTCGAGAACACACTCGAAAACCAACATGAACTAACACGTATATTAATAAACTCATCCTTAGAAGTCCTAAGAGTTAGCTAGAACTTATTTAGCAACTCTGTTCAGCTGACTCAATATATACGCTGAGTCACTCAGCTTGAAACACATCAAGCTGAAAGCTCAATATATCTTAGGTGACATACACAGATTATCACACATAGTAATAATCTTACTATGATATAGTATAAGTTGATCAAACTTATGCTCAGCTTATATACAGCTTATGCTCAGTCTGAAACACTATACGTGTTTAGTCTGATCAAGCCTCATAATTGTATTTAAGTTATATCTAGAACATATCTAACAAACTTAACTTTGTCTCATCAAATTTCAACTGATTAGATCATCTTCCCAACAAACTCCCCCTATTTGATGATGACAAAACCACCAAACAGTTCTTAAGTTTGTTTAACAGAATTATGGTTTAAATCTCAAACTTATTAAGATTTTATGTTTGAACTAATCAAATATTAATTGAACATATCAATTTTAATTGAACTTATCAATTTTGAATGAAACACACCAACTAAACACATTAATGAATAAGAACTAATCAAATATTCATTCAAGCTGAACTTATTAGACTAATAATTATGAACATATCATAACACAGTTGAACATATCAAACTCATACTTGCATTACTTGAACTTATCATAATACAAAAGTTTTGATCACATAGATCATGCACACTTAGTGCTTACAAAATTATTATTAGAACCAATCTAATAATTACAAATAGAACTAATCTATTCAGGATGCAGCTTTTCAAACTCCTTGATCTCCTTGTTGATTTCTTAAAGGATTTATTGCAAATTAGGCAAGTGTTGAAGCTGATCCTTCTATGATCTTATTGCTCTGTTAATTCGGTATCTGAACCTTGCAGTTTGTTCAGTCTTTTCTACTATTTGTCTCAGAGCAAACACCTGAGATACCCCACATGTATATATACTTGCATCAGACTGGAAGCATTGTTCACCATTTCTGTCCAAGTACATAAAACCTTTCTGAGACTCTTCCACATATGTATTCTCTTTGAATTTCATTCCTTCTGGAAGATTAAGACTGTACTTATCTGTATTTGCTAATACAGCTGGCTTTGTTTGCTTCTTCTTTCCAACCTTATGAAAAGAAGTCAGTAGGGTAGCTATCTCAGATCTGGGTATTCATCGCATCAGCTCTTGCAAGTAGCCTGAAGATCTCGTCTTTAACTTGATTCCTGGCCGAGGACTTCTCCATCTGTCGTGGTTCATAAACACCTCTTTTGCTTCGTGCAATCATCCGTTCATATTCAAACCCTAAATTTCTCAGTGCGATTTTCATAACGCTCTGTGCGAATCTTAATTTGCTCAGTGCAAATTCAACAGTTACTCAGTGTGATTTAACAATGGACGGAACCATTCTTATTCTCGGTGATAGGATGGTCAGAGGTGCTCAAATGAAGAATAATGGTGTGCCGTTGATTTGAATCAACAATCAAAGAGCCTGTCTCATGATTTCGGAGAGGAAACGAGGCGGAGGATATGAACTTGGGTGGACTATATTTGAAAATGCCCCTTGGAATTCGCTTTCTCAGGAGCACCACCTACATAGTTCCACAACACCTGTTGGAGTTCTGGTACACTTGCACTTACGACCAGAACAGGGGAGAGATCACTGGCACTGTTCTAAATGGGGATATAACAGTTGTCATCACTGTGCAGCGACTAAGGGCAGTTCTTTAACTCCCTGAAAAAGATGTGTTCGAAGCTGCAATCACAAGACAAGTGGCGAGGTCAGTCCTACCTAACATGGGTCACCCACAGACTGAGGGTGTTATAAAGAAGGCCACTATTCCCACTGGATGGGGCTTCATGGTGTCCACTGTGATTCGTTCACTTGGCACTAAGATTGGAAGCCTGAATCAGGTGAATGAGTTCGAGATGCAACTGCTCTACAACATGTACCATGCCAGAAATCTGGACTATGCACTGCTCATCTTCAACGAGCTCAGAGCCCAAGTGAGGAAGACACCAAGGGATCTCCATGTATCATTCATAAGGTACTTATCCTTGGTGGTGGAAGCTGAGTTGAGATAACAACTTTATGAAGCTGGACAAGATGTGTTCCCTGCCCCAGCACTCAACTCAAAGATGTTCAGCAATGAAATCTTCCCAGAGCAGGAAGGTCTGAGTGACCCAATGCGATGGATAGCTGAGGGAGCTTCTTCTGACACTGAAGCTGGGGAGTCGGATCAAGGGGGAGCATTTGGAGCTGAATCAGATCATCGAGCTGAGCAACCTGCTCAAGCTGAGCCTTCATCTCCCTCTGGT